>CM042054.1:64345000-64945000 GCA_023525745.1 Arctium lappa | reverse complement strand
TCAATATGTAGTATGTAAAACTCAATTAAGTTTCATTACCATTATTGTTTCATTACCTTTCCATTATGTTTCACTATATCAAATCTGTTTAATCAGGTTACACTATATTAATAGTTTGTTTCATTATATCAGGTTTCAATATATTAATATTTTGTTTCATTATCTTTCCATTATGTTTCACTATATCAAATCTGTTTCATCAGGTTTCACTATATTAACATTTTATGTTTCATCAGGTTTCACTATATTAATATTTTGTTTCAGTATATCAAATCCATTATGTTTCACTATATTAATATTTTGTACCTGGAGGTAATTTCATACGAATACTTGAAAAATTAAATATTTTAATTTTATATTAATATTTTAATCAATCAATGATTCATCAGAAATAAAAATAGAGAATCTGTATGATTAAAATTTGTTTTCCTAAATTAAATATCTCATTTTTACATTAATAAATAACTAACATTACCATATATAAAATAAATAATTATTAATATAATAATAATAACAATTACCATATATATTATGAAATTATATAAAAGACTAAAATAACCTTATCAATTAAAAATAAAATTAAAAAAAAGAAATTCAATGATTGTTTGATTTCGGTTTCCAAAGTTTCCAATGTAATAATGGTTTTCAATTGATCCCTATATATATATATATATATATATATATATATATATATATATATATATATATATATTATACTAGAAGTGTATTCATGCATCATCTCAATTTTATTGTTCATTTTATTCTTTGTCTCTATCGATTTTAATACGATATTTTGTGTGATTTTAAGAAAACGATAATGTTTTTATGTTTGAATAAAACTAGAAGTGTACTCGCGCAATGCAGCGAGTTACATCACAATTTTAATGTTTTATTTTATTTTTTTGTCGATTTACAGTAGGATTTTTGATGGTTTTGAGAAAGTGATAATGTTTTTTTTATAAATTTGTTTAATTTAGGCTTAATAATATAATATTTTTTATATAAAAAAATAAGTATTTTGTTAGAATTCAATGATTATCTTATATATTTTAATGACATCTAGAAAAAATAACTAATTACATATTTAATAATACTAGAAGCGTACTCGCGCAATGCAGCAACATACATCACGATTTTAATGTTTAATTTTGTTTTTTGTTTTTTTGTCGATTTACAGTATGATTTTGGATTGTTTTGAGAAAGTGGTAATGTTTTTTTTATATAAATTTCTTTAACTTTGGCTTAATAATAAAATGTTTTTTATATAAAAAAATTAAGTATTTTGTTAGAATTCAATGATTAGCTTATAATATTTTAATGACATCAAGAAAAAATAGCCAATTATATATTTAATAATATAATTAAAACATTATAAAAAGATTCATCTTAAATGTAATTATTTTGATTGAGGGAACAATCCAATCCATTGGACACAAAGAGTTAAGAAGAAAATTCAAGACAAATCCAAGTAGATTTGATACAGTGTCCTTAACAATCTGAAGAAAAGATCATTTGAGGAAGGGTATCGGATTAAGGATAATCCGCTAGTAAGGAAAAAGGATTTCAAAGACTTATTTTGCTTCAATTAAATCTGATGATTGTATATGAACCATATATAATTTTTTTACATGTATATGGTTCAAACACTATCAAATGATGAATTTAAATGTAACATTCTTCCATGAAGATAGCACTTTTCTGACAAACAAGGTTTAAGAAAGAAATTTGACATATATCAGAGAAGATCAAGAGAGGATTCCGACACGAATATTTAAGAAAAGAATCCATATAAATCCGAGAAGAGTTGAGAAGACGAAATTGACACAAATCTGATACCTGGGTTTATCATGATTACTGAGCACTGTGTCTTCTCAAAGTCGAATCATCTTTTAAGATGATGACTTTTCTTAGGTCATGATGAGGAACTTTAGCCATCATTTTGAAAAGAGATTGACAATTTTTTTTTATCTAAACCAAATATAAAACAAATGTTAAACTTGGAGAATTAATAGAAGTATATTAATCTTCCAGATTTAACATTCCCAATTCATTAATTAAAAAATTGAATCTTGATACAATTAGATGTTTTGTGAAAAGATCAGCTAGTTGGTGTTCGGTGGGAATAAACTGGATTTCTACATTCCCTTTGGAAACGTGATCTCGAATAAAATGATATCTTATGTCAATGTGTTTGGTTCTATAATGAAGTATATAATTATTGGCAATGATAATAGCACTAGAATTATCACATAAAATTGGTACAACATAAAATCTAATGTCAAAAACAGCAAGTTGATTTTTCATCCATAGGATTTGAGTTCTACAACTTCTAGCAGCAACATACTCAGCCTCAGTAGTATAAGCGGAAACTGAGTTTTGCTTTCTGCTAGACCAACTTACCAATTTTCTCCCAAGAAGTTGAAAACTTCCTGTAGTACTTTTTCTATCTAGATGACATCCAAATAAAGTCTGAATCCGAAAATCCCACTAGCTTGAATCCAGTATTCCTGGGATACCAGAGTCCAAGATTGAGAGTTCCTTTTAAGTATCTAAAAAATCTTTTAACAACCAAAAAAGTGTGATTCTTTAGGTTGGCTTGATATCGTGCACAAAGACATGTGAAGAACATTATATCTGGACTACTAGCAGTGAGATAAAGAAGTGATCCAATCATTCTGTAACACCCGTGATTTTTCGGTAAGTAATTGTCACCGGAAGTTTCAGTGACTCGTAAACCTTGGGGTTTTGTTGGGAATTGCTTTGTTTAAAGTTCCTAAGGGTTTCGAGAGTGTTGGCATGAAAGAAGTCAAGTTTTGGGACTCGAAGAAGTTTGGGCGACATTGCCCGCGACAGTGACAAGTGTCACTGTCGCCGTGTCACTCTCACGGGAGAGGTACCGCGGCCCCTAAGGAGCGGGCGACTATGCCCCGCGACTATGCCAAGGGCATAGTCGCCGTGTCAATGTCGCGGACGGGGGCTGAGAGGCTGTTAAGTCCGGATTTCTCACCATTCTCCTCATTTCTCACTTCTATCTTCTTCCCTTTTCTCTCCCAAACCCTAAAACCGAACCCTAACCCATTTTGGAGGCTTTTTTTCTTCATACCACATGATTCTTAATCATTTAGCTAGTTGGGATAATAACCCACAAAACCTTCATCTTCATCTTCATCTTCATCTTCCTCATCAAGTTCAACGCTTGGGAGCTCGGGTTGAAGTGTTGGATTGGGTGTTCTCGGAAGTCTCTTTGTCTTCATGGGTAAGTTTTCTTGTAATAAGGTTATAAATGCTCCATTGGTGGTTTCTTAAGGTTCGATATCTCAAATCTCGGATTTGATGGTTTTGGAGAAATTAGGGTTTTGATCTTGTTTGAGATCTTGGTATTTTTATCTTTGGAGAATGTTTCCTTATGGTTGAAAATTGTAATTTATGGGTTGGAATGTTGGATCTAGGTTTTGAAAGTTTTCGGCTTGAAGATTCAAGCGGCCTTCAAAGAGCTCGTTGGGTGAAATCTAGATGTAGCCTAAATCTACCAAGGTGAGTTCAAGTTGATTTGTGAAAACGGTGTACATGCCAAAATGGTTATTTTAAAGTGTTTTATACGAAATGGTTAACTGCTGATAAGTTTGGAGTATTTTGAAGTAAAATAGGTTTTACTTGGTTATTTGTCAAACAGTGAGTATTTTGATAAGTTTTCGTATTTGGTGAACTTGGGTTGGGTTAACCTCATAAAATGCTCATATTTGGGTTTTGAATGTGCTAACGAGTAAATAGCATGGTTTTCACATTCATGGTGATTTTGTACAAGTAAAAGCTATTCTCAGGAATTATGCATCATGGATGGTACAAATGAAGTCTATTTCATGTTATATGCATTTTGGTACATTTGTATTCATAAACCCTTTGGAAAATCGTTAGTCCCATTTCGTGTGGAGTTTGGGTTAATCTCATCTTTGAGATATGTGTCTTCATAAAAGTTATTTTAAAGACATTTCATTATTTGGCAGACCAATAATTATTGGTCAAATGAATTTTGAGCATCTTAGCTCGGTGTTGGCTTAAAAGAGTCTTGAGGACACTTGTCCGTTTTTTAATGACTCGATTTAGAGTCCAAAAAGGTGGTTTACATCTTAACTCATTTTATTGCATATTTATAATTACAGGCTCGAGTGCATTGTCATTCCTGGGTAGTCGTGTAATGTTAGACCGTGTTGCATTGGATCCATAAGCACGTGAGTCGGTCTTTCTTAATGGTTAATGAGGTGGTTCGGGGTAATCTCCGGGAATCCACCTTATGACCATGTCCTTTCATGTCATACATCAGGAGGGCTGAGTTATGGGTTTGTGCTATCATGGCTGGTGTAGTCATTGGATGTGCGTTATAGAACCTCCGCTATGTGGGGCAATGCGATGGTTGTACCCCCCTTGTGCCGGGCCTTTGAAGCGATATTCAAGTTAATAGTCGCAAGGTCAGTTGACTCTGGGGTGTAGCTGAAAGGAGTCGTAGGGACACTTGGGCTTGTGGGTCGTGAAGTGTCATACGATTAACGTTGTATGAGTGGACTACTGTTGTGTTCCTCCACTCTCAACGGATACGGGTAGCCCCCGTCGTCGGGCCGTTGTAATTTGGATATTTAATTGTCCATGCTTTAATATTGGGATTTCATTCTACTTTATGGTCGCGTGAGTATTAAATTGAGTTACATGTTTTCAATGACGTACCATATTATTAAGAATCGTTTCCCTTTATTTAAGGGCCGAGTATTATGTCCCGCCCGTGTTTTGGGTGTTTTGGGATATAAGGTATTATTTACAATTTCATAATTGGTATATCGAACTATGACCCCATTTTGGGTGAGTTCCGGATTGCATCATTTTACATGAAATGTGTGTTTGGGAGCATTGTCTTTAAAAGTGTATATTGTGGGAAAATGTGTCATTTTATTTTAAAGTATATTATTTCGAAGGATCTCGCTTTAAACTGGTTTCCTTGCTTTTAAAGATTTATTCATTCATGTTAAAACTCCTGAGCTCACTAGGCGTTAAGCCTAACCCTTTTTATTTGTCGGCATGTGCATCAGGTTCTAGTTTGGAGATAGTGACTATGCATGGGTATTAAGTCTTCTGCGAGTTGGAGATAGAGACTATGCATGGGCATTAAGTCCTCCGCAGGATTGAAGATAGTATTTGTTATTGGGTTTAGTAACACCCGTCCTGTTCGTAGAATGTATGTATAAGATGAATGGGAATTTTGAGGTTGATTCTCAATTTATGTTTGTAGTTCAAGGTATTTGTTGATGTATTTAGAAATTTTAAATAAGTTGCTATTCCGGATTTTGAGGGTGTTACAAGTTGGTATCAGAGCTTAAGTGTGAGAGATTTAGGTATTGATTTTAGGATGCCTAGACTCAAACTAGCGTTCTTATAAGCGAAGATAAGTGGAGTTGCACATTAGGTACCATAAGATAAGATGCTTTGAGGATGACTAGTCGATAGAAACGGGAAAATTGTCGAGGGTCGCAAGGATGGTCATGTACGGTACGTTCATAATAGCACCTGGCCAATGTTATGGTGAACCTACATGCTACATATATGCACTTGCGCTACCTCGAAATGATGACCGTTGGGGTAGTGAGAAAGTTCCTAAGTGAGTCAGCTAAGGAAGGATTGATGTTTATATCAAGGTCACCGGGGGAGATAGCTAAGCGCGAGGAGGTCACTAAGTTGATCCTCTAGGGTCGGAAATCTTGGTTGGATTTAGATCCGTGAGTTTGTTAGACCGATTCTATTTCAAGGAGAATTCGTAAGTTTATCAAATTATTGAGATTGTGACTTTAAGACGTTTGATGCATCCAAATGACGATAGTCTGTTGGGTTGTTGGGAAGGGTAGTCCTATGATGCCAAGTGCCGATCAAATTCATGCACTAATTTACTTCTGAAATAAATTGCATAAATTGTTTCTTATGTTCGTAAAACAAAAAGCGGTTTATATCATAAAGTTTTGGTAAAGCATTTAACACGCATCAGATTTGAAACTGTGAGCTTAAGCATACTTGAAATTGTTTTGTTGCACGTATTTGCAAATTGTGATCAAAAGTCTCCTCATTCACGTCTTGTGTGTTATTTTATTTTCGGATATTGTAATATCCATATTTTAATGTCATTTGGGTGTTGGGCAAGTAACTATGAGATTTTAACCTAGACATTGGATCACCTCCACGTATGTTGATGGTTTTAAAGGAAAGGTTAATCCCACGTTTTGAGTCGGAATTTCTTGAGGAATTTTTTTAGTTTGTGCGAGTTTGCTAAATTTCATGGTGTACTGTTTTATGCAATGTCCTTTTGTGTGTCCCTGTGATTCATGATTCAATCAAGCAAACAATTAAACAATAACAATATGCAAACCTGATACGATTATACCAACGAATTGAATGATTACAAACTTGAAGACTGTGTGTCCCAGTGATTATCAATTCAATCAAACAAACATATAATCAACACAATTATGCAAACCTGGTATTGATTAATCAAACGAATCGAGCGATTACAATTGTTCTTGATGATGAAATCAAACTATCTCTGCTTCTATCTCTCTCTGTATACACGGCGCAAACCACAACTAGCCTCTCAAAAATAATTTCTCAATTAGCTCTCTAACCTAATTACCACTAAAACAAATCTAATTTATACTAAGGCTAAATAGACTAATGGGCTTGGCTTGGCTTGGCCCAACAACAAATAACAATTATATTACAAAAGTCTTACAAATTTTTATTACTGCTTTAAAGTCTTACAAAAGTTTTTATATGATCAAATTTCAAGTCTTACAAAAGTCGAAAAGTCAGCAACATGTTTGAAACTTTTATTACTGCTTTAAAGTTATGTGATTCGGAATTTTTTATAGTTTACTTTGCTTAGACTACCTAATTAATCAGAATTATAGATCGGGATGAAAATATGGGCTAAGCACTTAGATGTTGACTTGAGTGATTGAGATGAATTATAATTTCATAAAATATAGAAATCTCTGAGTTTAAAAGTTTGTACCTGTGACCTTTCTGGTTTGGGAAAGTAAGTTCCGTGGGATGCTTGTCATCTGGTCCCCTAAGGTCATTTGGTCTGGGAGTGATCGAACCCAAATCCTTCAATAGAATCAGATCGAAAGTCATGTTCTACTCGTATGAATGGGTTTAGGATGTGTCGATGTAGCCTTTCTGATCCGGGAAAGTAAGTTCCAAGGGGTGCTTGACACTTATTCCCCTAAGGCCAACTGGTTTGGGGGAGCGGCTGACCCAAATCCTACAATAGGGTGAGATAGAAAGTTACGTTTACGGCATGTTCTTTACTTAATAAACTTTTTGACTAAAAGATGCCAAAGTGCACAAGCTTAAAAGATGCCAAAGAGCACACTCATGTTAAGATGCCAATGTGCACACTGCTAAAAAGATGCCAATGAGCACACATCTCATGATACTTGGTAATATGTTTGAGTTACGATAAACCTGTACATTTGTGAAAGTCTTAATTTTTGATGACTTAGTGTAAGTACATGCAAAGTTCTCTATAATATTTTTAGAATTTCATTTTCTTAAAGCTAATTGAAGATTCGCATGTGAGCACACTGAATAGATTGCTGGAAGTTTTTGAAACTGAACATGTTTTAACTTGATATGCAATGAAACTTGTTTCTATATCCAACAACAAATATTTAATTTCAAATGATTGATAAATATGTGATATTTTACTGAGTAGAATTTTATTTGTTTAGTGTTTAAAATTTTATATGTTTAGTCGTTTCAAAATTTATATTCAGTATATTTTTCTTTCTACATTGATATTTGTTCATTGTGTTCTCATAAATATATTTTAATGGGTTTTTGCATTATTCAAGGGGGAGTGAACAAAGAGAATATTTTTCAAATATTATATCTGTTTTTGAGGGGGAGTATCTGATTTTCTCTTATGAATGCTAACTCAAATTGTCATATCTAGTGCATTTGTGTAGGGGGAGTCAAAGAGCTTAAAAAGATAAAATTTTTCTGAGTTCAAACCTTGATTTGTGCATCAAGCATGATACACAAATCTTGTTTTGCGCATCAAGCATGACACGCAAACCTTGCTTTGCGCATCCAGCTTGACACGCAAACCTTGCTTTGCGCATCCAGCTTGACACGCAAACCTTGCTTTGCGCATCCTGCGTGGTACGCAAACCTCAGTTTGCGCATCCTTCGTGAAGCGCAAACCTTCCCTGTTTTCTCTGTTTCTTTGATTTTGCAGATCTTTCGCTGTCTCGTTTCCAACTTTTACATGACCAAGTTGATCAAGATCATCAAGGTCATGAGGGGGAGAAGTCTAGGAGAAGTTAAAGAGACAAAGAGCTCAAATGTTTATCTGCTGATCAAGATTCGCTCAAATATTATATTCTCTCAGCTACAACAAATTCTTTTGCTGTTCCCGCTCCGAACACCACAGTTCATTCAAGATCATTCAAAAGAGGTGTATCGTCTAGAGCTCAAGGCAACAAAGACAACTTAATCTGAAAGATGCTGAGAAGAAATTTTTTCTTAAAAGTCAGAAAGCTTCACAAAGTCGCTTTGTTGGTCCGTGCTATTTTTGAAGATAATTTTGAAGACCAAAGCGCCAATGATTACTAAGGGGGAGATTGTTAGGTCTGATTTTATAGTAATCATTGTATTTATAGGGCTTGGTCAAATACTGTGTTTAGAGTCTGTGTTGTATCTGACCAAGGGTATTTAAGTCCCTTTGGTCCTGTTTCCGTGTAAGAACCTTCACGCACATTATTGAGATATTACACTTTGCGCATCCTTGTTACTCTCTATCTACTTTCTCTCTCTAGGATTCATTGATCTTGGACTATCAAATTAAATAAAGACTAAAAATGAAAATACGTAAACATACTTTGACTATTTATTTCAAAAGTACCCTAGACTATTTATTGAGACGACTTTATCAGCTTTGACTTCAGATTTCCATCTTCAGATAATGATGATCTTGAATCCAATAAATATGTGCTTTAACAATCTCCTCCTTTGGATCAAGATCATTCTTTAAGCTTAGAAACTGCAATATTCCTCTTTGTCTTCACAATGTAGCAATCTCCCCAATCGATGAATGCTTCAGCCTAGTCTCTTGGAAAGAAATTATCTCTAGTTTCAGCTCGGAATGCTTCAGCAAATCATCTTCAAAGAAAATTTCTTCAATTCAACATATCTTCAGAATATCTTCAGAAATTCTTTCATTCTTTCAAAAACTTTTGATCTCCCCATTTCTTGATTGACGCTTCTCCCCTTTTTGATGAAAAGAGCAAAGAGTTCATCAAAACTTTTCTCCAAGAAATGTCTTCCACCACTGATCTTGCAAACAGAACCACTGATTATCCGTCAATTCATAAAGATGTACATCCAGATGTTTGCAAATCCAGACAAAATTGAAAGGTAACACCTGAATCAACAAATGAATCAGTTAAAAATGCCTGTCAGTCACACGAAGTCACTGTGTGTAACTAATACACATTATAAAGGAGCTTTTATGATGTTCACTTCCCCAGGGCTTCCATTCAATCATCGAAACACCACAAAGGAAATTTCTATGAACTTTATGACAAAGAAACACATTCTTTGTGTTTTCGTGCAAGTGATGGAATAAATGAAGCATATGATAATTGCTTATAAGGCTCAAAAAGTGTAAACCACTGAGACAAGTAGTTAAACATAGACTCAATGTGCATTAGTGAAGTGTGAAGGTGGGGCAGACTCCCTTCTTTTCAATATCCAGATTTTCCAAATGAAAATCAGATAGCATATATGTTGCGTCCCCTTTGAAAATGAAACATTTTCTTGTTGAGAAGAAAATGAGTGGTTGGTGGGGTAATGTCAAGAATTGGCATGTGCTAGTTGTCTGTTTCAATAATGTTCACTAAATAGATGTGAAGCATTAGAAATGTAGCTGCCCGGCTCAGAAAGTAGTTGGTGCAGAGTTTGAAAATTCTTTTACTCTGATCTCACACCCTCTTTCTTTTAATCTTGAAGCTCACAGCTAACCAAACTCTCTTTTAACATTTTCTCTCATCACACATCCCCCACTCATTTCATGTAACTCCGCACACTCAATCACTAAGGATGTACTTCTTGGGTAGGAGACACTGGTTAACGTGAATCCATAGAAGTTCAGATAAGTCCTAGCACACTGATCCCATGTTATCCGATAAAGCATATGATGCTCAGATGGTTTAACTTTATTAGTTAAAGTGCATAGATGAAGCAGAAAACATTTAAAATCACACTACCTATTCAAGAAATCTGTTTGAGAATCGGGAAGTGGTTTGAACATTTAAGAACATGTTTTCTTATGATTGAAAGTTGTCCTTCTTTCAACCATAGATGAGATGAAGATAGGGAATTATACCTTTTGAGTGCAGTCTTACATCTCACGAAGTCAAGCTTAAAGTCATAAAAATATGATCTTTGAAGCATCTCTCAACCTATAACAGTCTAAAAGTCTAGTCAAAGAAACTTTATTCACTGAAATTTAAATGACATAAAGCAGTAAAACAATTAATGTACGAGTTCTGATCAGAAATAATCAGAAGTCATCTCCATACTCTTTACTTGTATGCTCCCCCTAAAATCATGCATCACTAACAATTTTTCAGTAAGTACAATGCATTATGCTCCCTCTCAAAATAACAGTGACCATCTATAATATACTTCTCACACTCCCCCTAAGATCATGAACAAACTATTAAAGAACAGGTATCATGCGGAATTAATGATAAAGAAATGATGAAAAGACACAACAAGAAAATTTTAATAGGTAACCACATATTATGTCTTAAGATTTAGCATACCAAGCCTAGAGACAAGAAAATTAAATCGCTTTTCGTCTAAAGGTTTGGTAAACAAATCTGCAAGCTGATAATCGGTTTTTACAAAGTAAAGTTCAATTGTTCCCTTTTCTACATTATCTTTTATAAAATGATACCTGACATCTATGTGTTTGGTCTTCGTATGTTGAACAGGATTAGCTGTAATCGCAATAGCGCTCTTCGAGTCACAATAGATCGGGATTCTATTGAAATGAAACCCATAGTCTCGCAGTTGAGTTCTCATTCACAAGACTTGAGAACAGCAGCTAGCAGCAGCTACATATTCTACTTCAACCGTTGATGTGGAGACACATAATTGCTTCTTCGAAGCCCAACTGACGAGTTTATCTCCGAGGAATTAAATATGACCCGAGGTGCTCTTCCTGTCTAACATGTAACCAGCATGATCTACATCTGAATAAGCTGTTAGTTCAAAGCTTGTATCCTTAGGATACCACAGACCAAGATCTGTAGTCCCCTTTAGATACCTAAAAATCCGCTTAACAACAGACAAATGGGATTCTTTAGGATTGGCCTGATATCTAGCACATAAGCATGTAGAAAACATTATATCCGGCCTACTAGAAGTAAGATACATTAAAGAACCTATCATCCCTCTATAAGTCCTAACATCAACAGCCTTTCTCGAAAGATCGGTGCCAATCTTAGTACCAGGTGCCATCGGGGTACCAATCGGTTTACAATTTTCCATTTTGAACTTCCGATGAATATCAAGAATGTATTTAGATTGATTGATAAAGATACCCGTTGAAAATTGTTTGACTTGCAATCCGAGAAAGAAGTTCATCTCTCCCATCATGCTCATCTGAAAGCGTGACACCATGAGGTTTGCAAAGTTCTTACAATACTTAGGATTTGTAGAACCAAAAATAATATCATCCACATATATTTGAATAAGAATGATATCGCCTTTATCCTTTTTAATGAAAAGAGTGGTATCAACCGTACCTTTTGTAAAACCTGACTTGACTAAGAACTGAGATAGAATATCATACCAGGTGCGAGGAGCTTGTTTCAGTCCATAAAGAGCTTTATCCAAGATGTAAACGTGATTAGGCTTATCTGGATTTACAAACCCTTCTAGTTGTGAGACGTAGACTTATTCCTTGAGTACTCCATTTTGAAAAGTTGTCTTCACGTCCATTTGATAAACAGTGAAGTTCTTGTAAGATGCGTAGGCTAAGAACATCCGAATTGCCTTTATCCGCGCCACTGGAGCATAAGTCTCGTCATAGTCTATCCCTTTCTCTTGCCTATATCCCTTGGCAACAAGTCGTGCTTTGTTTTGGATAACGATACCATCTTCATCTTTTTTTGTTTTTGAACACCCATTTCGTACCAATGATGGTTTTACCTTCAGGTTTGGGTACGAGTCTCCAGACTTTCAGTGCTTCAAACTGATTCAGCTCATCTTGCATCGCAGTTACCCAATCTGAATCGGCAAGGGCCTCAGATACGCAAGTAGGCTCAATCTTGTTCAGGAAGGATTCATACATACATAGATTTGATGTTGCAGACTTTGTTTGCACCGGTTTTGAAGGATCTCCAATGATTAGATGTACCGGGTGCTCTTTGGTCCACTTATGTTCATGAGGGAGTGGATTAGATGTAGATTGATCATGTTCAACATCTAGAAATCCACTGTTATCTCCTTCAGATGGTTCAGAATTAACGGGGGTTTCAGTTGAAGTAGTCGTTGCAGAAGTTGTAGTAGGTGCATCTTGGTTAGTCTGTTGATCAGTCCTTACAGTACATCCTACAGAGTCAGCTACTTCTGTCTCATCGGTGTTGGTCACAACTTTAACTGTCGGAGTAGGCTTTTGAACTGGAACTTCTTGCTGAATCGGGGAATTGGATTCAGTAGAGATATCGGAAGTGGTTGGATGAGTAGTCATCGAGTCTTCCATCCTGTCAACCACAACAAATTTAGTCACACGAGATCCAAGAAATTCATCATAAAATAGTTCAAATAATAAATCCAAATCAGATAATTTAGAAGTAGATGAAGAAGCATCATCTGATTCGTTCTCTTGAGGTGCAGGTCCTGGACTGGTTGGTCCAGAAGCTAATACTCCGGTAATTACGGGTTCTGAACTGACGTGCTCAGAAGCCATTTCCTTATCGAATGTAACATTGACGCTTTCAATCACAGTCTTTGACTTCTTCAAGTAAACCCGATATGCAGTAGATGTAAAGGAATAACCAATGAAGATGCCCTCATCTGCCTTAGCACTGAACTTGTTCAGATTCTCTCTGTCGTTTAGAACATAACACTTACAACCAAAAAATGAAAATATTTAATGGTTGGTGTTCGGTTATTGATCAACGCATACGGAGTCTTCTAAAATCGACGGTGTATCATGGAGCGATTCTGAGTGTGACACGCAGTCGATACAGCTTCAGCCCACAGAAATAAAGGTAATTCAGAGTGGCTGAGCATTATTCGAGCGACCTCCACAAGTGTACGATTTCTCCATTCGGCGACTCCATTTTGTTGAGGCGTACGTGCAGCAGAGTATTGATGTGATATCCCGACCGATTCGAGATATTCTTCAACTATCTTGTTCTTGAACTCTGTGCCGTTGTCAGTTCTGAGAATCTTGACCTGTTTTTGCATATTGACTTGGGTCGTCTTCAGAAATGTAATGAGAAATTCGGGTGTCTCATCTTTGGACCGTAGAAACTTGACCCAAGTGTATCGCGTATAGTCGTCCACGATAACTAACACATACTTCTTTCCTCCTAAGCTTTGAGTTCTCATAGGACCACATAAATCCATATGTAACAACTCTAACGGAGAGCTGGTACTCGGTTCAGGCTTTGGTTTTTGTGGGGCCCTCTTCATCTTTCCCTTTTCACATGCTGCACACAAGTGTTCTCTTTCATACTTTAGCTCTGGAAGTCCTTTCACTAGCTTTCCACTGACCAACTTGTTGATGTACCGAAAGTTGAGGTGAGAAAGCCGTCGATGCCATAACCAGCTTTGTTGCATCGAGGCCTTTGATAGTAGACATACCTGATTTTCAGTCTGGACCTTTGACAAGTTGATGGTGTAGAGGTTTGACTTGCGAGTGCCGACCAAGAGTTCTTTTCCTTCTTCAGTGCGTACTGAACATGTCTTGGCCTTGAAATTAACCTCTAAGTCTTTGTCGCAGAACTGGCCAATGCTGAATAGGTTGTGTCCTAAGCCTTCAACGTAGCTCACCTTCTTGATCGTGAGATTTTCATGTACAACATCACCATATCCCAGAATTGGTGAAAATTGATCATTTCCAAAACGAACTGTGCCGCAGTATTTGTCCGTATAATTAGACAACATACTATTCTGCCTGGTCATATGCTTGGAACACCCGCTATCCAAGTACCACATATGACGGGTCTGCAAAAAATAAATCAGAAAAGAAGAGGTTTAGGTACCCATTTATAAATGGGACCTCCACTGTTAGTACATGATTTTGGTACCCATTTAAATTTGGGTCCGCTTTGTCTTTGAAAACCATAAGCATGATAAGACGAATGATAACGATAAGATGAAACATTATATGAACCATACCAAACATCATAATATGTACGAGAAGCATAATCACATTCACCACAATTTAAAAACTTTTTATTAGATGGTGCTAACTGGAATAATTGCTTTATAGAGTATTTCTTGCGAGAATCAACAAGATTAGATTTAAAATTAGCAACATTCACAATCAATTCATCTTTACTAGAAGTCTTTTTATTAAAACTAGAACTAGATTTAGCTTTCTCGTCTATCTTCTGTTTCGGTATCCATGCAGTCTTAACTCCAACCCTTTGCTTTCTCATATCTAAAACATTTGAAACTTTAGAGTTAGAATGATGAGAATTAAAAGAATGCTTCTTCTTTGGCTTACCCGTGGTGATCGGTTTCTGTGAATGCTGAGTTTTTCTTTTCTTACCTTTCGCATTCTTAGATTTCACAGAAACTGATTTGTCAACTTTCGTTGATGTTTCACCTTTTTCAAACACACTGGGTAATCCAAAAGAATTAACAACACAAGATGAATGTTCAGGAAGTTTGGAAGTAAAATCAAATTGAACAACACAATCATTCAAAATACCATCAGAGTTTGAGAAATTAAGATCATTCTCAAATGAACCAGACCTGTCATCAGAATTTAAAGCTTTGGAGAATTTAGAAAAATCAGTAGTTTTGAACACTGTTGAAATTACAGTTTGTTATAAGTCTATCAAAATTCTTTCTTCTGTAAGAGTATTCTCGAGTTCAGAAATTTTACTTTACAATACAAGAGGAGGGACGTAAAGCTTACCTTCGATGGGTTTAGCCTCCAATTCTTTTACAGAATAACTCTCAAAATAATCATTTGAAAGAAATTTTGATTTATCAGAACTATAACTGTTATTCAACTTCTCATAGCAAAATGGAACCTGAACTTTATCTTTGTTCTTTCTTTTATCATATTCCTTGGCTTTATCTTTTTCAGACAAGCTAGTCCAAAAGGATTTGAGTTCCTGATGTTGAGGAGCCAATAACATAAACCCAAAGTCATAAAGTGCAGACACTTCAGATATACCATTTTTGAGATGATGTGGGTTATTGTAACCAAGCCCCCAAGTATCAGGTTTCTCTTTAGGTTTGTTCAAATGAATAGTGTGTTCAGTTTGACCTAAAGAATATAATTTCTCTTCCAAAGCATTCACCTTGTCTATTAAAGAATTCTTTTCTTTTGAAGTAGAAAAATACCTTTTAGAAAGTGTTATCCCAGATTAATCTAGTTGGTAAACAATTATCACAGAACACAATAATATCAAGAGATATAAAGATTAATAATAACGTACCAATCCCTTGAATAAACAGTTAACCCTTGAGTGTTCTTGATACCCTTTGATTACAGAGAAAACTTCACTTGACTATAATCTCTAAACAATAATTATCAAAGGTTAAACCTAAAACTAATTAACCAAAACTTTAAATACTTAGGCCATATGGGATTTAAGCTTAACAGGCTTTCTAATGGGCTTTAGGCCCATAAGCTAATGACTATTAACTTATTACAGAATAAACCCTCTAATTAACTTTAGCATAATTACACTTTAAACCCTTAACTTTAACATTAATCTTGAATACAATTATTTGATCCAACAATCTCCCCCTTTGGATTCAAGTTTAAAAAAAAAATTGCAATTGTCTTCGGGTCTTCACTTGTCTTCACTTTTCTTCAGATATGTCGTTGATAGCTTCAAAACTTGATATCTTTAAAAACTTTAAAATCTTTAAAATCTTCAGATCTTCAGATTGTATTCTCCCTTTTTGTATCTTCTACCCCTTTTTGATGAGTGGTGAGAATCATCATCATCAAAACTTTGCAAAACAATCTCCCCCTTTTCAAAACAATCTCCCCCATTGTGTATGATCACGTAAGCACAATCTTCATATAACGAGCCCTGTATGGAAATAAGAGGAGTCTTCCCAGATGGAAAGAGTGATTATTTCAATCTTTTCAGATCAAAATAGTCAATTGTAACCGTTTAAATCTTTGCAAATTCAAACAGTTTAAGAGTTGTAACCCTGAATCAACAAATGACTCAGTTAGAATGCCTGTCAGTAACACAAAGTTACTGAGTAACACAAAGATACTGTATAAGGAGCTGGTTTGATGTTGACTCCCCAGGTCTTCCATTCAATCATCGAATAACACATTGTTATCTATGAACGTTCTGACAGAAAGCAAATTTCTGTGTGCATGTGCATGTGTATGAAAGAATTAAGCATAGATGATTGCTTTTCAATATAGGCTTAAAGTATGTAAACTTGTTGAGACAACAACAAATTATACAAAGACTCAATGTGCATGAGAAAGGGTTCGAAGGTGGGGCAACTTTCCTTCTTTTTCAATATTAGTATCTTCTAAATGAAGAACCAATAGCGTATGTGCTGCGTCCCCAGAAAATGTGAAACATTCTCTTTTTGAGAAAAGAATGAGTAGCTGGTGAGGTTGTATGCAAGAGATGACATGGGATAGGTGCCTTTTTCAATGATGGTCACCAAAGAATGTGAACCAATCAGATAATGTGGCTGCCCGACTCAGAAAGAAGTTTGGTGCAGAGTTTAATATTCTTTTACTCTGTTCTCTCACCCTCTTTCTTTTAATGCTCACGTCTAACCAATCTCTCTTTTTCATTTTACCTCTTCACACACCAACACTCAAATCTTTTGACCCCTCTCCTCTCAATCACTCAAGATATACTTCCGGGGTAGGAAACACTGGTTATCGTGAATCCATGGAAGTTTTGTTAAGTTCTCACACTGAATCCCATGTATATTCCTAAAAGAACATGCTGTTCAACATGCTATTGTACATGTAAGCACAAGTAAGCACATAGTTACATGAAGAATATAATATTCGGAGATATCAAAACAGAAGATGTTTGACGATGCAATTCTCCCCCTCAAATTAAAAGAGTTTGAAAATTAAGCTCATAGGAGTTTTGTCATGAAGAATAATATGTTGGAGAATAAAAAACAAATGTTGTTTATATGAACAATATATAAACATATTTTCAATGAAAGCACATGAAATGACGTTTGATTCAATCAAAAGTGAATACAAAGAACGTGAGTATTACCATAGAAAGATTTAACTTTTTATACATGGTAATAACAAAGTCAAATAGAATGTTCTGAACCGTTATGTATATGAATACTAGACAAAGTATATTGACAAGATAAAACACAAGTATTTATCTTTGAAGAACACACGGTCAGATAAGCATTTAAGTATCCAAAAATCTGTTAATATCACAAATATTCTCCCCCTTAACTGAATTTTTTTTTTAAAGATTAAGAAAAAACAGAAAAATAAGGCACTACAGTGCGGGTTCTAATCCGATGTGATTAGAAGCCATCGTCACTTGACCAAACCTTCATAAACAAAAGAAATAAAGGTAATCATTTATGAAAATGATTCCTCTCTCGTTAACAACAGTTGGAAAATAACACACAAGATCAAAACTTGGAATACTCCCCTTAGAATCATGAGTAAGGTCTAAGACATGTTCAACATACCAAGTTTGCTGATGAGAAATTGAAAACGCTTTTCATCCAATGGCTTGGTGAAAAGATCATCTAACTGGAAGTCAGTTTGAACAAAGTGCATTTCAATATTACCTTTTTCTACATGATCCTTGATGAAATGATAGCGTACGTCGATATGCTTGGTCTTCGAATGTTGTATCGGATTAGCAGTTATAGATATTGCGCTCTTGGGATCACAATAAATAGGAACACGCTTGTAGTTGTAGCCAAAGTCCCTTAACTGTGTTGTCATCCAGAGGACTTGAGAACAGCAGCTAGCAGCAACTACATACTCAGCCTCGACAGTGGATGTTGAAACACAGTTTTGTTTCTTTGAAGTCCAACTCACAAATTTTTCACCTATGAATTGACATGATCCAGAGGTGCTCTTCCGGTCTAGCTTACATCCTGCATGATCAGCATCTGTAAAGGCAGTTAGTTCAAAACGAGAATCCTTTGGATACCAAAGGCCTAGATTAGGAGAACCTTTGAGATATCTAAGGATTCACTTAACAGCAGTTAAGTGCGACTCTTTAGGATTAGACTGATATCTCGCACAGAAACATGTGGCAAACATTATATCCGGGCGACTAGCAGTCAGATAAAATAAAGAACCAATCATGATACGATACACCTTTTTATCAATAGGTTTCTCGGAGGGATCCGCGTCTAAAAATGTACCAGTAGCCATTGGTGTTTTCATGACTGAACTATCTGACATATTGAACTTTTTCAAAATATCGTTTATATATTTAGCTTGATTAATAAATATGCCTTCGGGTAATTGCTTTACTTGTAGACCAAGAAAGAAATTCAATTCACCCATCATCGAGATTTCAAACTTTGTTTCCATTATCTTTGAAAAGTTCTTGCAAAATTTCGGATTTGTCGACCCAAATATTATGTCGTCAACATAAATCTGAATAAGAATCAAGTCCTCACCTTGCCTTTTAAGAAATAACGTTGTATCAATAGTACCTTTCTTGAAACCAGAAGCTAAGAGGAATTTAGTGAGAGTTTCATACTAAGCTCGCGGTGCTTGTTTAAGACCATACAACATTTTATCTAAAACATAGACATGATCAGGGTGATGAGGATCAACGAAACCTTCAGGTTGAGTCACGTAGACCTCCTCATGCAGAACGCCGTTCAAGAAAGCCGACTTTACATCCATTTGATAGACTATAAAGTTTTTGTGCGCTGCATAGGCTAGGAAGATTCTGATGGCTTCGATCCTTGCAACCGGGGATAATGTTTCATCATAGTCAATGCCCTCTTGTTGACAATACCCTTTGGCGACCAGTCGAGCTTTGTTTCTCACGAATACTCCATCTTCGTGTTTCTTATTTCTGAACACCCACTTTGTTCCAATAACGGATTTACCTTTAGGTAGTGGGATCAAGCGCCATACCTTGTTCCTTTCGAATTGGAGAAGCTCATCTTGCATAGAAGAAATCTAGAAGGGATCACGTAGAGCTTCAGATGATTTATTTGGTTCTAAGGAACTGAGGAAGCTTGAAAACATGCATAAGTTGGCTGTTGCTAACCTTGTCGTGACACTAGATTGCACGTCACCTATCACATTGGTCAGGGGATGATCCTTAGTCCAAAGATGTGTGCTTGGTAAGGCTTCAACTGTTTGTTGCGTATTTAACGCATCGTTGTGATCTTGTACGGCAGGTTGCTCCATAGATGTACTCGGGACATCTTGTACTGGTGTTTCTGATACTGAAGCTTCTGGACTAACAGTTGAAGTGCTCGAGACTTCGTTTCTAGAAGAACTATCTGTAGAGACAGATTTAGCATTAGTAGAGTCAGAAACTAACTTTGTACTCGTACCTGATGGAGATGAAGTGTCAGTGACTTCTTCGGAAGGTCCATACATGTCTTCAGAAATAGTAGGGACCTCCGAGCTTGTATCACTTGTTATTGATGTGGATATGCCTTTTTCAAAATCTGCACATATATCATCAAAGGCATCAATAAACAATAAATCTAACTCAGATGAAGTAGAGTTAGAGTTAGAAGAAGTGAATCCCTTAGGTGCTGGTTCTATTCTTGATTGAATAGATGCTTTGTCGTTAAGACCGAGTTCTGAACTGTTGTGTCCAGAAGTCCTAGTAGAATTCTCATCAAAGGAGACATACATGCTCTCAACAACCGTCTTGGTTCGAATAATGTAAATTCGATAAGCTTTGGATGTCAGAGAGTATCCAACGAGATATCCTTCATCCGCTTTCTTATCAAACATTGATAATCCTTGATGCTCTTTTAGAATGTAACACCTGCAACCAAAAACACGAAGGAACTTGATGTTAGGTGTACGATTGTTGGTTAACTCATATGCTGTCTTATTAAAGCGCTTGACCACAATGGTACGATTCTGAGTAAAACATGCTGTAGCGACTGCCTCGGCCCAAAGGTACATGGGTAGATCTGAGTAAGCAAGCATAGTCCGAGCTGCTTCAACCAGAGTGCGGTTCTTCCGTTCAACAATGCCGTTTTGCTGCGGAGTGTAGGCGGTGGATAAATTATGTGAAATACCCACGGAAGTAAGATAACTCTTCAGGGTGTCATTCTTGAACTCCGTGCCATTATCACTGTGAATGGTTCTGACTGGCAGTTGAAGACGTACTTGAATGCGCTTGATGAAAGCGATAATCAACTCTGGCGCATCAGACTTGTTGCGAAGAAACTCGAGCCATGTATACCTTGAGTAGTCATCTATCATTACCAACACATATTTCTTTCCGTTGATAGATGTTGTGTGCATTGGGCCACAAAGGTCCATATGAAGAAGTTCCAGTGCAGATGAGGTCGATGATTCAACTTTGGAATTGAAGGAGCTTCGCTTCATTTTGCCCAACTCACATGCAGAACACATTGAGTCTTTTTCGAACCTCATTTCTGGTAGACCTTTGACCAGACCTTGTCTCTATAGCTTCGCTATAGATCGGAAATTCTGATGAGACAAGCGTTGATGCCACGTCCACGATTGTGCTTTGGAAGCTTTGGCTAGTAGGCATACTGGACGTGTGGCAGACAGTGTAGGAAAATCTACATAGTATAGATTTCCATGGCGCTCATCCTTGAAGACTTCGTAACCATCTGGATCCTCTAGATAGCAATGAGTTGTTGTGAAGCGGACTTGATATTTCATGTCACAGAACTGACTGGTACCGAACAGGTTGTGATCAAGTCCTTCAACATATAGCACTTTTTGAATCTTCACAACACCGTTATCGAGCATTCCATATCCTCTGACGTGGCCTTCGGCTTCAGAATTGGCAAATCTAACTGCTCCGGCAGGCTTCTCCACATAGTTATGCAAGAGGTGCTTGAATCCTGTCATGTGGCGTGAACATCCGGAATCTATTACCCACAATTGACAGGCCTGCAAAAGAAACAATTAGTTTTGCTTAGGCACCCATATCAGGATGGGTCCTTCGCGGTTAGCATCAAGCAACTCAGGAATATCATCTGGTTTGACTTTTACTCTCCATTCATAACGCGGTTTTGGAACCCATTTCCAAACCATCTTAACATTTAATTCCTGAAAGTGCGTTTTAGAAGTAGGATTGGCAACCTTAGCACGATACACTTTGGGTTGTATAGAAGAATCAGAATTAGAATTAGACTTAGAGTTCAGCTTAGCTTTGCTTTTATTCTTTTTGGACTTAGGAGGGGAGTAGTATTTGAATGAATTATCCCAACAGTGTTTGCAATAAAGATTCTTTCGAGCAAAATTCATAAACTTTGATTTATCAGAACAAATCTTACATTCATGTTTATCAAAAGAAGTACTATTCAAAATAACACTGTCTGTAGGACAACTACTAGAATTCAAACTATTCTTTTTATTCAAACTAAGATCTTTATTCTTCTTACTCCTCCAAACTCCATTTCCTTTTATATCTGAAACAGAAACGGGAACCTTGTTAGTCTCCAACTTAGAAGGTGGTTCTTTTCTTGTGCTGTTTGAAGTCTCACCCTTTTCAAAAATACTCGGCAGATATTCAAGACAATCAAAGTAAACAACTGTAGGTTTTGCAGGAGCATCAAATTCTGGATTGGTTCTTACCTTCCAGCTTGGATCATTGAACATCTGTTTATCATTTGAAGCATTTTTAAAGATAGTAACTTTCAAATCATTGATCTCTATGCAAAGCTCTTGATTTTCTTTAAAAGATTTTTCAAGTTTATGTTTGAGATCAAAGTTTTCATCTTCAACCTCATCAAGAGACTGTTGCAATAAATGAATTTGCTTCATCAATTCAGATGTATGATCATTCACAGAATTTGACCCCTTTAAATCAGAAACCGGATCAGAGTCTGAAGCATTCATCATTTCAGAGAATATCTCTTCAGTCATGGACTCAATAAACTCCGTTTTATCATTTTTAGAACCAGATTCATTCGTGATAGCATTTTCTTCTTTAACCTCTTCAACAAGTAAAGGATTAGAAGCAATAGGACTTGAGACTGATGGCATAGTAGATGGATCAATATCCGATTCATACTCATCATATTTGCAATTTTGCATACAGTCTCAGGTAGAACTGTGTTGGTGGTAACTGATTCGTTGGAAGGTGTGGTAAATAGTGATTCAAACTCAGTAAATTCGATCTTTCGAGTCGCATAGCTTTTGTTTAAATCACCATATTGAAAACCAACTGATTTAAAAGGATTTTGAGAATCAGTGTCACCAGACTTGTTCTTTCCCATTTCTTCTTGACCTTTGGTCTCAGATAAAGGTGTAGGAGTACTTGCTTCAACAAAAGTTGCACGAATGTCAGGAATGGGTCTGATTGCGGAGCCGAATTTATCAAAATTATATAGATGCTCCGATGCCTTTTTCAAAATCTCATTAGTTGGCATACCCAAACCTGGTTTTAGTTTATAAAACCTTTCGTCTTGGAGTTTATTGGTCAACAGATTTAATGTTTGCTCAGTCTGACCTCGTTTCATATTAATGTCCTCCAGTTGCTTAATTTTGGTGTAAGCTTCATTTCTTTCTTTATAACAAACTTCAAATTTTATTTGAAACTCACCCTTTTCAGCATTAAGATTCACAAGATCTGTTTCTAAACCCGATATTATTTCTTTTAAAGACGCTTTTTCAGCTTTTAAATCGTCTTTTTCCTTTTCTTTTTCTTCCACAACAACTTTCAGCAAAGCGTTTTCATCACGAAAACTCAATACTGATTGCTGTACGGAGCTAAGTTTGCCTTTCAATAAAGCAAATTCATCTTTCATGCTATGTATTTGGGCCATAAGAGATTCAATAAGCTCAGAATTATCACTTACCTCAGAGTTTGCATCTTTAGATTGTGCCTCAGAATCTTCATCGTCACCATCCAGCTTTGCCATATAAGATACTTGGGTGAAGTGAGCTTGCTCCTCGTCATCGGAACTTTGGAACAACCAGTTCTCTTCTTCGGCCATAAGCACCTTTCCTTCTTCATCTTTCTTGGCGATGAGTGACTTTCTTGCATAGTAGTCTGAGTTCTTTACCTTCTTGAATCTGCAGTCTCTGGAGAAGTGCCCAAATTTCCCGCAATTGTAGCATCTTCCAGGTTCATCAACTCTGTCTTCTTTCTTTTCTTCTCTCTTATCTTCTCTTCTGTCTTCTTTTCTCTCTTCTCGTCTTTCCTCTCCCCATCCTTGCCTTGGCTTGTATCTTAGTTCGACCTTCTCTTTCTTGTGACCTTCGTACTTAAGCTTTGAATAAAACTTCTTCTTACCAAAGGTCTTCTTGAATTTTCGAGTAATAAGAGCCAAGTCCTCAGAGAACTTCTGAATATTTGGATCAGAATCAATCTCCAGTTCTTCATCACTTGAAGCAGAGTCAGAGTCGGTAACTTCAGTAACTAGAGCTTTTGTCACCTTTTTCTTTGACCTTGCGGAAGATACAGAAATTTTACCGGCTATGAGAGCCACATAATCCTTCAGTTTATTGGACTCAAGATTGATGGTTCTCACCTCATCCTCATGCTGAGAAAGAGTAGAGAAAATATCAGTGACGTTTTCCTGAGCCATGTTCTTTGACATCTGAAGGTTAATGGCAAAGTTCTTCCATTCTGGATTTAAGTTCTTGATGAACTTATAATTTGTAACACCCTGAATTTTGGGATTGGGTGGGAAGTTGACTTTCACCCAAAGTTCAAGGGGGTATAATGTAACTTGGGCTATATATATATACAGATCAAATCTGAGATATTTCTTAATATCTCATTTTGATCTGTTGTGTTGGAGAAGCCAGGGAGAAGAGGAGAAGAGCAGGAGAAGCTTGTTTTTCTTGGGTCGATCATTTCGGGCAAATCGAGGTACGAATCTAGCTTAATGCTTTGATCTGAATGCTTTTAGCTGTGTAGAATCTCGTTGTGAAGGTTTTGAACCGATCCATTTTGAGATCTGAGTATTTTCTCATTTGGATCTGGGTTGAATCTGGGTTCTGCATCGCTGTTCTTGATGAACAAGGCGATGGTCGATCGACCGGAGGTTGTTCGACCGGATGGTCGTTCGACCTGGTGGTCGTTCGACCGAATGGTTGTGTTCGACCGAATCCTGTTCGATCGAGGGTGTTCGACCGAATGGTTGTGCTCGACCGGGGGTCGTCCGACCGGGGTAGTTGTTTGACCGGTGTGGTCCTTTGACCAGTTTAGGTTCTGTTAAGTTGTTAGCTTCTGTGTCTTTGAGTCCTATTCAAGTAACGAGAGGTTTATCTGTATTTCGACTTACCGATTCTTTCGGTGTTATCATAGGTAGCGCTCGTTAAGAAGAAGGAAACAGAGGCGAGTTCCTACTATCATTTTAAACTGTATACATATCAAAAGTTACCTTTTTGATCTTATCTTATTTTAAAAGTAAAATGATGTTTTACCTGTGCGTTTATGCGAAAGAAATATTCAACGGAACTTCTTTTAAATGATTTTCATTCTTACCAGAAGTTGAACTGGGAATAGCATTTTGTCTATAAAAATGTGTTTGTAACCATATGTTTATTTATGGTTGGTCACATACGTTGTTGTGACGAGTCCTTACCATTACTAGTGGATCCCTAGGTTTTGAGTAGACTGTATTGTTGGGATGTTACATTCCCCAGAATTGTAGCTAGGGATCACTTGTTCCTTGAGGGCAACTTGGTACGGTTATGTGAGGCCGGATACTAGCCATGGTTCATAGTGATCCTAGCGAAGGAGTATACCTTGGTTTTGCGCTTGGGGCTTGATCTCACATTGTAGCACGGACTTTGTGATTCGTATCCGCGGACTCCAATTGGTTTAGCTCGTAACTCGGACTGTTGGCCTAACTTTGTGTTACGCCACAATCCTTGGTAAAATGTTTTGCTTCGGTCCTTTTATGGCGTGTTTATAACGAAAAAGCCCGTTTGTGGCAAGGACCTATTGTGTAAATTTAATCTCTTTGGAAATACTATCTTGATGCAAATGTTTTATCTTTTGAGCTTCATAAACTGTATGTTCTCACCAGGCTTTAAGTCTGACACTTTTTTCTCAAATGGTATGTGTATCAGGTCTCCATTAGCGGTGGGTTGCCGGGGGTTTTTGGAGAGACGAGTTTTGAGTCTCGAGGTTTTTGGAGTTGATTAGTATTGTTACTGGGCATTGTTAAGTCCCATTCTTTTGATGAAATCCTTGTATAGGATTGTATAGTCTTGAGGACTGATCCCATTTATGAAAATTTATGGTTTTACATTCGTTATATTGTCAGGTTTCCAGGTTTTAATTTACTCTGATTTTTGAGGTGTTTCAAGTTGGTATCAGAGCTCTAGTTTAAGCGAACTAGGCATGAATGTAAGATGTCTAGACTTAGACTGCGTATACTAAGAATTGATCCGCGAGAATTGGGTAGAGCTCCTAAGATGGGTTAGTCTTAGAGTCGACGGAAAGTACGTTTATCAGGCGTTGTAGTAGTGGTGACAAGAACCATTATGTGTTGTATGTTCATAATTTCACTTAGCTAATGTTATTATGAGGATATTGTACGTAAGAGTCCTTGAATTGCTATTAATATGACATTTGGTAATGTGGTAGTACGTTTTTCTTTCGTGTTTTTCTATCTTTTCTTATCTCTTCCACTGCTCCGTGTAGCAGTTCAGAATGGTAGGTACGCGTGGAAGACCGCGTGCTCGTGTTGATGGTCAGGAAGCGACAGCCTCTACAGCGGGTCAGCCGGAAGGAGTTGAGGTTATCGTTCGACCACCCGTTCAGCAAGTACTAGGTGGGGGACCAGAGGTCATTCCGAGAGTAGACCTGGCTTCGTCCCACCCAGTAATAGGGGATGCTAATCCCCAGTCAGAGTTGTTGGCCAGCGTGATGTTGGCGATGAGGGAAGAGATGGCGAAGCAGCAAGAGTTTCTGCTGAAAGCGATGGGGGACCGCGACGTAAACCATCGGAGAAGCGAGACGGCGGTGGAGAATGTCGTATTAGGTTCTGGAGATGATGGTATAAGGGTCACGTCTATTGAGCGCGGGATTTTTGGTGCTCAGGGGAACATGAAGAGTTGTTCCTATAAGTCCTTTCTGGGCTGCGGACCGCCAGAATTCTTTGGTTCAGATGACCCGGCAGTGTGTATCAAGTGGATCCGAGCGGTTGAGCAAGCTTTTGGCTCCTCCGAATGTGGTGATGATCAGAGGGTACGGTTTGGTACCCAGCTGCTGAGGGACACTGCACTGATCTGGTGGAACATCATCCAATCCACTCTATCTCCTGAAGTGTTGGCTCAGTTGTCATGGGTCGAGTTCAAGAAGAAACTGCTAGAAGAGTTTTGAAACGAGAGGACCATGGACCGAATTGAGAAAGAATTCCGGTCTTTGGTGAAGGGGAGCCTGACGGTGAGGGAGTACACCCGTCAGTTTATGGAGAAACTTGGTCTGGTGGGGCATGCTGCCCCAACAGAGAAAGACAAGATGAAAGCTTATCTCAACGGCTTACCAGCGGACATGCAATCTATGGTCCATAATTTCAAGGCTTCTAACCTCCAAGAGATGGTGGAAGAAGCTCAGTTCATGGAAGAGATGTTCGCGAAGAGCAAGTCTGAGAGTTCGGTGGTGGTGTCTGATAAAAGAAAGTGGGAGAGCAGTTCAGTACCTCCCAAGCGGACCAGACCTTTTGTTGGAAACCGCAACTTCGGCAGTTACCAGGAAGCAAGGTGGTGCCCGAGGTGTCGGACCAAGCATCACGGTAACTGCAGTAACAGTTCTCAAACTTGCTATATGTGTGGGAAACCTGGGCATACGGTCAGAGATTGCCCGGTCAGGGGACCCATCTGTTATGAGTGCAAGGCACCGGGCACGTGAAGAAAGATTGCCCGAAGCTTGTGTCGGGTAGTGCGCCAACAAGGAAGGAGAACCCTCCGAAGGTTCAGGGCTGAGCTTTTCAGATGACGGCCGAAGAGGCTAGGGCATCCGCTGACGTGGTATCGGGTACTTTTCTTATAAACTCTGTACCTGCTCGTATTTTATTCGATACGGGTGCTAGTTTCTCTTTCGTATCTGAATTGTTCCGTCAGAAAATTTCTATGCCCACTACTAGTCTTGAGGATGCATTAGTGGTAGAAATAGAAGATGGTAGGAAAGTTCTGATCCACGAAGTTCTGAAGCAGTGTGCTCTTAGCATCGAGGGAAGAGAATTCCCGATTGATATTCTACCAATGTCAATCGGGGGTTTTGATGTTGTAATCGGTATGGATTGGTTGTCAAACAATCAGGCCGAGTTCGTGTGTTCCAAGAAGATGATTCGACTTCCCAACCCCTCTGGAGAGGTCGTGGTCATCTATGGTGAAAAGAGAAAGGGTGAAGTGGCAATAATCACAATGGCGAAAGCACGCAAGTGCTTAGTAAAAGGAGGTTCGTCTTTCCTAGCCTACGTGATCGATGCCAAGTTAGAGAAGTCCAAGCTGGAAGATGTGAAGATCGTGCGGGAGTATCCAGATGTCTTTCCGGACGACTTGCCCGGGTTGTCGCCCGATCGTCAGGTAGAGTTTTGGATTGATCTTGTGCCAGGCGCTGCACCGATCGCTAAAGCACCTTACCGTTTAGCGCCGTCGGAGATGCAAGAGATGGTAGCACAACTCCAAGAGCTTTTTGAGAAGGGATTCATAAGACCGAGTTCGTCACCTTGGGGAACTCCGGTCTTATTTGTCAAGAAGAAGGATGGCACAATGAGAATGTGCATCGACTATCGTGAGTTGAACAAAGCTACAGTGAAGAACAGGTATCCGCTTCCGAGAATAGACGACTTGTTCGATCAACTTCAAGGAGCGGGTTGTTTCTCCAAAGTCGACTTACGATCAGGCTATCACCAAGTGAAGGTGAGAGAAGAAGATGTTCCGAAGACGGCTTTCAGAACGCGTTACGGCCATTACGAGTTCTTTGTAATGCCTTTTGGCCTGACGAACGCACCAGCGGTGTTTATGGACTTGATGAATAGAGTGTGCCGACCATTCCTCGACAAGTCGGTCATTGTATTCAATGACGACATACTCGTGTACTCCAAGAGTGAGACAGAGCACGAGCAGCACTTGCGTGAAGTTCTGGAAGTGTTGAGAAAAGAGAGGTTGTACGCCAAGTTTTCCAAGTGCGACTTTTGGCTTAAAGAAGTACAATTTCTGGGGCACGTAGTCACTCGGGACGGAGTGAAAGTGGACCCCTCCAAGATTGAAGCAATGATGAATTGGGAGCCTCCTAAGAGTTCGTTTGAGATCCGAAGTTTCTTGGGTCTGGCGGGATACTACAGAAGATTCATTCAAGACTTTTCGAAGATCGCTTCTTCCTTGACAGTTCTGACTCGGAAGAATGTAAAGTTTGAATGGGCAGAGGCCCAAGAGAAGGCGTTCCGGATTCTTCAGAAGAAGTTGTGTGAAGCTCCGATCTTATTTTTGCCTGAAGGGTCGGAAGATTTCGTGGTTTACAGCGACGCTTCGAAGATGGGATTGGGTTGTGTGTTGATGCAACGAGGCAAGGTAATCGCTTATGCCTCGAGGCAGCTCAAGATACACGAGCAGAATTATCCACCTCATGATCTGGAGTTAGCAGCGGTGGTGTTCGCTTTGAAGCTTTGGCGACACTACCTCTACGGCACGAAGTGTACTCTTTACACGGATCACAAGAGCCTGAGGTATGTCTTTGGTCAGAAAGAGCTGAATATGAGGCAAAGGCGGTGGCTCGAGTTGTTGAAAGATTACGACTATGAATTGCTTTACCATCCCGGTAAGGCGAACGTGGTGGCCGATGCGCTAAGTCGGAAGGACTATAGCGGGAGTATTCGGGCTACCCATTCAAGAATCGAGCTAGTGTCTAGTCTTGTTGAGAAGATCAAGACATCTTAGATAGAAGCATTGTTAGAAGAGAATCTCAAAGAGGAAGTCATGACAAAATAGCGTTTACTCTTAACGGAAGATAGCCGTGGGGTGAAACTGTTCATCGGTCGTGTGTGGGTGCCCAAGGTTGGGGGAAACCGTGAGCTGTTGCAAGAAGACGCACACAAGTCCAAGTATTCCATTCACCCGGGAAGTACGAAGATGTACAGGGACTTGAAGTTGCACTATTGGTGGCCGGTGATGAAGCTTGATGTGGCGCGTTACGTTGAACGTTGTGTGACATGTTCGCAAGTCAAAGCCGAACATCAGCGACCGTATGGGAGTCTTCAGTCCTTAGAGATTCCCGAGTGGAAGTGGGAGCATATCACCATGGACTTCGTGACAAAGTTGCCTAAAACTCTTCGGGGACACGATACCATCTGGGTGATAGTGGATAGATTGACGAAGAGCGCTCACTTTCTGCCTATGCGCGAGACTTTACCGATGGATAAGTTGGCGAAGCTTTATATCGATGAGGTGGTCTCGAGACATGGAATACCTTTGTCGATCGTGTCGGATCGCGACAACCGGTTCACTTCAAACTTCTGGGATGGGTTTCAGAAAGAGCTTGGTATGCGAGTTAAGTTGAGTACGGCTTACCATCCGCAGACCGACGGGCAGAGCGAACGAACAATCCAAACCTTGGAAGACATGTTGAGGTCTTGTGTCATTGATTTCGGGGGTAGTTGGGACTCTCAACTGCCTTTGGTGGAGTTCGCTTACAACAATAGCTATCACTCGAGTATTGGGATGGCACCTTTTGAAGCACTGTATGGGCGAAAGTGTCGAACTCCCGTGTGTTGGCTAGAAGCGGGAGAGAAGCAGTTCGCCGGACCTGAAATCGTGCAAGAGACTGCCGATAAGGTCAAGTGTATTAAAGAGAGGATGAAAGCGGCTCAAGATCGTCAGAAGAGCTATGCCGATAAGAAGAGGCGACCGATGGAATTCCGAGTAGGCGACCGCGTTATGCTTAAGGTATCACCATGGAAGGGCATCATACGGTTCGGAAAACGTGGGAAGCTGAGTGCTCGTTTCCTCGGACCTTTCAAAGTACTTAAGCGTGTAGGGTTGCAGGCCTACCAGTTGGAACTGCCACCGGAGTTGAGTAGAATACACAACATGTTTCACGTCTGCTACCTCCGGAAGTGTTTGGCGGTAGAAGACAGTGTCATTCCCCATTCAGAGCTAAGGGTTGACGAAGGTAACCGTTGTGTGGAAGAACCCGACGCCATCTTGGAGAGAAAGTCTAAGAAGTTGCGTCATAAAGAAGTCACTTTGGTCAAGGTGCAGTGGAAGCATCACCGAGGAGCAAATGTGACTTGGGAATCTGAAGAGGATATGAAGCGTAGATATCCTCATCTCTTTGTATAGTTGGATTTCGGGACGAAATCATTCCCAAGTTGGGGAGGATTGTAACACCCTGAATTTTGGGATTGGGTGGGAAGTTGACTCTCACCCAAAGTTCAAGGGGGGTATAATGTAACTTGGGCTATATATATATACAGATCAAATCTGAGATATTTCTTAATATCTCATTTTGATCTGTTGTGTTGGAGAAGCCAGGGAGAAGAGGAGAAGAGCAGGAGAAGCTTGGTTTTCTTGGGTCGATCATTTCGGGCAAATCGAGGTACGAATCTAGCTTAATGCTTTGATCTGAATGCTTTTAGCCGTGTAGAATCTCGTTGTGAAGGTTTTGAACCGTTCCATTTTGAGATCTGAGTATTTTCTCATTTGGATCTGGGTTGAATCTGGGTTCTGCATCGCTGTTCTTGATGAACAAGGCGATGGTCGATCGACCGGATGGTCGTTCGACCGGGTGGTCATTCGACCGAATGGTTGTGTTCGACCGAAGCCTGTTCGATCGAGGGTGTTCGACCGAATGGTTGTGCTCGACCGGGGGTCGTCCGACCGGGGTAGTTGTTTGACCGGTGTGGTCCTTTGACCAGTTTAGGTTCTGTTAAGTTGTTAGCTTCTGTGTCTTTGAGTCCTATTCAAGTAACGAGAGGTTTATCTGTATTTCGACTTACCGATTCTTTCGGTGTTATCATAGGTAGCGCTCGTTAAGAAGAAGGAAACAGAGGTGAGTTCCTACTATCATTTTAAACTGTATACATATCAAAAGTTACCTTTTTGATCTTATCTTATTTTAAAAGTAAAATGATGTTTTACCTGTGCGTTTATGCGAAAGAAATATTCAACTGAACTTCTTTTAAATGATTTTCATTCTTACCAGAAGTTGAACTGGGAATAGCATTTTGTCTATAAAAATGTGTTTGTAACCATATGTTTATTTATGGTTGGTCACATACGTTGTTGTGACGAGTCCTTACCATTACTAGTGGATCCCTAGGTTTTGAGTAGACTGTATTGTTGGGATGTTACATTCCCCAGAATTGTAGCTAGGGATCACTTGTTCCTTGAGGGCAACTTGGTACGGTTATGTGAGGCCGGATACTAGCCATGGTTCATAGTGATCCTAGCGAAGGAGTATACCTTGGTTTTGCGCTTGGGGCTTGATCTCACATTGTAGCACGGACTTTGTGATTCGTATCCGCGGACTCCAATTGGTTTAGTTCGTAACTCGGACTGTTGGCCTAACTTTGTGTTACGCCACAATCCTTGGTAAAATGTTTTGCTTCGGTCCTTTTATGGCGTGTTTATAACGAAAAAGCCCGTTTGTGGCAAGGACCTATTGTGTAAATTTAATCTCTTTGGAAATACTATCTTGATGCAAATGTTTTATCTTTTGAGCTTCATAAACTGTATGTTCTCACCAGGCTTTAAGTCTGACACTTTTTCTCAAATGGTATGTGTATCAGGTTTCCATTAGCGGTGGGTTGCCGGGGTTTTTGGAGAGACGAGTTTTGAGTCTCGAGGTTTTTGGAGTTGATTAGTATTGTTACTGGGCATTGTTAAGTCCCATTCTTTTGATGAAATCCTTGTATAGGATTGTATAGTCTTGAGGACTGATCCCATTTATGAAAAGTTATGGTTTTACATTCGTTATATTGTCAGGTTTCCAGGTTTTAATTTACTCTGATTTTTGAGGTGTTTCAAGTTGGTATCAGAGCTCTAGTTTAAGCGAACTAGGCATGAATGTAAGATGTCTAGACTTAGACTGCGTATACTAAGAATTGATCCGCGAGAATTGGGTAGAGCTCCTAAGATGGGTTAGTCTTAGAGTCGACGGAAAGTACGTTTATCAGGCGTTGTAGTAGTGGTGACAAGAACCATTATGTGTTGTATGTTCATAATTTCACTTAGCTAATGTTATTATGAGGATATTGTACGTAAGAGTCCTTGAATTGCTATTAATATGACATTTGGTAATGTGGTAGTACGTTTTTCTTTCGTGTTTTTCTATCTTTTCTTATCTCTTCCACTGCTCCGTGTAGCAGTTCAGAATGGTAGGTACGCGTGGAAGACCGCGTGCTCGTGTTGATGGTCAGGAAGCGACAGCCTCTACAGCGGGTCAGCCGGAAGGAGTTGAGGTTATCGTTCGACCACCCGTTCAGCAAGTACTAGGTGGGGGACCAGAGGTCATTCCGAGAGTAGACCTGGCTTCGTCCCACCCAGTAATCGGGGATGCTAATCCCCAGTCAGAGTTGTTGGCCAGCGTGATGTTGGCGATGAGGGAAGAGATGGCGAAGCAGCAAGAGTTTCTGCTGAAAGCGATGGAGGACCGCGACGTAAACCATCGGAGAAGCGAGACGGCGGTGGAGAATGTCGTATTAGGTTCTGGAGATGATGGTATAAGGGTCACGTCTATTGAGCGCGGGATTTCTGGTGCTCAGGGGAACAGGAAGAGTTGTTCCTATAAGTCCTTTCTGGGCTGCGGACGGCCAGAATTCTTTGGTTCAGATGACCCGGCAGTGTGTATCAAGTGGATCCGAGCGGTTGAGCAAGCTTTTGGCTCCTCCGAATGTGGTGATGATCAGAGGGTGCGGTTTGGTACCCAGCTGCTGAGGGACACTGCACTGATCTGGTGGAACATCATCCAATCCACTCTATCTCCTGAAGTGTTGGCTCAGTTGTCATGGGTCGAGTTCAAGAAGAAACTGCTAGAAGAGTTTTGCAACGAGAGGACCATGGACCGAATTGAGAAAGAATTCCGGTCTTTGGTGAAGGGGAGCCTGACGATGAGGGAGTACACCCGTCAGTTTATGGAGAAACTTGGTCTGGTGGGGCATGCTGCCCCAACAGAGAAAGACAAGATGAAAGCTTATCTCAACGGCTTACCAGCGGACATGCAATCTATGGTCCATAATTTCAAGGCTTCTAACCTCCGAGAGATGGTGGAAGAAGCTCAGTTCATGGAAGAGATGTTCGCGAAGAGCAAGTTTGAGAGTTCGGTGGTGGTGTCTGATAAAAGAAAGTGGGAGAGCAGTTCAGTACCTCCCAAGCGGACCAGACCTTTTGTTGGAAACCGCAACTTCGGCAGTTACCAGGAAGCAAGGTGGTGCCCGAGGTGTCGGACCAAGCATCACGGTAACTGCAGTAACAGTTCTCAAACTTGCTATATGTGTGGGAAACCTGGGCATACGGTCAGAGATTGCCCGGTCAGGGGACCCATCTGTTATGAGTGCAAGGCACCGGGCACGTGAAGAAAGATTGCCCGAAGCTTGTGTCGGGTAGTGCGCCAACAAGGAAGGAGAACCCTCCGAAGGTTCAGGGCTGAGCTTTTCAGATGACGGCCGAAGAGGCTAGGGCATCCGCTGACGTGGTATCGGGTACTTTTCTTATAAACTCTGTACCTGCTCGTATTTTATTCGATACGGGTGCTAGTTTCTCTTTCGTATCTGAATTGTTCCGTCAGAAAATTTCTATGCCCACTACTAGTCTTGAGGATGCATTAGTGGTAGAAATAGAAGATGGTAGGAAAGTTCTGATCCACGAAGTTCTGAAGCAGTGTGCTCTTAGCATCGAGGGAAGAGAATTCCCGATTGATATTCTACCAATGTCAATCGGGGGTTTTGATGTTGTAATCGGTATGGATTGGTTGTCAAACAATCAGGCCGAGTTCGTGTGTTCCAAGAAGATGATTCGACTTCCCAACCCCTCTGGAGAGGTCGTGGTCATCTATGGTGAAAAGAGAAAGGGTGAAGTGGCAATAATCACAATGGCAAAAGCACGCAAGTGCTTAGTAAAAGGAGGTTCGTCTTTCCTAGCCTACGTGATCGATGCCAAGTTAGAGAAGTCCAAGCTGGAAGATGTGAAGATCGTGCGGGAGTATCCAGATGTCTTTCCGGACGACTTGCCCGGGTTGCCGCCCGATCGTCAGGTAGAGTTTCGGATTGATCTTGTGCCAGGCGCTGCACCGATCGCTAAAGCACCTTACCGTTTAGCGCCATCGGAGATGCAAGAGATGGTAGCACAACTCCAAGAGCTTTTTGAGAAGGAATTCATAAGACCGAGTTCGTCACCTTGGGGAGCTCCGGTCTTATTTGTCAAGAAGAAGGATGGCACAATGAGAATGTGCATCGACTATCGTGAGTTGAACAAAGCTACAGTGAAGAACAGGTATCCGCTTCCGAGAATAGACGACTTGTTCGATCAACTTCAAGGAGCGAGTTGTTTCTCCAAAGTCGACTTACGATCAGGCTATCACCAAGTGAAGGTGAGAGAAGAAGATGTTCCGAAGACGGCTTTCAGAACGCGTTACGGCCATTACGAGTTCTTTGTAATGCCTTTTGGCCTGACGAACGCACCAGCGGTGTTTATGGACTTGATGAATAGAGTGTGCAAGTCGGTCATTGTATTCATTGACGACATACTCGTGTACTCCAAGAGTGAGACAGAGCACGAGCAGCACTTGCGTGAAGTTCTGGAAGTGTTGAGAAAAGAGAGGTTGTACGCCAAGTTTTCCAAGTGCGACTTTTGGCTTAAAGAAGTACAATTTCTGGGGCACGTAGTCACTCGGGACGGAGTGAAAGTGGACCCCTCCAAGATTGAAGCAATGATGAATTGGGAGCCTCCTAAGAGTTCGTTTGAGATCCGAAGTTTCTTGGGTCTGGCGGGATACTACAGAAGATTCATTCAAGACTTTTCGAAGATCGCTTCTTCCTTGACAGTTCTGACTCGGAAGAATGTAAAGTTTGAATGGGCAGAGGCCCAAGAGAAGGCGTTCCGGATTCTTCAGAAGAAGTTGTGTGAAGCTCCGATCTTATTTTTGCCTGAAGGGTCGGAAGATTTCGTGGTTTACAGCGACGCTTCGAAGATGGGATTGGGTTGTGTGTTGATGCAACGAGGCAAGGTAATCGCTTATGCCTCGAGGCAGCTCAAGATACACGAGCAGAATTATCCACCTCATGATCTGGAGTTAGCAGCGGTGGTGTTCGCTTTGAAGCTTTGGCGACACTACCTCTACGGCACGAAGTGTACTCTTTACACGGATCACAAGAGCCTGAGGTATGTCTTTGGTCAGAAAGAGCTGAATATGAGGCAAAGGCGGTGGCTCGAGTTGTTGAAAGATTACGACTATGAATTGCTTTACCATCCCGGTAAGGCGAACGTGGTGGCCGATGCGCTAAGTCGGAAGGACTATAGCGGGAGTATTCGGGCTACCCATTCAAGAATCGAGCTAGTATCCTGTCTTGTTGAGAAGATCAAGACATCTTAGATAGAAGCATTGTTAGAAGAGAATCTCAAAGAGGAAGTCATGACAAAACAACGTTTACTCTTAACGGAAGATAGCCGTGGGGTGAAACTGTTCATCGGTCGTGTGTGGGTGCCCAAGGTTGGGGGAAACCGTGAGCTGTTGCTAGAAGACGCACACAAGTCCAAGTATTCCATTCACCCGGGAAGTACGAAGATGTACAGGGACTTGAAGTTGCACTATTGGTGGCCGGTGATGAAGCTTGATGTGGCGCGTTACGTTGAACGTTGTGTGACGTGTTCGCAAGTCAAAGCCGAACATCAGCGACCGTATGGAAGTCTTCAGTCCTTAGAGATTCCCGAGTGGAAGTGGGAGCATATCACCATGGACTTCGTGACGAAGTTGCCTAAAACTCTTCGGGGACACGATACCATCTGGGTGATAGTGGATAGATTGACGAAGAGCGCTCACTTTCTGCCTATGCGCGAGACTTTACCGATGGATAAGTTGGCGAAGCTTTATATCGATGAGGTGGTCTCGAGACATGGAATACCTTTGTCGATCGTGTCGGATCGCGACAACCGGTTCACTTCAAACTTCTGGGATGGGTTTCAGAAAGAGCTTGGTACACGAGTTAAGTTGAGTACGACTTACCATCCGCAGACCGACGGGCAGAGCGAACGAACAATCCAAACCTTGGAAGACATGTTGAGGTCTTGTGTCATTGATTTCGGGGGTAGTTGGGACTCTCACCTGCCTTTGGTGGAGTTCGCTTACAACAATAGCTATCACTCGAGTATTGGGATGGCACCTTTTGAAGCACTGTATGGGCGAAAGTGTCGAACTCCCGTGTGTTGGCTAGAAGCGGGAGAGAAGCAGTTCGCCGGACCTGAAATCGTGCAAGAGACTGCCGATAAGGTCAAGTGTATTAGAGAGAGGATGAAAGCGGCTCAAGATCGTCAGAAGAGCTATGCCGATAAGAAGAGGCGACCGATGGAATTCCGAGTAGGCGACCGCGTTATGCTTAAGGTATCACCATGGAAGGGCATCATACGGTTCGGAAAACGTGGGAAGCTGAGTGCTCGTTTCCTCGGACCTTTCAAAGTACTTAAGCGTGTAGGGTTGCAGGCCTACCAGTTGGAACTGCCACCGGAGTTGAGTAGAATACACAACATGTTTCACGTCTGCTACCTCCGGAAGTGTTTGGCGGTAGAAGACAGTGTCATTCCCCATTCAGAGCTAAGGGTTGACGAAGGTAACCGTTGTGTGGAAGAACCCGACGCCATCTTGGAGAGAAAGTCTAAGAAGTTGCGTCATAAAGAAGTCACTTTGGTCAAGGTGCAGTGGAAGCATCACCGAGGAGCAAATGTGACTTGGGAATCTGAAGAGGATATGAAGCGTAGATATCCTCATCTCTTTGTATAGTTGGATTTCGGGACGAAATCATTCCCAAGTTGGGGAGGATTGTAACACCCTGAATTTTGGGATTGGGTGGGAAGTTGACTCTCACCCAAAGTTCAAGGGGGGTATAATGTAACTTGGGCTATATATATATACAGATCAAATCTGAGATATTTCTTAATATCTCATTTTGATCTGTTGTGTTGGAGAAGCCAGGGAGAAGAGGAGAAGAGCAGGAGAAGCTTGGTTTTCTTGGGTCGATCATTTCGGGCAAATCGAGGTACGAATCTAGCTTAATGCTTTGATCTGAATGCTTTTAGCCGTGTAGAATCTCGTTGTGAAGGTTTTGAACCGTTCCATTTTGAGATCTGAGTATTTTCTCATTTGGATCTGGGTTGAATCTGGGTTCTGCATCGCTGTTCTTGATGAACAAGGCGATGGTCGATCGACCGGATGGTCGTTCGACCGGGTGGTCGTTCGACCGAATGGTTGTGTTCGACCGAAGCCTGTTCGATCGAGGGTGTTCGACCGAATGGTTGTGCTCGACCGGGGGTCGTCCGACCGGGGTAGTTGTTTGACCGGTGTGGTCCTTTGACCAGTTTAGGTTCTGTTAAGTTGTTAGCTTCTGTGTCTTTGAGTCCTATTCAAGTAACGAGAGGTTTATCTGTATTTCGACTTACCGATTCTTTCGGTGTTATCATAGGTAGCGCTCGTTAAGAAGAAGGAAACAGAGGTGAGTTCCTACTATCATTTTAAACTGTATACATATCAAAAGTTACCTTTTTGATCTTATCTTATTTTAAAAGTAAAATGATGTTTTACCTGTGCGTTTATGCGAAAGAAATATTCAACTGAACTTCTTTTAAATGATTTTCATTCTTACCAGAAGTTGAACTGGGAATAGCATTTTGTCTATAAAAATGTGTTTGTAACCATATGTTTATTTATGGTTGGTCACATACGTTGTTGTGACGAGTCCTTACCATTACTAGTGGATCCCTAGGTTTTGAGTAGACTGTATTGTTGGGATGTTACATTCCCCAGAATTGTAGCTAGGGATCACTTGTTCCTTGAGGGCAACTTGGTACGGTTATGTGAGGCCGGATACTAGCCATGGTTCATAGTGATCCTAGCGAAGGAGTATACCTTGGTTTTGCGCTTGGGGCTTGATCTCACATTGTAGCACGGACTTTGTGATTCGTATCCGCGGACTCCAATTGGTTTAGTTCGTAACTCGGACTGTTGGCCTAACTTTGTGTTACGCCACAATCCTTGGTAAAATGTTTTGCTTCGGTCCTTTTATGGCGTGTTTATAACGAAAAAGCCCGTTTGTGGCAAGGACCTATTGTGTAAATTTAATCTCTTTGGAAATACTATCTTGATGCAAATGTTTTATCTTTTGAGCTTCATAAACTGTATGTTCTCACCAGGCTTTAAGTCTGACACTTTTTCTCAAATGGTATGTGTATCAGGTTTCCATTAGCGGTGGGTTGCCGGGGTTTTTGGAGAGACGAGTTTTGAGTCTCGAGGTTTTTGGAGTTGATTAGTATTGTTACTGGGCATTGTTAAGTCCCATTCTTTTGATGAAATCCTTGTATAGGATTGTATAGTCTTGAGGACTGATCCCATTTATGAAAAGTTATGGTTTTACATTCGTTATATTGTCAGGTTTCCAGGTTTTAATTTACTCTGATTTTTGAGGTGTTTCAAGTTGGTATCAGAGCTCTAGTTTAAGCGAACTAGGCATGAATGTAAGATGTCTAGACTTAGACTGCGTATACTAAGAATTGATCCGCGAGAATTGGGTAGAGCTCCTAAGATGGGTTAGTCTTAGAGTCGACGGAAAGTACGTTTATCAGGCGTTGTAGTAGTGGTGACAAGAACCATTATGTGTTGTATGTTCATAATTTCACTTAGCTAATGTTATTATGAGGATATTGTACGTAAGAGTCCTTGAATTGCTATTAATATGACATTTGGTAATGTGGTAGTACGTTTTTCTTTCGTGTTTTTCTATCTTTTCTTATCTCTTCCACTGCTCCGTGTAGCAGTTCAGAATGGTAGGTACGCGTGGAAGACCGCGTGCTCGTGTTGATGGTCAGGAAGCGACAGCCTCTACAGCGGGTCAGCCGGAAGGAGTTGAGGTTATCGTTCGACCACCCGTTCAGCAAGTACTAGGTGGGGGACCAGAGGTCATTCCGAGAGTAGACCTGGCTTCGTCCCACCCAGTAATCGGGGATGCTAATCCCCAGTCAGAGTTGTTGGCCAGCGTGATGTTGGCGATGAGGGAAGAGATGGCGAAGCAGCAAGAGTTTCTGCTGAAAGCGATGGAGGACCGCGACGTAAACCATCGGAGAAGCGAGACGGCGGTGGAGAATGTCGTATTAGGTTCTGGAGATGATGGTATAAGGGTCACGTCTATTGAGCGCGGGATTTCTGGTGCTCAGGGGAACAGGAAGAGTTGTTCCTATAAGTCCTTTCTGGGCTGCGGACCGCCAGAATTCTTTGGTTCAGATGACCCGGCAGTGTGTATCAAGTGGATCCGAGCGGTTGAGCAAGCTTTTGGCTCCTCCGAATGTGGTGATGATCAGAGGGTGCGGTTTGGTACCCAGCTGCTGAGGGACACTGCACTGATCTGGTGGAACATCATCCAATCCACTCTATCTCCTGAAGTGTTGGCTCAGTTGTCATGGGTCGAGTTCAAGAAGAAACTGCTAGAAGAGTTTTGCAACGAGAGGACCATGGACCGAATTGAGAAAGAATTCCGGTCTTTGGTGAAGGGGAGCCTGACGGTGAGGGAGTACACCCGTCAGTTTATGGAGAAACTTGGTCTGGTGGGGCATGCTGCCCCAACAGAGAAAGACAAGATGAAAGCTTATCTCAACGGCTTACCAGCGGACATGCAATCTATGGTCCATAATTTCAAGGCTTCTAACCTCCGAGAGATGGTGGAAGAAGCTCAGTTCATGGAAGAGATGTTCGCGAAGAGCAAGTCTGAGAGTTCGGTGGTGGTGTCTGATAAAAGAAAGTGGGAGAGCAGTTCAGTACCTCCCAAGCGGACCAGACCTTTTGTTGGAAACCGCAACTTCGGCAGTTACCAGGAAGCAAGGTGGTGCCCGAGGTGTCGGACCAAGCATCACGGTAACTGTAGTAACAGTTCTCAAACTTGCTATAAGTGTGGGAAACCTGGGCATACGGTCAGAGATTGCCCGGTCAGGGGACCCATCTGTTATGAGTGCAAGGCACCGGGGCACGTGAAGAAAGATTGCCCGAAGCTTGTGTCGGGTAGTGCGCCAGCAAGGAAGGAGAACCCTCCGAAGGTTCAGGGCTGAGCTTTTCAGATGACGGCCGAAGAGGCTAGGGCATCCGCTGACGTGGTATCGGGTACTTTTCTTATAAACTCTGTACCTGCTCGTATTTTATTCGATACGGGTGCTAGTTTCTCTTTCGTATCTGAATTGTTCCGTCAGAAAATTTCTATGCCCACTACTAGTCTTGAGGATGCATTAGTGGTAGAAATAGAAGATGGTAGGAAAGTTCTGATCCACGAAGTTCTGAAGCAGTGTGCTCTTAGCATCGAGGGAAGAGAATTCCCGATTGATATTCTACCAATGTCAATCGGGGGTTTTGATGTTGTAATCGGTATGGATTGGTTGTCAAACAATCAGACCGAGTTCGTGTGTTCCAAGAAGATGATTCGACTTCCCAACCCCTCTGGAAAGGTCGTGGTCATCTATGGTGAAAAGAGAAAGGGTGAAGTGGCAATAATCACAATGGCAAAAGCACGCAAGTGCTTAGTAAAAGGAGGTTCGTCTTTCCTAGCCTACGTGATCGATGCCAAGTTAGAGAAGTCCAAGCTGGAAGATGTGAAGATCGTGCGGGAGTATCCAGATGTCTTTCCGGACGACTTGCCCGGGTTGCCGCCCGATCGTCAGGTAGAGTTTCGGATTGATCTTGTGCCAGGCGCTGCACCGATCGCTAAAGCACCTTACCGTTTAGCGCCATCGGAGATGCAAGAGATGGTAGCACAACTCCAAGAGCTTTTTGAGAAGGAATTCATAAGACCGAGTTCGTCACCTTGGGGAGCTCCGGTCTTATTTGTCAAGAAGAAGGATGGCACAATGAGAATGTGCATCGACTATCGTGAGTTGAACAAAGCTACAGTGAAGAACAGGTATCCGCTTCCGAGAATAGACGACTTGTTCGATCAACTTCAAGGAGCGAGTTGTTTCTCCAAAGTCGACTTACAATCAGGCTATCACCAAGTGAAGGTGAGAGAAGAAGATGTTCCGAAGACGGCTTTTAGAACGCGTTACGGCCATTACGAGTTCTTTGTAATGCCTTTTGGCCTGACGAACGCACCAGCGGTGTTTATGGACTTGATGAATAGAGTGTGCAAGTCGGTCATTGTATTCATTGACGACATACTCGTGTACTCCAAGAGTGAGACAGAGCACGAGCAGCACTTGCGTGAAGTTCTGGAAGTGTTGAGAAAAGAGAGGTTGTACGCCAAGTTTTCCAAGTGCGACTTTTGGCTTAAAGAAGTACAATTTCTGGGGCACGTAGTCACTCGGGACGGAGTGAAAGTGGACCCCTCCAAGATTGAAGCAATGATGAATTGGGAGCCTCCTAAGAGTCCGTTTGAGATCCGAAGTTTCTTGGGTCTGGCGGGATACTACAGAAGATTCATTCAAGACTTTTCGAAGATCGCTTCTTCCTTGACAGTTCTGACTCGGAAGAATGTAAAGTTTGAATGGGCAGAGGCCCAAGAGAAGGCGTTCCGGATTCTTCAGAAGAAGTTGTGTGAAGCTCCGATCTTATTTTTGCCTGAAGGGTCGGAAGATTTCGTGGTTTACAGCGACGCTTCGAAGATGGGATTGGGTTGTGTGTTGATGCAACGAGGCAAGGTAATCGCTTATGCCTCGAGGCAGCTCAAGATACACGAGCAGAATTATCCAACTCATGATCTGGAGTTAGCAGCGGTGGTGTTCGCTTTGAAGCTTTGGCGACACTACCTCTACGGCACGAAGTGTACTCTTTACACGGATCACAAGAGCCTGAAGTATGTCTTTGGTCAGAAAGAGCTGAATATGAGGCAAAGGCGGTGGCTCGAGTTGTTGAAAGATTACGACTATGAATTGCTTTACCATCCCGGTAAGGCGAACGTGGTGGCCGATGCGCTAAGTCGGAAGGACTATAGCGGGAGTATTCGGGCTACCCATTCAAGAATCGAGCTAGTGTCTAGTCTTGTTGAGAAGATCAAGACATCTTAGATAGAAGCATTGTTAGAAGAGAATCTCAAAGAGAAAGTCATGACAAAACAACGTTTACTCTTAACGGAAGATAGCCGTGGGGTGAAACTGTTCATCGGTCGTGTGTGGGTGCCCAAGGTTGGGGGAAACCGTGAGCTGTTGCTAGAAGACGCACACAAGTCCAAGTATTCCATTCACCCGGGAAGTACGAAGATGTACAGGGACTTGAAGTTGCACTATTGGTGGCCGGTGATGAAGCTTGATGTGGCGCGTTACGTTGAACGTTGTGTGACGTGTTCGCAAGTCAAAGCCGAACATCAGCGACCGTATGGGAGTCTTCAGTCCTTAGAGATTCCCGAGTGGAAGTGGGAGCATATCACCATGGACTTCGTGACGAAGTTGCCTAAAACTCTTCGGGGACACGATACCATCTGGGTGATAGTGGATAGATTGACGAAGAGCGCTCACTTTCTGCCTATGCGCGAGACTTTACCGATGGATAAGTTGGCGAAGCTTTATATCGATGAGGTGGTCTCGAGACATGGAATACCTTTGTCGATCGTGTCGGATCGTGACAACCGGTTCACTTCAAACTTCTGGGATGGGTTTCAGAAAAAGCTTGGTACACGAGTTAAGTTGAGTACGGCTTACCATCCGCAGACCGACGGGCAGAGCGAACGAACAATCCAAACCTTGGAAGACATGTTGAGGTCTTGTGTCATTGATTTCGGGGGTAGTTGGGACTCTCACCTGCCTTTGGTGGAGTTCGCTTACAACAATAGCTATCACTCGAGTATTGGGATGACACCTTTTGAAGCACTGTATGGGCGAAAGTGTCGAACTCCCGTGTGTTGGCTAGAAGCGGGAGAGAAGCAGTTCGCCAAACCTGAAATCGTGCAAGAGACTGCCGATAAGGTCAAGTGTATTAGAGAGAGGATGAAAGCGGCTCAAGATCGTTAGAAGAGCTATGCCGATAAGAAGAGGCGACCGATGGAATTCCGAGTAGGCGACCGCGTTATGCTTAAGGTATCACCATGGAAGGGCATCATACGGTTCGGAAAACGTGGGAAGCTGAGTGCTCGTTTCCTCGGACCTTTCAAAGTACTTAAGCGTGTAGGGTTGCAGGCCTACCAGTTGGAACTGCCACCGGAGTTGAGTAGAATACACAACATGTTTCACGTCTGCTACCTCCGGAAGTGTTTGGCGGTAGAAGACAGTGTCATTCCCCATTCAGAGCTAAGGGTTGACGAAGGTAACCGTTGTGTGGAAGAACCCGACGCCATCTTGGAGAGAAAGTCTAAGAAGTTGCGTCATAAAGAAGTCACTTTGGTCAAGGTGCAGTGGAAGCATCACCGAGGAGCAAATGTGACTTGGGAATCTGAAGAGGATATGAAGCGTAGATATCCTCATCTCTTTGTATAGTTGGATTTCGGGACGAAATCATTCCCAAGTTGGGGAGGATTGTAACACCCTGAATTTTGGGATTGGGTGGAAAGTTGACTCTCACCCAAAGTTCAAGGGGGGTATAATGTAACTTGGGCTATATATATATACAGATCAAATCTGAGATATTTCTTAATATCTCATTTTGATCTGTTGTGTTGGAGAAGCTAGGGAGAAGAGGAGAAGAGCAGGAGAAGCTTGGTTTTCTTGGGTCGATCATTTCGGGCAAATCGAGGTACGAATCTAGCTTAATGCTTTGATCTGAATGCTTTTAGCCGTGTAGAATCTCGTTGTGAAGGTTTTGAACCGTTCCATTTTGAGATCTGAGTATTTTCTCATTTGGATTTGGGTTGAATCTGGGTTCTGCATCGCTGTTCTTGATGAACAAGGCGATGGTCGATCGACCGGATGGTCGTTCGACCGGGTGGTCGTTCGACCGAATGGTTGTGTTCGACCGAAGCCTGTTCGACCGAATGGTTGTGCTCGACCGGGGGTCGTCCGACCGGGGTAGTTGTTTGACCGGTGTGGTCCTTTGACCAGTTTAGGTTCTGTTAAGTTGTTAGCTTCTGTGTCTTTGAGTCCTATTCAAGTAACGAGAGGTTTATCTGTATTTCGACTTACCGATTCTTTCGGTGTTATCATAGGTAGCGCTCGTTAAGAAGAAGGAAACAGAGGTGAGTTCCTACTATCATTTTAAACTGTATACATATCAAAAGTTACCTTTTTGATCTTATCTAATTTTAAAAGTAAAATGATGTTTTACCTGTGCGTTTATGCGAAAGAAATATTCAACTGAACTTCTTTTAAATGATTTTCATTCTTACCAGAAGTTGAACTGGGAATAGCATTTTGTCTATAAAAATGTGTTTGTAACCATATGTTTATTTATGGTTGGTCACATACGTTGTTGTGACGAGTCCTTACCATTACTAGTGGATCCCTAGGTTTTGAGTAGACTGTATTGTTGGGATGTTACATTCCCCAGAATTGTAGCTAGGGATCACTTGTTCCTTGAGGGCAACTTGGTACGGTTATGTGAGGCCGGATACTAGCCATGGTTCATAGTGATCCTAGCGAAGGAGTATACCTTGGTTTTGCGCTTGGTGCTTGATCTCACATTGTAGCACGGACTTTGTGATTCGTATCCGCGGACTCCAATTGGTTTAGTTCGTAACTCGGACTGTTGGCCTAACTTTGTTACTGGGCATTGTTAAGTCCCATTCTTTTGATGAAATCCTTGTATAGGATTGTATAGTCTTGAGGACTGATCCCATTTATAAAAAGTTATGGTTTTACATTCGTTATATTGTCAGGTTTCCAGGTTTTAATTTACTCTGATTTTTGAGGTGTTTCATAATTAATCTCCGAAGCAGACTTAGAGATGTTGTTCCTCCGCAGGTCATTAAGAATGATGTTATATCTGTTGTAGGTCTCTAGCAGCGTCTCTCTTTCTTTTGCATGAAACCCCTCGTATGCATTTATGCATATATTCTGCTTAGCTTGGATAGAGGCTTCACTTCCTTCAAACTGTCTGGATAGTTCATCCCAGATTTCCTTTGCAGAGTTCCGACTGTCTACACGGTTGTAGATGTCGTTCGGGATTGCCATGGTCAGATAGATAAGAGCCTCTTCATCTGTCTTGTACTGTTCCTTCTGTTTTTCAGTAAAGTACTGATAAGGTTTAGGAACATATCTGTCTGGGATTTCTAGAGAGGTGTCAGTTGCTGCTTGGCCATCAACTTTGATCATCGGATTGACAGGACCATTGATGATTGATTCCATGTAGTCTCTGTTTTTATGATTCAGAAACTGGACAATTCTCTTCTTCCATTGCTGATATTCATCAGCCATAAGGACAGGCGGTTTGGACTTAGAGGCCATCGAGAGAAGCTGGTTCGACATCTTAGTTGTACGTTTAGTAATTTAAACTTACTTGTACCAAGACAACCAACTAGATGAGATCGTTAGAATCAAGAGTAAAGACTACACTAAAAAAATTTCAGAAAAATAAATTTCCAAAAATAATCAAATGCAGACCGATAAAAATATTCGACCGATAAAAGTCTTCGACCGGGAGGTTGTAAGACCGGTAAACCACTTCGACCGGTATTGATTCGACCGAGGTTGTCTGTGAGTATACCGGGCGATCGGACTATTTGACCGGTGTCCTGATTTGACCGATATTATGCGTTCGACCGGGACGTTCTTAGTCTACCCAGAACGATGATGAACCCAGAAAATTAACCCATAAAACAAGTCGAGAGCACAAAATCAAATTCAGAAATCAGACTTTGGTATCTAATAACATCTATCGATCAAAGTGCAATCAATATTATTGATTAAAAACCACTTTTTACCATTCAATTTTAAGCATGCTGTAGTCGATAGTTCTTGACCCCAGAAAACCAAAAATTCAAAAATTCAATCACTTGATGATTTTCAATGTAATTAACCAATCAGATAGCATTCAGAAGCATGATACTCATCGAATCAGATCAACTTTAAACCAACAAACACATCAATTTGAGAAATCGATTAACGCACAGTGAATAGTCGATGAACACAGAAAAATCGATGAACAGTGTTTTTAATCTAATTAACTTGATTCTTTAGGCTCTGATACCAATTGTTATCCCAGATTAATCTAGTTGGTAAACAATTATCACAGAACACAATAATATCAAGAGATATAAAGATTAACAATAACGTACCAATCCCTTGAATAAACAGTTAAACCCTTGAGTGTTCTTGATACCCTTTGATTACAGAGAAAACTTCACTTGACTATAATCTCTAAACAATAATTATCAAAGGTTAAACCTAAAACTAATTAACCAAAACTTTAAATACTTAGGCCATATGGGCTTTAAGCTTAACAGGCTTTCTAATGGGCTTTAGGCCCATAAGCTAATGACTATTAACTTATTATAGAATAAACCCTCTAATTAACTTTAGCATAATTACACTTTAAACCCTTAACTTTAACATTAATCTTGAATACAATTATTTGATCCAACATAAAGCTCTATAGTCTTAAACTCACATTCTTTATATTTAGAAACAGTTTCAGATAACTCTTTATGAATTATAGTCTTTTCTTTAGCGCTGGTGTCTATATTTTTGTTCAAAGTTTCAATTAATACATTTTTTTCAGCAATATCATTACTAAGTTTATGTATAGATTGATTTTTCTCATTAATGACACCTTACTCACGCTTCAGTTTAGACTCTAATTCTTGGAGTTTAGACATCATGGCATGCATTTGGTTCAGAAAATCAGATTCAGTTAAGGCACATACCTCATCATTATCTCTATCATCAGAATCAGCTTCAGCTTCTTCCCCATCAAGCACAGGTGTGCTGTCTCGTCCTTCTTTCCTTCTTCAGATTCTTGGTCCGAATGGTCGAGCCAGTATTCATCCTCGTCCATTAATACTTTTCCAGCCTCTTGTTGCTTGGTTAGAAGCATCTTATTCTTGTAATATTCGGAGTTTCGGACTTTTGGTTTTCGGCAGTCCTTGGCAAAATGACCGAGTCTGCCACAGTTGTAGCACTTCATTGTTTCTTCCTTTTTGAACTCTTCGGCTCCATCCTTCTTCTTGTCTTCTGGTCTTTTTTCTTCAACTTTCTCCTTATGCTTGTAGTTATTTGGACCAGACGAGTACCTCTGACTGTTGGAGTTTGGATTTTTATAGAACTTCTTTTGGAAAGCCTTGGTTAACATTAGCATGGCTTCCTTTAGTTGTTCACAATCTTCAGAGTCAGACTTTGCCTCACTATCAGCCTCTTCTGATTAAGATGCTATCACCTTCTTCTTCTTAGACTTCTTCTTGACCACAAGAGCAACTGGATCAACAACTTCTTTGTCAGCCTTCTTCATCTCAGCCTTGATTTCATCCACCTCTTCCTCATTCTGTTTGAGGATTTCATAAACTTCATGAAGTGGAATGTCGTTCAGATCTTTCAACTGCCTCATCTGTCTGGTGAAACTCTTCCACTCAGGCTGAAGGTTGCTGAAGGTCGCTCATCTGTCTGGTGAATCTCTTCCAAATTCGAGTGATTCTCCAGTTTTGGCTTTGAATTCTTCATAATTATTCAAGCAGTTGGAAACTTTGAGTTGGTTGCCGACTTTAGATCTGATTATCATCTTCTCCAACTGATCCCACATTTGCTTGCCGGTAGCATTGTAGCTATCAATCTTGACATATATTTCATTCGGTATGCCTTGGAGAATAAATGATCTTTCCAGCTTGTCACCCTTGTGTCTCTTCAGCTGATCTTCCGAATATTCACCAATCGATAATTTATACTCTGTCTCTTCTTCACATTTTCTCGAAAAATCTGACAATTTCTTTACAAATGCTTTCTTTTCAATCTCAAAATCAGATCTTTTTTTGGCCATCTTTTTCTCCATATCAAAAATTTTCTTTTGAAGCTCAACATTTGCATCTTCCAGAGTCTTAATCTTCTCATTGTTCTCTACAGTAAAAACTTTCCTTTGAGTTGTCATACATACTTCCTTCCCTCAGAGATAGTCTAATAAGATCCCTTAATTCATGTCTATCAATGAAATCCAGGAACTGATTTTTCCATTTTTCATACTCTCCTCTGAAAAGTACTGGTGGATTCTCATCCGTACTGATAGCAAGAGCTTCCCGAGACATCCTTATTGGTATGATTAGAAATCAAACTTATCTGATATTGAGACAATCAACTTGATGATATCGTTAGAATCAAGAGTAAGATAAAAACTACACTAAATTTTTTTCAGAAAAAATAAATTTCCAAAAACAATTAAATGCAGTCCTCTAACACAGTATAAACCACAAATAGATTAAATACAGTTAAAACTGGTACAAAAATCAGATATTTGCCAAGGACAGAGGTGCAAAGGACGGTTTGCATGAGAGACCGTAGCGCAAAGTGAGGTTTGCGCTAGACACGGGTGGCGCAAAGTAGAAGTTCGCATGAGAAGCAGGTGGCGCAAAGTTTCAGTTTGCGTGAGAAGAGGGTCGCGTAAAGTAGGATTTGCGTGAGACGACCGTGGCGCAAAGTGAGAATTGCGCGAATAGTGGGTCACACAAAGTGCGATTTGCGTGAGCCTTGGGTCGTGCAAACACTGTTGACCAGGGACTTGCTTGCACCGGGAACTTGCTTGGACCGGTAGCTTGTTTCGATCGATAAAGTATATGGAACGATATAAATTCGACCGACACTTATGCTTCGACCTGTATTGACTTGGACCGATAAAATGTCAACCGGTAAATTAGCTTGACCGGTATAATATGTGAGATAACCGGGCGACCGGTAAAGACTTGAACCGATAATGGCTTTGACCAATATAGGGTCGACCGGTACGAGGTACTGACCGATGTTGACTGTGAGTTTACCGGGTGACCGGTATTGAGGATTGACCGATATGAACAACCGGTATTATGCGGTCGATCGGTATAAAGCGGTCGACCGGTATGTTCTTGAAGATTATCGACCCAGAAACCAAAAATCCACCTAGAAACCAATCGATAACTCGAATTAAACTACCAAACTTTGCCAATTCGATCGATTAAACAACTAGAACAGATTGCAAACAATTAATTTCGAAAACAAACACTTTTAATGAAAATCAAACAGTGACACAGACTGTGCTCGTGAACGAACCCAGAACCAAGGTTCTAAATGGCGTGAGGCATGGCGTGGCGGCAAGGCCAAGCCTCATGCCTTAGGAGCCATGGAGTTTTCAAGGCGTGACTTATGGCGTCAAATTTCTAATTTATATATAATATTATATATAAAAACATATGTTTTGGCATGTTATTCAATGAGTCAATAGTAATTAACAAGTTAAATTAGCTTATATATATTAAAAACCCGCAAATAAGATATTAAAAACATAAAAAATACCAAATATTGCATTACAAAAACTGCGCATTAGGCCATGGCGTGCCATGAGCTTAACGTGGCGTGAGACAGAAGACTTGGTGCCATGGCGCGCCATGGTGGCTATGCGGCGAGCTATTTAGAACAGTGCCCAGAACAGCAAAAATCATCAAATTGACAATCAGAAGCAATCAAATAGTCACATAAATCAATGCCAAATCAATAGAATATGCATAACGATTTCAACCCAGTTTATAAAAACTTGAATGAACAATCACACAATAATAGATTTTGAATCTTTGACAGAAAAACAGAACCGAAAAACAATAAATTCAATTCAATTTGTCCAAATCTCTGATACCAATTGTGTGTCCCAGTGATTATCAATTCAATCAAGCAAACATATAATCAACACAATTATGCAAACATGGTATTGATTAATCAAACGAATCGAGCGATTACAATTGTTCTTGATGATGAAATCGAACTATCTCTGCTTCTATCTCTCTCTGTATACACGGCGCAAACCACAACTAGCCTCTCAAACATAATTTCTCAATTAGCTCTCTAACCTAATTACCACTAAAAGAAATCTAATTTATACTAAGGCTAAATAGACTAATGGGCTTGGCTTGGCTTGGCCCAACAGCAAATAACAATTAAATAAAGACTAAAAATGAAAATACATAAACATACTTTGACTATTTATTACAAAAGGACCCTAGACTATTTATTGAGACAACTTTATCATCTTTGACTTCAGATTTCCATCTTCAGATAATGATGATCTTGAATCTAATAAATATGTGCTTTAACAAAGATCGATCAATCTCTCTCTCTGTTTTCCTCCTTCTCTCTCGACCACCCAAATTAACACTAAATCATCTAATTTAAACTAAGACTTATAAGCCTAATGGGATTGGGCCCAAAAACTAAAACACATTTAAATAAAAGAATAGACTAAAAACGAAAATACGGAAAACACACTTTGACTATTTATTACAAAAGACCCTAGACTATTTGTTGAGACGACTTTTCCAGCTTTGACTTCAGATTTCCATCTTCAGATAAGGATGATCTTGAATCAAATAAAACTGTGCTTTAACAATCTCCCCCTTTGGATCAATATCATTACTAAAAAGATTTTAGCAATTCAATCCTTCTCTTTAAGCTCAGAAGAGGCAATCTCCCTCTTTGTCTTCAGAATGTAACAATCTCCCCAATCGATGAGAATAAAAATCTCTTGGAAAGAAATTATCTCCAGTTTCAGCTCGGAATGCTTCAGCAAATCATCTTCAAAGAAAACTTCGTCAATTCAGTTCAGAATATCTTCAAAAATTCTTTCATTCTTTCAAAAACTTTTGATCTCCCCATTTCTTGGTTGACTCTTCTCCCCCTTTTTGATGAAAAGAGCAAAGAGTTCATCAAAACTTTCCATCAAGAAATGTCTTCCACCACTGAGAACCACTGATTATCCGTCAATTCATAAAGATGTGCATCCAGATCTTTGCAAATCCAGACAAAATAGAAAGGTAACACCTGAATCAACAAATGAACCAGTTAAAAATTCCTGTCAGTAACACGAAGTCACTGTGTGTAACAAATACACAATATAAAGGAGCTTTTATGATATTCACTCCCCCAGGGCTTCCATTCAATCATCGAAACACCACAAATGAATTTCTATGAACGTTATGACAAAGAAACAAATTCTTTGTGTGTTCGTGCAAGTGATAGAATAAATTAAGCATATGATGATTGCTTATAAGGCTCAAAAAGTGTAAACCATTGATACAAGTAGTTAAATACAGAATCAATGTGCATGAGTGAAATGCGAAGGTGGGGCAAATTTCCTTCTTTTCAATATCCATATTTTCCAAATGAAAATCAGATAGCATATGTGTTGAGTCCCCTTTGAAAATGAAACATTTTCTTGTTGAGAAGAAAATGAGTAGCTGGTGGGGTTATGTCAAGAGTTAGCATGAGCTAGTTGCCTGTTTCAATAATGTTCACCAAAGAGATGTGAAGCATTAGAAATGTGGCTGCCCGACTCAGAAAGTAATTGGTGCAGAGTTTCATATTCTTTTAATCTGATCTCTGACCCTCTTTCTTTTTATCATTAAACTCACAGCTAACCAAACTCACTTTTATATTTTCTCTCATCACACATCCCACACTTATTTATTTTGACTCCTCATATGCAATCACTAAGGATTTACTTCTTGGGTAGGAGACACTGGTTAACGTGAATCCATAGAAGTTTCTTTTAAGTCCTAACACACTGATCCCATGGTATCCTATAAAGCATATGATGCTCAGATGGTTTAACTTTATCAGTTAAAGTGCATTGATGAAGCAGAAAACATTTAAAATCACACTTCCAATTCAAGAAATCTGTTTGAGAATCGTGAAGTGGTTTGAACATTTAAGAACATGTTTTCTTATGATTTAAAGTTGTCCTTCTATCAACCATAAATGAGATGAAGATAAGGAATTATACCTTTTGAATGCAGTCTTACATCTCACGAAGTCAAGCTTCAAGTCTTAAAGATATGATCTTGTAAGCATCTCTCAACCTGCAAAAGTCTAAAGGTCTAGTCAAATCAACTTTATTCACGAAAATAAAATGACATAAAGCAGTAAAACGATGAAAGTACGAGTTCTGATCTGAAGTAATCATAAGTCGTAATTCTTTTACTCCCCCTGAAATTATGCATCAGAAAAATTATCAGTGTAAAAGATATGCATTAACTCCCCCTCAAATGTAGATCAACTTATCTCAGGAGTAAAGTCTTTTGAGCATTGAAGTGCGAGTCCTAAACTATTGTGTTTAGAAGTCAATCTTCGTTGAAGTATTGGTCATAAGCTGATTTCTTAGAAGCCTCCGTTTTCTTACTCTCCCTTGACAGTAGGTGCCTGCAACACAAATTCATCCGTTTTATTTGGTACCCACTGATTTTTGGGTCCAACTATGTTAGCACAAGATTTTGGTACCCATTGGTATTTGGGTCCGCTTGTCCTTTTAAAAACATATGAAGAGTTAGAACGATGAGAATAACCATGATATGTGCCGAACCAAACATCAGAATATTTTCGAGAAGCATAATCATTTCTATCAAAATTTGAAAACTTTCTAGTAGATGGAGCTAACTGGAATAATTGCCGTATGGAGTATTTCTTGCGAGAATCGACAAGTTTTGGTTTAGAAATAGCAACATTCACAGTCAAATCATCTTTACTAGTAGTCTTCTTATTACAATCAAAATTAGAAAATGATTTAGCTTGCTCGTCTATCCTCTGTTTCGGTAGCCATTCCGACTTAACTCCAACCTATTTCTTTCTCAAATCTGAAACATTTGAACCTTTAGAGTTAGAATGGTGAGAATCAAGAGAATGTGTCTTCTTTGGCTTACCAGTGGTGCTCGGTTTCTGTGAATTCTGAGATTTTCTTTTCTTACCTTTTGCATTCTTCGATTTCACATAAACTGATTTGTCAACTTTCGTTGATGTTTCACCCTTTTCAAACACACTGGGTTGACCGAAAGAATTAACAACACAAGATGTATGATCAGGAAGTTTGGTTGTAAAGTCAAATTGAGCAACACAATCATTTAAAACACCATCAGAGTTTAAGAAATTAAGCTCATTCTCAAGAAAACCAGACCTGTCATCAGATTTTAAAGCCTTGGAGAATTTAGAAAACTCAGTATTTTTGAACACTGTAGAAAATACTTTTTGTTCTAAGTCCATCAAAATTCTTTCTTCTGTAAGAGTATTCTCAAGTTCAGAAATTTTACTTTCCAAAACTAGAGGAGGAACGTAAAGCTTACCTTCTATGGGTTTAGCCTCCAATTCTTTTACAGAATAACTCTCAAAATAATCATTTGAAAGAAATTTTGATTTATCAGAACTATAACTGTTATTCAACTTCTCATAGCGAAATGGAATTTGAACTTTAGAAGTGTTCTTTCTTTTAGCATATTCCTTGACTTTATCCTTTTCAGATAGACTAGTCCAAAAGGGTTTGAGTTCCGGATATTGAGGAGCCAATATCATAAACCCAAAGTCATAAAGTGCAGGTACTTCAGATATACCCTTTTTTAGGTGATGTGGGTTCTTGTAACCAAGTCCCCAATAATCAGGTTTCTCTTTAGGTTTGTTCAAATGAATAGTGTGTTCCGTTTGACCTAAAGTATATAATTTCTCTTCCAAAGAATTCACCTTGTCAATTAAAGATTTCTTTTGCTTTGTAAGCGAAGAATTTATTTTAGAAATCTCTTTTGATTCAAACTCACTCAGTCTATACTTTGAATTTGTTTCAGCTAACTCTTTAAGAATGAGAGTCTTTTCTTTAGCGGTGGTATCAATTTGTTTATGTAAAGTCTCAATCAATACTTTATTCTCAGCAATATTCTCGCTAAGTTTCTGTATTGATTGGTTTTTGTCTTTATTGATACCTTTTTCACGCTTAAGATTTGACTCTAACTTTTGAAGTCTAACCTTCATAACATTTATTTGATTTACAAAATCCGATTCAGTCATGTCACATGCCTCATTAGTTTCTTCTCCATCAGCTGACTCAGCTTCAACTTCAGCTTCATCCACCATTCTTCCCATTAAGCAGATATGAGTTGTCTTTTCCTTCTCTATTTGTTCCCACAGCTGTTTTCCTGTAGCCTTTTTGCATTTTAACTTGTTAGAAATCTGCTTTGAAATTCCTTGCAATATAAAAGATTTGGCTAAATAGTCAGCTTGATGTCTTCTTTTCTGCTCATCTAAGTATTTATCAAGAGGTAATTGATACTCTCTCAATTCATTTTCTCCGTTCTCTCCAGCTACTGTGAGAACCTTGGTAGGTGGTGTCATGATTCATTCCTTTAGAGATAATCTGATGTAGTCTGCCAAGTCATTTCTGTCGATGAAGTCCAAGAATCTGTCTTTCCACTGCTCGTACTCTCCCTTGAAGAGTACTGGTGGCTTTACATCGGTTCCGATAGCAAGAGCTTCCTGAGATGACATCCTTATACTGATAATATGCAAGAAGAAACTTGAAATTGATCGTTAGTCCAGATAAAATCAAACAATACTGAAAATCTTAGAATGAAATTCAGAAAAATTTGATCACGAACAGAACTTTGTCCCCGTTCTCTCTCTGTTTTCCTCTTTCTCTCTCGGCGTTGTTCTCTCCCTCTATCTCTCTGTGTACGGCGCACCACACCAATTAACTCAACCACCCTAATTAACACTAAATCATCTAATTTAAACTAAGACTTATAAGCCTAATGGGCTTGGGCCCAACAACTAAAACACATTTAAATAAAGGAATGGACTAAAAACGAAAATACGGAAAACACACTTTGACTATTTATTACAAAAGACCCTAGACTATTTGTTGAGACGACTTTTCCAGCTTTGAATTTAGATTTCCATCTTCAGATAATGATGATCTTGAATCCAATAAAACTGTGCTTTAACACCTTTTTTGCGTGAGTTTTAAATTTTGCCTCATTTAAACGTGCGAGTTATTTAGCGTCGTGCCCCATGTAAATTTTGTAAAGTGTTATTTTACCTTTCATTTCAGTAAAAGGAGGAAACTCCTAAAAGTTTGATATTAAAAGCGTATTGCCGTTTTCTTTACACTTTCTGTTGAGAAAAGAAGATCTTCACACCGCATGATTTTAGCGTTAATGAGACTCGCGAAAATTCATTTGGGGTTAGGGTGTCTCGTCTTACGTCATTTTGGGTTGCGTAAATAATTTTGAGAACATGTGCATATGCATCATTGTGTGCGTTAAATGTTGAATTTTATACAAATGTCATTCGTTGTATGCTTTTCGCGTTTGGATTTAATTATAACGTCGGTGTGTGTAAACATGAAAAAGATCTTCGTTATTTCAAACAAGACTTTTGTTCCGATCATAATTCAATCATCCACTTTTACTGATAGAAATTTTCGCAATGCGTTTATCGAGTCAGCAACATCCTGGTCGTTGAAGTTTTGTTGGGCCAAATGTGTTTAGTTATGCGACTTAAAGCTTTAAACTCGATTTGAAATCTTATTTGCATTCCCATCATTTTACCGCCTATGGGGAATGAACTGCTGTTATGGGGTTCGTTGAATTTTTTTTTGCCACAACGTCTTTTGGTTAAAGAGGCAGAAATTTTTTTTAAAGTTAAAATTGTGAAATTCACGCTTGGAGTTGTACAAACATTTATTGCGCGTGTTATGGTGCAAGAACTTGTTTTCACGTTTATAGTGTAAATTGTTGCGCGTACTTTAGTATTGTCCTATTTAACGTAGGCATGGGTTAAAGGTATTTTTGGAAATAACTTCATATGCGTCGTGTTATTGATCAATCTTGAAACCTATCGGTTGTATAGTAGAGTATTTCTACCGCACGTCAATCGTTAAACCGTTTATGTATTTGAAAGTTTTATGAACATCGAATTGGCGTATTGGTCGAAAAACCTTGAACTCATTAGGCCTATAGAACTAAACCCTGGCGTAAGAACAGTTGTAATTAGGGACTAAAGGAGTCCTTGGGATTTGAAGCATCGGATGATCTGACTCGCGGTTAGCGTGATATTTTGGGCGTGGACCTTTTGGAATCTGTGTGCGCTTGTATTATGGAAATAGTAGATTTAAGTTTCCCAGTTTTTGAGTGAATTTATGTTTCCGTAATCATGCGAGTTAAAGTTTAGGTATTTGTGGGTGATTAGATTGGGTTCGATTTGGTGGGTTGCTCGTAGGTGTGACACCATGGCTTATGTGGTTGGTGTACCGTCTTAGCGTGTTCCGCGATTAAAGGAAATTTTGGTGATCTGTCAGTTAGAGATGTAAGATTTGAAATTTTAGCTCTCTGTTAGGTGTCAACCTTAGTGCGACAATCCGTCAGGAATGAAATTTTGGGCGGGATGTCCACGTTTTCGAGGTCACCGTTTATTCCTAGACGTCAACTTGTTTTCTTGAGGTCATTGGATCTTGGAATGTATGGATGTAACCCGGTTGGCTATGTAAAATATTGACCTTTCAGTGGTGGATTTTGAAAGGGGTCTGGGTATTAAGGATTAAGTATCGAGGTGTTTGAGCTTTCCTGTGGTGATAAAGATTTTACCTTAGGAATGTCGTGAGATTTGTGTTGGATCGGAGTTGAATGTCAGCCGAATATGTGTTAACCGGTTACATGAAAGACGTATTGGTGCTCCTTGGAAGAATATCTTTATAGACATTAGGAACGAACCAGTCGAAATCTAAGGATTTTAGAAGTTTGGTTGAAATTCTTGATGTTGGGTTCGGAACTGTGTAGATCCGAAGGATTTGGTCAGTGTAAAGTTGGGATCATAAATTACCTGGAGGTGGTAATTGTCATCCAAGGTTGGGAGACGACCGTAACCTTGAGAGTAAAGGTTACTTTGGTGAGTTAAGTGTTCGCTCGGTCATGAGTGTAATGTGCCCACGAGGGGCGGTTGGCGTGTATCAGTGCAAGGGACATCATAGTGGTGCTGGAGGAAGGGATAGAGGAAATTCCTCCGCGGGCAAGGTCTCATGGGAATCAAGATTTCGAGGACGAAATCAATCCAAGGTTGGGAGGATTGTAACACCCGTGATTTTTCGGTAAGTAATTGTCACCAGAAGTTTCAGTGACTCGTAAACCTTGGGGTTTTGTTGGGAATTGCTTTGTTTAAAGTTTTTAAGGGTTTCGAGAGTGTTGGCATGAAAGAACAACTTTTACTTGTACAAAATCACCATGAATGTGAAAACCATGCTATTTACTCGTTAGCACATTCAAAACCCAAATATGAGCATTTTATGAGATTAACCCAACCCAAGTTCACCGAATACGAAAACTTATCAAAATACTCACTCTTTGACAAATAACCAAGTAAAACATATTTTACTTCAAAATACTCCAAACTTATCAGCAGTTAACCATTTCGTATAAAACACTTTAAAATAACCATTTTGGCATGTACACCATGTGGGGTAATGCGATGGTTGTATCCCTCTTGTGTCGAGCCTTTGAAGCGATATTTACGTTAATAGTCGCAAGGTCAGTTGACTCTGGGGTGTAGCTGAAAGGATTCGTAGGGACACTTGGGCTTGTGGGTCGTGAAGTGTCATACGATTTACGTTGTATGAGTGGACTACTGTTGTGTTCCTTCACTCTCAACGGATACGGGTAGCCCTCGTCGTCGGCCCGTTGTAATTTGGATATTTAATTGTCCATGCTTTAATATTGGGATTTCATTCTACTTTATGGTCGAATGAGTATTAAAGTGAGTTACATGTTTTCAATGACGTACCATATAATTACGAATCGTTTTTCTTTATTTAAGGGCCGAGTATTATGTCCCGCCCGTGTTTTGGGATATAAGGTATTATTTACAATTTCATAATTGGAATATCGAACTATGACCCCATTTTGGGTGAGTTCCGGATTGCATCATTTTACATGAAATGTGTGTTTGGGAGCATTGTCTTTAAAAGTGCATATTCTGGGAAAATGTGTCGTTTTATTTTAAAGTATATTATTTCGAAGGATCTCGCTTTAAACTGGTTTCCTTGCTTTTTAAGATTTATTCATTCATGTTAAAACTCTTGAGCTCACTAGGCGTTAAGCCTAACCCTTTTTATTTGTCGGCATGTGCATCAGGTTCCAGTTTGGAGATAGTGACTATGCATGGGTATTAAGTCTTCCGCGAGTTGGAGATAGAGACTATGCATGGGCATTAAGTCCTCCGCAGGATTGAAGATAGTATTTGTTATTGGGTTTAGTAACACCCGTCCTGTTCGTAGAATGTATGTATAAGATGAATGGGAATTTTGAGGTTGATTCTCAATTTATGTTTGTAGTTCAAGGTATTTGTTGATGTATTTAGAAATTTTATATAAGTTGCTATTCCGGATTTTGAGGGTGTTACACATTCCTCTATAATTAGTTATATCAACTGTTTTTAAATTTGGATCAGAGTATAACTTATTATGAGGATCCATTGGAGTTTTCAAGGGAGAGCAGTTGTCAAAATTAAATTTCTTCAGTAAATCTTTGACATATTTATTTTGATTTATGAAAATGAAATTATTCATTTGCTTGACTTGTAACCCTAAAAAGAAGGTTAATTCTCCCATCATACTCATTTCATATTTACTATACATGAGTTTTGAAAAAAAATCACAAAGAGAAATGTTAATTGCATCAAAGATAATATAATTTGATTGGGATAAACAGGATCTTCAAATCTGGGAGGCCGCTTTACGTATACTTCTTCATATAGTTTCCCATTTCGGAAGACACTCTTGACATCCATTTGAAACACTTCGAAGTTTCTGTAAGCCGCGTATGCGAGAAAGATTCTGATGGATTCAAGTCTTCCAACCGGTGCAAAAGTTTCATCATAGTCTATTCTTTCTTATTAACAGTAACCTTGAGCTACTAGTATGGCCTTGTTTTTTTATTACAATGCCATCTTCAACCATTTTATTTTGGAATATCCTTGTGCCAATAATTGATTTTTCTACTAGTTTTGGAACAAGATTCCAAACCTTGTTTCGTTCAAATTAAAGAAGTTCTTCTTGCATAGCACTTATCCAACTTGGATCTTGAATGACTTCCTCAATTTTCTTAGGTTCTAGAAGAGAGAGAAAGTTGACATATAAGCACATATTGGCAGATCTTCTAGTTTTAATTCTTCTTCATTGATGGTGTCAGAAGATAAGGATGATGGTGTTCCCTTTTCATCATAGGGGACATGTATTTACTCATCAATATATTTTCTTCTTTGATTGTAGGCTCTAAATGCTTTAGACACAGTAGAGTATCCTACAAAGATGCCTTCATCAGATTTGGGATCAAATTTCCCAAGGTTATCTGTATCATTAAGAATGTAACAGATACATCTAAAAGTGTGGAAGAATTTCTTCCATGGAAGAGTTCACAGGGAGTCTTTAGGTGTTTCTTCACAACGATAGATCTATTTTGTGTAAAGCAAGCAATATTTATAGCCTCAGCCCAAAAGTAGGTGCGAAGACATGCATCACTGATCATAAACCTGGAAGTTTTAGATAGAGTTCAGTTTCTTCTTTCAACAACACCATTTTGGTGAGGAGTTATAGTTGCAGAAAAGTTATGAGAAATACCATTTTCTAAACAGAATTTTTCAAGAGTGAAGTTCTTGAATTCTGTTCCATTTTCATTTCTTAGTGATCTGACCTTGATGTTGTTCATAACTTCTATCTGTTTGATAAAAGTAATGATTGTCGCAGGAGCCTCATTCTTTGATTGCAGAAATAATACCCAAGTGTATCTTGAGAATTCATCCACAATTACCAGAGTATATTTCTTACCTCTAAGACTTAACACATTCACTAGTCTACAAAGATCCATATGTAAAAGAAAAATAAGTGATGTTATAGAGGAAAATTTCTTAGATTTGAAGCTAGATTTTGAGTGCTTTCCTCATTCCCTTTTGAGAAAGATTATTAAGAATCTTAAAATTTAGGTGAGAAAGACGTTTATGCCAAATCCTATTTTGTTCAGGAGAGCTTTTGAGAAGAAACATACATTTTCAGAAAAAGATGGTTTTATAGATGTCATGTCAATCACATAGACATTATTTTTGCAAAAACCTGAGAGAATTTCGGTTTTTCTGAAGTGAGAATGGAGCATTTATCTTTGAGAAATTTTATAGATAAACCTTTGTCACATAGTTGACTTATGCTCAGAAGATTATGTTTGAGACCATGAACAAAGGCCATTTTACTGAAAGAAATGGAACCATGAAAGAGACCCATAACCAATAGTTGATCCTTTAGAGTTATCTCCAAAAGTAACTGATGGACCTTTTTCAGATACAAAGTTCTTATGCAGGGAAACATAACCAGTCATATGTCTTGAACAACCACTGTCCAAATACCATATTTAAGTATGACCTGGTCCATGCAAAGGTTGAGACATTAATATCTAAACTTACATCCAAACAAGGATCTTAAGAATTTAGAAAAAAACATTTAATCTAATCCTTGTATAGATTTTGAGATTTTTAAAGACTTAGATAAAGATAAACAAAAGAGATGTACCTTTGAGTGGGAATCTAGGCTCTTGTTAGAGATTGTAACTGAAAGGTTTTCAGATCTATCTTTACTTGATGAGGTTAGTTCTGAGAGAATTCCTATGAAGCATACTGTTAGCGCATAGATCTATTGGATTCAAGATCATCCAATCTGAAGCTAATGCCGGAAAGTCGACTCTCGATATTAAGTCTAATGTCGTTTGTAATAAAATGTCGAAGTTAATTATTGTTTATTGTATTTTAGTATTTAGTTTAATTAGTTTAAATATCTAGATATTAGTTTAGATTAGATATTAGTTATTAGATATTAAGTTTAGAATATTATGTGAAGTGTGTTTGAGAAGCTATCTCATAAAATAATCAGATCACATACACACACATAGTAACGGTGAAAAACAGAGAGAGATAACATATAGAGTTGTAAACCGAACATCCATCCTTGTAATCGATTAATTATTAATCAAACAGGTTAGTAATCATATTGTTGTTGTGTCGATAAGAACTTGATATATATTGTGGAGTGTGGACCGACAATTGGTATCAGAGCCTGAAAAACAGATTCAAATCAAGTTTCAAATCTCGACCTGTGTTCTTCATTTCAAAATCATTCTCGAATTTTAGTGTGTTTTAGGTGTTGTAATCAATCAGGTTGTGATCGATTTGTTTGCTAGATCGAGTTGTTAGTATTTAATCTCATTATAGCACTTCAATGGATTCAAATTTCGGGTTTAAGTTGCAAAACAGTACACGAGTTCATCATCACTGTTCCATCGATCTTATTTTCAAAAAGTGATTTTTATTGAGTTCAAAGGCTAGAAATCTGTTCTAGATTGTTTAGTGGTCAATTTGTTAGAATTTGGGACTGCTAATCGTTGAAAAACAGGATTATTTGAGCAAATCAGCCGAATTTTCGAAGAACAGGACGAACTCGCGTAAAGTTCAAATTCGCGCCAGTTCATAGTCACTTTTGCGCCATTAACATCTCGCGCAAAAGTTCTTTCACGCGACCAATGCATCACGCAAAACTCATTTCGCGCTATTTTCGACTAGCGCAAACCTCAGCTTGCGCCAACTTTGTCTCGCGCAACTCTCAGATCTAAAGATCACGCAAAGTTCATAAACGCAAAGTTGAACATAAGTTCACTTTTGCGCCAACACCTCATAACGCAAAACTTTCCTCGAAGTCACTTTTGCGCCAAAGCCTATTAGCGCAAACCATCTTATGCGCCAACCTTTACTAGCGACAAGTGTTACCAGCAACCATTCGCGCAAATTTTGCCTTTTGCGCCAGAACCAAACTTAAAGTCTTTTTCAATCAGAATGACATCCAGAGAAGCCCTAGCAATCGGAACTGACACCAAACCACCAGTACTCTTCAGGGGAGAGTACGAGCAGTGGAAAGATCGGTTCCTGAACTTCATAGAAAGACAAGATTTGGGTGATTATATCAATCCTTAGAAGAAGGAATTATGGCACCTGTTTGGAGGACTCCTCCAGAGGGAGCTTATGAGAAAAGAATTCAACTTAAGTTTGAGGCTCTAGAAAGTGATAACCTGAAAAGAGCAAAAGGAGATAGATTAGCAAAGTCTTATATTCTTCAAGGCATTCCAAACGAAATATATGGGAAGATAGAGAACTATAAAGCCTCTAGCAAACAGATGTGGGATCAGCTAGAGAAGATGATGCTGGGTTCAAAGGTTGGGAACCAACTCAAGATATCTAACTGCCTAAACATTTATGAAGAATTCAAAGGCAGAGTTGGAGAGTCTTTAGAAGGAACTTATGACAGATTCGTGACCTTGCTGAATGAACTAAGCAAGAACAAGGTCAACAAATCACAAATCGAGCTGAATGTCAAATTCCTAAGCATACTACAGTCCGAATGGAAGAGGTTTGCCAGACAAATGAAGCAAATCAAGGATCTAAACGAGATTCCACTTCATGAGGTGTATGAAACCCTCAAACAAAATGAAGAAAAGGTGGATGAAATACTGGATGAAAAAAGGCAGACTGGGAAGACAGTTGATGACCCAGTTGTTGTTGTTGTTGTGAAAAGGAAGAAAAAGAAGATGATTCTGTCTGAATCAGAAGAAGTTGAAGCTGAAGCAAACTCTGACTCGGATGACTGTGAACAACTGAAGCAGGCTATGCTCATGCTGAATAAGGCTTTTCAAAGAAAATTCTACAAAAAGCCAAGCTCAAACAGTTAGAGGTATTCTTCTGGTCCGAGCAACTACGTTCACAAGGAGAGGGTTGAAGGAAAGAGGTTTGAAGGAAAGAGAATAGAGGAGAGGAAGCCGGAATAAAGAAGGTTTAAAGCTGAAGGATCCAGTCAGTCAGAACCTCCAACGTGCTACAATTGTGGCAAAATAGGTCACTTTGCCAAAGAATGTCGAAGACCCAAAGTCAGAAACTCCGACTACTACAAGAACAAAATGCTTCTTGCAAAGCAACAGGAGGCTGGTAAGGCATTGATGGCAGAAGATGAATACTGGCTAGATCATTCAGACCAGGAAGATGAGGATCAAGAGAAGGATGAGACTGCTCACATGTGCTTAATGGGAAAGAAGGAAACAGAAGCTGAAGCTGACTCCGATGATGAGGAGAATGAGGTATGTGATTTAACTCATTCTGATTTCTTAAATCAAATGCATGCCATGTTGATTAAACTCGAAGAGTTAGAGTCGAAGCTTAAGCGGGAAAAGGGTGTTATATCTAACAAAAACCAATCAATACAGAAACTTAGCAATGAAATTGTTGGGAAGAAAGTATTGATTGATGTTTTACATAAAAACATTGACACCAACGCAAAAGAACAGACCATAATTATTAAAGAGAATTCTGAAATAAAGTCTAAATTGAGAAAGAGTGAGTTTGATTTCAAAGAGCTTACGAAAATGTATTCTTCGTGTACCAAAGAAAACAAATCTTTACTTGCAAAATTAGATGCTTTGGAAAAGAAGTTATACTCAATGGGTCAAACTGAACAAACCATTCATCTAAACAAACCAAAAGAGAATAAAGAGAATTGGGGAATTGGTTTTGAGAATCCTCACTGCCTTAAAAAGGGTATATCTAAAGTGCCTGCACTTTATGATTTTACCTTTATGAAACTTTCTCACCGATACCCTAATCATAAAGTTTTCACTACTGGACTATCAAAAGAGGATGAAGCTAAGGAAACTGAAAAACGGAAGAAATCAACTATAGTTCACCTTCTATTTTATTATGCGAAGTTGAATAATAGTTATAATGATGATCCAATTTATCAAAAGCAATCTCTTTCAAATGACTTTTTTCAAAGTTATTCTGTCAAAGAAATGGAGGCGAAGCCTATTAAAGGTAAACTATATGTCCCTCCTCTTGTTTTGGAAAGTAAAATTTCTGAACTCAAGAACTCTTTAACAGATGAAAGACTTTTGATTGAGATTGAACAAAAAGTTTTTTCATCTGTGCTGAAAAATGTTGTTATATCTAAATCTTCAAAATCTAAAGATAATTTTGGTCTAACAAATGTAGGGTTTGATTTTCTAAAATCTGACGGTGGTTTGGATGATTGTATTGATCAATTTGATTTTAATGCGAAACTTCCTAACCATTCATCTTTTATTGTGAAATCATTGGGAAAAACCAGTATGTCTGTAAAAAGTGCAAAATCAACGAAAGTTGATAAATCAGTCTCTGTGAACTCTAAGGATGCTAAAGGTAAGATTTAATCTCATCATTCACAGAAACCGATCACTACTGGTAATCCAAAGAAGAAGCATTCGTTTGTTGCTCAAAAGTCTAACTCACAAGTTTCAAATGTTTCAGATCTGAGCAAGCAAAAGCCAGAAGTTAAATCTCAATGGAAACCAAAACAGGAGATTGACAAGACTGATAAATCTTTTTGTAGTATTTGTTGTAATAAGACTATGCCTAGTAAAGATGTTTTGAATGCGAATGTTGCTACTATTTTGAAACCAAAACTTGTTGTTTCTCGTAAGCAATATTCTTTTAAGCAATTATTCCAGTTATCTTTATCTTCTAGGAATTTCTTCATACTATGATAAACATGTTTCTACTTCTTGTCAAGATTCTAAGGTTTGGTTTGGAAATTATCATGTGCACTCTTATCATACTAATGCTTCAAATGAATTTCAAATGAAAAGAGGACCCAATTTCAAATGGGTACCAAAATCTTGTGCTAACACAGTTGGACCCAAATTCCAATGGGTACCAAAAGCTAAATCTGTGTTGCAGGCACCCAACGTTTAAGAGGGAGCATAGAATATAGGCTTTTGAACAAATAAGTTCAAAACCCGGACTTAAATGTCAAGATGGAGGCTTCTAAGCAATTCAACTTAGAATCTGTACTTCAACGAGATATGACTTCTAGACAAAACAGTCTAGGACTCGTACCTCAAAGAACTATGGCTCTTGAATACATCAGTTCAAGACCCGCACTTCAATGCTCAAAAGTCTTAACTCCAACTTTGTTTTATGAATATCTAAATCTCTTGTTTCTTAATTTCTCTTGTGCAGATCCGTCATATGTGGTACTTGGATAGCGGATGTTCCAAGCATATGACTGGACAAAAAGGTATGTTGACCAACTTTACAGAGAAGTATTGAGGAACAGTTAGATTTGGCAACGACCAGTTTTCACCAATAATGGGATATGGTGATATGGTACATGACAAAGTCACGATCGAGAACTGAGCTACGTTGAAGGGTTAAGACACAACCTGTTCAGTATGGGCTAGTTCTGTGACAAAGGCTTAGAGGTCAATTTCAAAGCCAAGAGGTGTTCAGTTCGCACTGAAGAAGGAGAGGAACTCTTGGTCGGCACGAGAAAGTCCAACCTCTACACAATCAATTTGTCAAACGTCCAGACTGACAAGCAGGTTTGTCTACTCTCTAAAGCCTCGATGCAGCAAAGCTGGCTATGGCATCGATGGCTCTCTCACCTCAACTTCAGGTACATCAACAAGCTGGTCAGTGGAAAGTTAGTGAAAGGACTTCCAGAGTTGAAGTATGAAAAGGAACACCTTTGTGCAGCATGTGAAAAGGGAAAGATGAAGAGAGCTCCACATAAACCAAAGCCTGAACCAAGTACAAGTTCTCTGTTATAGTTATTGCATATGGATCTCTGTGGTCCGATGTGAACGCAAAGTCTAGGCGGAAAGAAGTACATACTAGTTATCGTGGACGAGCTCCACATAAACCAAAGCCTGAACCAAGTACAAGTTCTCTGTTAAAGTTGTTGCATATGGATCTCTGTGGTCCGATGCGAACGCAAAGTCTAGGTGGAAAGAAGTACATACTAGTTATCGTGGACGATTACTCGCGATACACTTGGGTCAAGTTTCTACGTTCAAAAGATGATACACCTGATGTTCTCATCACATTCTTGAAGACGACCCAGGTGAATCTGCAGAAACCGGTCAAGCTTATAAGAACAGACAACGAAACAGAGTTCAAGAACAAAAAGGTTGAAGAATATCTCGAATCTGTTGGGATATCACATCAATACTCTGCTGCTCGTACGCCTCAACAGAATGGAGTGGTCGAACGAAGAAATTGTACGCTAGTCGAGGCTGCTCATACTATGCTAAGTCAATCTGACTTACCTCTATTTCTGTGGGTTGAAGTTGTATCGACTGCGTGCTACACTCAGAATCGATCCATGATACACTACAGATTCAAGATAACTCCTTATGCGTTAATCAACAACCGAACACCGACAATCAAATATTTCCATATATTTGGGTGTAAGTGTTTCGTTCTAAACGATAGAGAGAGTTTGAACAAGTTCAGTGCCAAGGCGGACGAAGGAATCTTCATTGGTTATTCCTCTACATCAACTGCATACCGTGTATATCTGAAGAAATCAAAGACGGTTATTGAAAGCGTCAACGTTACGTTTGATGAAGAGATGGCTTTCGAACAACACAGTTCAGAACCCGTGATAACCGGAGTACTAGCTTCTGGGCAAATCAGTCCAGAACCTGCATCTCAACAAAACAAATCAGATGAAGCATCAACGCCTACTAATAATTTATCTGATTTAGATTTATTATTTGAATTGTTTTATGATGAATTTCTTGGATCTAATGTAAAGAAATCTGTTTTGGTTGACAGGATAGAAGACTCAACGACTACTCATCTAACCAGTTCAGATATCTCTACTGAATCCAACTCCCTGATTCAGCAAGAAATTCCAGTTCAAATGCCGACTCCAACAGTTGAAGCTGTGACAAACAATGAAGAGACAGAAGTAACTGAAACAGTAGGATGTTTTGTACAGATTAATCTACAGACGGACCAAGATGTACCTGCTGAGCCTTCTGCACCTACTACTTCAACTGCAATCATCATTCCTCCTGAACAACCTGAGGAAGGTACAAGTGGAATTATAGATGATAATATTGATATATATTCATATAATCCACTCCCTCATGAAGATAAATGGACCAAAGAGCACCCGATAAGCCAGATCATTGGTGATCCAACAAAACCGGTGCAAACTAGGTCAGCATCAATGAATATGTATATGCATGACTCCTTTCTGAGCAAGTTCGAGCCAACTCGCGTATCAGGGGCACTTACTGATCCAGAATGGGTGACTTCAATGCAAGAAGAGTTGAATCAGTTCGACGCACTTAAAGTCTGGAGACTCGTACCCAAACCTCAAGGTAAAACCATTATAGGTATGAAATGGGTTTTCAAGATCAAGAAAGATGAAGATGGTACCGTTATCAGAAACAAAGAAAGACTTGTAGCCAAAGGATATAGGCAAGAGGAAGGAATAGACTACGACGAGACTTATGCTTCTGTGGCGCGTTTATAGGCAATTCGAATGTTTCTAGCCTACGCTGCCCACAAGAACTTCACGGTCTTTCAAATGGACGTGAAGACTGCCTTTCTGAATGGCATTCTAAAGGAAGAAGTCTACGTCTCGCAGCCAGAAGGTTTTGTCAATCAAGAGAAACTGAATCATGTCTACATTTTCGACAAAGCACTCTATGGACTGAAACAAGCTCCTCGCGTCTAGTATGATGTCCTATCTCAATTTTTAGTCTAGTCTGGTTTTTCAAAAGGTACGGTAGATACCACTTTGTTTATTAAAAAGGAAAAAGCCGATATCATTCTTATTCAAATCTATGTGGATGATATTATTTTTGGCTCTACAAATCCTAAGTACTTTAAGAATTTTTCAAAGATTATGGTGTCAAGATTTCAGATAAATATGATGGGACAGATGAATTTCTTTCTCGGATTACAAGTCAAACAATTTTCATCAGGGATTTTTATCAATCAATCAAAATACATTTTTGATATTCTTCGGAAGTTCAAAATGGAAAATTCAAAACCGATTGGTACCCCAATGGCACCAGGTACTAAGATTGGCACCGATCCTTCTGGAAAGGTTGTTGATGTTAGGACTTATAGAGGGATGATAGGTTCTTTGATGTATCTTACTTCTAGTAAGCCAGATATAATGTTTTCAACATGCTTATGTGCTCGATATCAGGCTAATCCCAAGGAAATCCATTTGTCTGCAGTTAAGCGCATTTTTAGGTATCTAAAGGGGACTGTAGATCTTGGTTTGTGGTATCCTAAAGATACTAGATTTGAACTAACAGAGTATACAGATGCAGATCATGCTGGTTGTGTGTTAGACAGGAAGAGCACGTAAGGTCATATACAGTTCCTCGGTGATAAACTCGTAAGTTGGGCATCGAAGAAGCAACTTTGTGTTTCAACTTCAACGACCGAAGTAGAATATGTAGCTGTTGCTAGCTGCTGTTCTCAGGTCTTATGGATGAGAACACAATTGCGCGACTACGGTTTTCACTTCAACAAAATCCCGATATACTGTGACTCAAAGAGCGCCATCGCGATAACAACGAATCCTGTTCAGCACACCAAGACCAAACACATAGATGTCAGGTATCATTTTATTAAAGATAATGTCGAAAAAGGAACAATTGAACTTTTTTTTGTAAAAACTGATTATCAACTTGCCGATTTGTTTACCAAACCTTTAGACGAAAAGAGGTTCACCTTTCTTGTCTCAAAGCTTGGTATGTTAAATCTTAAGATCTAATCAGTAGTTACCTATCAAAGTTTTCTAATTGCATACTTTTTCATTATTTCTTCATTCTTATTTTTGATTGATATCTTCACATTAACAATCCGTTCATGATTCAAGGGGGAGTATGAGAAGAAATTGACAGATGGTCAATATTATTTTGAGGGGGAGCTCACTAATTTCTGCATTTACTTTTTATGCCAAATTTTTGTAATGCATGATTTTAGGGGGAGCTCGTCAAATCAAAGGAGTTACGATATGACTTCTGATTACTTCTGATCAGAACTCGTACTTTAAATTGTTTTATGCTTTTTGTCATTTTAATATAAGTGAATAAATTTTGCTTTGACATAGACATAAGACTTTTGCAGATTTTTGAGAGATGCTTACAAGATCATATGTTTATGACTTTAAGCTAAGCTTCATGAGATATAAGATCGCACGTAAAGGTATAATCCCTTATCTTAATCTCAAATATGGTTGAAAAGTGGACAACTTTCAATCATAAAAAACATTGTTTTTAAAAGTTCAAACCACTTCCCGATTCTTAAACCAATTTCATGAATTGGAAGTGTGACTTTAAATGTTTTGAAGATCAACATATCGCTTTAACTGAAATAGTTAAACTAATTTGAGCATCAACATGATTTCATTGTGCTAGGACTTAACACAACTTCTATGGAGTCACCTTAACCAGTGATTTCTACCCACAAAGTTAATCCATAGTGATTGAGTGTGAGAAGTCAAAAGAAATGAGTGTGTCAAACAGAGAAAGAAAGTTTGGTTAGAGTGAGCTAAATGTTTAAAAGAAAGAGGGTGTGAGAACAGAGTTAAAAGAATATCAGAACTCTGCACCAACTTTTTCTAAGTCGGGCATCCATATTTCTAATGTTTCACAATTCTATGGTGATCATTATTGAAACATGCAACTAGCCCATGCCAACTCTTGATCAAACGTCACCATCTACTCATTTTCTTCTTAACAAGAAAGTGTTTCACATTTTGAAAGGGGAAGCAACACATTTGCTATCTGATTTTCATTTGGAAAATCTGGATATTGAAAAGAAGGAAGTCTATCCCACCTTCACACTTCAATCATGCACATTGAGTATGTGTTTAACTTACTGTTGTCTCAGTGGTTTACACAATTTGAGCCAATAAGCAATCATCCATGCGTAATTCTTTCTATCACATGCACGAACACACAAGGAATTTGTTTCTTCGTCATAACGTTCATAGAAATTTCCTTTGTGGTGTTTCGATGATTGAATGGAATCCCTGGGGGAGTAAACATCAAAAAGCTCATTTCCAATGTGTATTTATTACACAGTGACTTTGTGTCACTGACAGGCATGTTAACTGATTCATTTGTTGATTCAAGTGTTACACGATTATTTTTTCTGGATTTGAAAAGATCTGGATGAATATCTTTTGAATTGACGGATCAGAGGCTCCAACTGAAAGACATGTCCATTCCATTACATTACAAGACATTGGATAAGAGAAGAGCTAACCAAGAAATGCGAGATCAAAGTATTCTGAAGATATGCTGATTGTAGAGAAATTTTCTTTGAAGATACTTTGCTAAAGCATTATGAGCTAAACCTGGAGATTATTACATATTGAAGACTAAGAGGGAGATTGCATCTTCTGAGCTGAAAAAGAAGATTGAATTGCTAAAATCTTTTTAGTAATGATCTTGAACCAAAGGGGGAGATTGTTAGCGCACAGATCTATTGGATTCAAGATCATCCAATCTGAAGATCCAATCTGAAGCTAATGCCGGAAAGTCGACTCTCGATATTAAGTATAATGTCGTTTGTAATAAAATGTCGAAGTTAATTATTGTTTATTGTATTTTAGTATTTAGTTTAATTAGTTTAAATATCTAGATATTAGTTTAGATTAGATATTAGTTATTAGATATTAAGTTTTAGATATTATGTGAAGTGTGTTTGAGAAGCTATCTCATATAATAATCAGATCACATACACACACACACACACATACACTAACGGTGAAAAACAGAGAGAGAGAGAACATAGAGAGTTGTAAACCGAACATCCATCCTTGTAATTGATCGATTATTAATCAAACAGGTTGGTAATCATATTGTTGTTGTGTTGATAAGAACTTGATATATATTGTGGACCGACACATACACTAGTCTTTGTATACTTTGGATAACTTAGGTAGTCCTTCCAAGCGTGTCCTTCTACAGTCAAACCATAGTAAGATATATTTTCTATGTTGATGGGTTTAGCACCTTTGATGTCAGAAAAAGGTTACAAGACATAGTCATATTTAAAAAAAAGGTATGGAAGAAGTTTCTGATTTAAAGGACTTGTCAGATTTTGCAAGAAAAGATTCATCCTTTAAAATCCGATTGGAGGATAAAGGTATTCTGTTGAGACTTCTGGAAGACATTTTAGATCTTGTTTATGAGATTAAACAAACCTTTATGATATCACTTATTGGTCTTGGACCACAATGACTCACACAGAAAGTGTTTGTAAAGGGGAAGGGGTTGAATACAAACATAGTAAATTTGCTCTTTTCTATTTTAGTTTATTTCAAACATAAAATTACAGATATGTTGTAGAAACTAGAAGGAAAAACCTCTATCCTAAACTATCTGATGGGTCAAATTTACACAAAACCAATCCGCTTTGGAGACAGTCTTACAACTCTTCAACTAATCTTCGACTTTGTTGAAGGCTTATTTACTCTTGGAACAATACAGATAGTAATACGAGTTTTACAAGTAAAAATCAATTTGTGTATTCTGAAATATAAGCTATACAAAAGTTTACCATTTCTAAACATTTATGAAGATAGTCCTGTTGGATATAAAGTGTTAGGAATAATTCAGAGGAGTATGAGAAATATAAGGAAGATAATAATCTGATGGTTGCTTTAGAGGCTTTCATCGGATTATGATATTTTAATCAAAACACTTAATCTGATGGATTAATAGGTTTTGAAACATTAATTGGATTTAAACCTTATTGTAACAACCCAAACTCGCGGAAATAAAGCATAACATCAAAAGTATAAAATCTTGCCAAACGGTCCCAAAGGTAACTATTCGAACATCAAGGTTTACGGAAACAACCTATTACACAACGGAGGCTACAAATAAAACAACCAAAATTAGGAAGGCTATGACATCCTGCTTCTAGGCCACACCATCTAGCTCAGGGCTACTCCTTTCCCCTTACCCGAGCCACCAACCTCACGCTTACCTGAAAAGGTTTTAGTGTTTGAAAGAGCGAGGGTTAGACCAAAAAGTCCAGTGAGTATTTCTAATAATAGTTCCTTGCCAAAAATCATGTAAAGATTTACAACAAAATAAACCAATCCAGTTTAGAAAACTTTGTTGGATCATAAATTGTATTCAAGATTAAAGTTAAAGTTAAGGGTTTAAACTGCAATTGTGCTAAAGTTAATTAGAGGGTTTAAATTGTAATAAGCTAATAGTTAATAGCTATTGGGCCTCAAGCCCGTTTAGCATTTAGTAAAGCCCAATTGGTATTAGGCCTGGGTATTTAATGTTTTGTTTATTTCAGTTTTAGGGTTAACTCTCATTATTATTACTTTCATAATTATTGTTTAGAGAGAGGTTGCTGTAATCCAAGGGTATCAAGAAGAACACTCAAGGTTTAACAGTTTATACAAGGGATTGGTATGTTACTCTGATTTATATATCTCTTGATTATTATTGTGTTGCTTGATTACTTGATTGATTGTTTACCAACTAGATTAAATCTGGGATAACAATTGGTATCAGAGCCTAAGAATCATTTTTTTATGATATTACTATTAATCAAAAAATATTGTTCATCGAAAAATACTATTCATGCGAAGTACTGTTCATCCTATTTCATGAATCTGTTATCGCATCCGGTCGATTAGTATTTGATTATTTGTGTTTTTGTGTTACATTCGATCGAAGGATTGCTTATTTGTTGGTTTAATTGTGTTCATCGGTCGATTAAAATTTCTGGGTTTGGTTTCGGTCGAATCCCAGATATTCATCGTGTTCTTCGGTCTATTCATCGTGATTATCGGTCTTATGAGTTAATCGATCATATCTGTTACTATGGTTATCAATATTATTGCTTTGACCGATAGTTTTTCGACCTGAGTCTTCGACCGAGAGTTTGTAAACATCGGTCCTTACTTCGACAGGGTAGTTGTGATCTCCGGTCATTCCCTTCGACCGAACCTTAGCATTCCCCGGTCTTTGCTTCGACCGGGTAGGTGCATCGACCGGACCTTAGTGGTTTCCGGTCTAGTATTCGATCGATACATTGTTACTTCGGTCTTCGCCTTTCGATCGGATACCTTGTTACTCCGGTCTTGCCATTCGACCGGATACTCGTATTCCCGGTCTTGCCATTCGACCGGATACTTGCATACTCCGGTCTTTCCTTCGACCGGTACAGTTCATTCTTCGAAGCACGACCGGTACAGTTCATTCTTTGAAGCACGACCGGTACAGTTCATTCTTCGAAGCACACCCCCGTGCTAAGTCTGCGAAGGGGGACAAAGATTTGCTCTTGATCAAAATCTTCTTAATTTTTCAGTATTTTATTCATAGATATTAGTGCTTTATACTGTGTGCGAGGACTGCATTTAATTATTTTTGGAAATTTATTTTTCTGAAAATTTTTTAGTGTAGTCTTTACTCTTGATTCTAACGATCTCATCTAGTTGGTTGTCTTGGTACAAGTAAGTTTAAATTACTAAACGTACAACTAAGATGTCGAACCAGCTTCTCTCGATGGGCTCTCAAGTCAAACCTCCTGTCCTCGTGGCTAATGAGTATCAACAATGGAAGACCAGAATGATTCAGTTTCTGAATCACAAGAACAGAGAATTCATGACAATAATCATTAAAACTCCAATGATCACAGTAAAGGGTCAACCTGCTACAGATTCCTCTCCTAAAATCCCTGACAGAGAGATTCCTAAACCTGTTCAGTTCTTCACTGAAAAGCAGAAAGACCAGCTTAAGTTAGAAGAAGAGGCTATAATCTATCTGACGATGGCAATTCCAAACGACATCTACAATCGTGTCGACAGTCAGAGCACTGCTAAAGGAATCTGGGATGAACTAGCAAGGCAGTTTGAAGGAATTGAAGCTTCTATTCAAGCTAAGCAGAATCTGTGCATAAATGCTTACGAGGGATTTCATGCAAAAGAAGGAGAGCTGCTTTTAGATACCTACAATAGGTACAACATTATTCTCAATGACTTGCGGAGGAACAACATCGCCAAATCTGCTTCTGAGATAAACTACAAGTTTATCAAGAATTTGAATCCAGAATGGAAGAACTTTGCTATCAACCTCCAGATGTCGAAGAATATGGATCGAGAAAATGTCACCGATATCTTCTCTACTCTTGCTCAACATGAGGATGAGGTGAGATCTATTAATAATGAATCTAATCATCTGAAGGATTCTGTGGCTCTCATAGCCGGCAAAGGTTCTGTATCCTCTGCAAGGTCAAAGAAAAAGGCGTCTAAAGCTCTAGTTACTGAAATTACTGACTCTGACTCTGATTCGAGCGATGAAGAACTGGAAGTTGATTCAGATCCTGATATTCAAAAGTTCTCTGAAGACTTGGCTCTCATTACACGACGATTCAAGAAGAGCTTTGGCAAGAAAAGATTTTACTCAAAGCCAAAGTATGATGGATACAAGAAAGAGAAGTCTGAGATGCGATACAAGCCAAGACATGGAAAGAGAGAGGAAGGACGAGAAGATCGGAAGGAAGACAGAAGAGAAGGAAAGAGAGAGGAGAAGCGAGAAGAGCGAAAGGATGAACCAGGAAGATGCTACAACTGTGGCAAATTTGGGCATTTCTCAAGGGACTGCAAATTCAAGAAAGTGAAGAACTCAGAGTACTACTCAAGAAAGTCACTAATTGCCAAGAAAGCTGAAGAAGGAAAAGTACTAATGGCTGAATAAGAGAACTGGTTGTTCCAAAGTTCTGATGACGAGGAGCAAGCACACTTCACCCAAGTTTCTTACATGGTAAAGCTGGAAGGTGACGATGAAGACTCTGAGACACAATCCGAAGAAGCAAACTCTGAGGTTAGTGAAAATTCTGAACTTATTGAATCTTTAATGGCCCAAATACATGGTATGAAAGATGAATTTGCTTTACTAAAAGGCAAACTTAGCTCGGCACATCAATCTGTTTTAAGCTTTCGTGATGAAAATGCTATTTTAAAAGTTGTTGTGGAAGAAAAGGAAAATAAAAAAGATGATTTAAAAGCCGAAAAAGCGTCTTTAAAAGAAAAAATATCTGATTTAGAAACAGATCTTGTGAATTTTAATGCTGAAAAGGGTGAGTTTCAAATCAAGTTTGAAGTTTGTTATAAAAAAAGAAATGAAGCTTACACCAAAATAAAGCAACTGGAGGACATTAACATGAAACGAGGTCAGACTGAACAGACATTAAATCTGTTGACCAATAAACTCCAAGACGAAAGGTTTTACAAACTTAAACCAGGTTTGGGTGTGCCAATTAACGAAATTTTGAAAAAGGCACCAGAGCATCTATATAATTTTGATAAATTCGGCTCCGCAATTAGACCCATTCCAGACATTTGTGCAACTTTTGTTGAAGCAAGTACTCCTACACCTTTATCTGAGACCAAAGGTCAAGAAGAAATGGGAAAGAACAAGTCTGGTGACACTAATTCTCAAAATCTTTTTAAATCAGTTGGTTTTCAATATGGTGATTTAAACAAAAGCTATGCGACTCGAAAGATCGAGTTTACTGAGTATGAATCACTATTTACCACACCTTCCAAAGAATCAGTTAGCACCAACACAGTTCTACCTGAGACTGCATGCAAATATGATGAGTATGAATCGGATGTTGATCCATCTACTATGCCATCAGTCTCAAATCCCATTGCTTCTAAACCTTTACTTGTTGAAGAGGTTGAAGAAGAACACGCTATCACGAATGTCTCTTGTTCTCAAAATGAAAAACTGGAGTTTATTGAGTCCATGACTGAAGATACATTTTCTGAAATGATGAATGCTTCAGACTCTGATCCGGTTTCTAATTCAAAGGGATCAAATTCTATGGATGGTAATACATCTGAATTGATGAAGCAAATTGATATGTTGCAACAATCTCTTGATGAGGTTGAAGATGAAAACTTTGATCTCAAACATAAACTTGAAAAGTCTTTAAAAATAAATCAAGAGCTTTGCACTGAGATCAATGATTCGAAAATTACTTTGTTTAAAAATGCTTCAAATGAAAAACAGATGTTAAATGATCCAAGCCGGAAGGTAAGAACCAATCCAGAATTTGATGCCTCTACAAAACCTTCAGTTGTTTACTCTGATTGTCCTGAATATCCACCAAGTATTTTTGAAAAGGGTGAGACTTCAAAGAGCACTAGAAAAGAACCACCTTCTAAGTTAGAGACTAACAAGGTTTTTGTTTCTGTTTCAGATATAAAAGGAAATGGGGTTGGGAGTGTTAGAGCATAAATCTGTTGGATACAAGATCAAGAATACTGAAGGTCAAAGTTGAGGAAGTCAAAGCTGAGAAAGTCAAATCTCATTAAAAGTCAAAGTCTATTTGTAATAAGTCAATGTATTTTGTATTTGTATTTTCCTTGTAATTAGTAGTTAGTATAAATAGTTTGTTTTCTTTGTATTTTGTAAGATACGATTTAGAGAGAACTGAAGTGTGAGAAGTCAGATTGTAGAGAGAGAAAGAGAGAGTTCTAGAGAGAGATATTGTAATATTGATTTTGAGAAGTTAATCAAACAGGTATTTGATTCTTATTCTTGTTTGTTTGATTAATCTTTTATTAGAAACTAGAATCTGGAACAAACAATTGGTATCAGAGCAGATCCAAATAGAAAAATCAAGAAATTCAAGAAAGTTCGTTTTTACTGTTCATCGTGTCCAGATTTGATTCTGAGTTTGAGTGAGTTTTTAGAGTTGTAATCGATTAGGTTTTGTTAGGAAAGTGAAATCGATCGAGTTTGTATAGAAAGATTTGTCTATTGCACTGTATTGAATTCGAATTTTCGAATTTTGTGGTTTTGAGTTTACACGAGTTCTTGACACTGTTCTTATTCAGAATTGTAATTTTTGTGTTTTTGATCGAAAAATCAGTGTTAGTTTTGTGTTCGAGTTGTTTAGAAGGTCAAATTGTCGAAGTTTCAAGTTGGAATTCTAGCCAGAAATAAGTTTTTGGTGAATTTGGACGTTTTTAGAGGAATGCAGGTTGTTCTTGAGTAATGCGGGTCTATCATCGAAGAATGCGGGTCACTCATCAACATTCATACACGCAAAGTAAAGGAATGCGGTTCCTTTGTTAAACTCAAAGCAAAAAATGCGGTTCCTACCTGACACGCATTTTGGAGAAATTCGGGTCAAGTGCGACACGCATAGTGTGAAATTCGGGTCAAGTGAGACACGCATTGATGAGAATGTGTTTCCTGTATGACACGCATAATTGTGAAATACGTTTCCAGTGTAACACGCATAGTTGTGGAATGCGTTTTCAGTGTGACACGCATTGTTGTTGAATGCGATTCTTGAGTGACACGCATAGTATAAAAGACTTGGAATTTTTTTTTAATTTTTTTTTTCTCGAAATTGAAATATGCCCTTTAATAGTGAAATTTTTTTCTCTAGGGGCGCTGCCCCTCGACCCCGCAAGGGCGTTGCCCCTTGACCCCCGTGCTAAGTCTGCCTAGGGGGACATAGTTTTTTTTTTGTGATTAAAATTTCTGTTTTTATATATCAAGTTTTCTGTATTTTCTTGATTATTTCATTTGGACTAACGATCAGTTCTAGTTTCTTATTGATATATTTTTCAAACAGGTTAAACAAGATGACTTCCAAAGATGCACTTTCAATTGGAACTGATGTGAAACCTCCAGTTTTATTCAAAGGTGAATATGAGCAATGGAAAGACAGATTCCTGGATTTCATAGATAGACATTCAAATGGAGAGAATATTCTACTGTCTATCACCGAAGGTCCAATGGCTCCAATAACAGTTCAAGTACCTGATGTTGACTCTTCTGATAGTGAAGATGGAACTGAAGAACGAGAGCAAAAGATGAAAACAGTGACAGTAGATATTTCTCAATATTCTGAAGAGCAGAAAAGCCGATACAAAGCAGATAAATAAGCGAGATCATTACTTCTTCAAAGCATACCAAATGAGATCTACATCAAGATTGACAGTTATAAAGCCAATGCTAAGAAGATGTGGGATCAGTTGCAAAAGATGATGATGGGATCAAAGATCGAAAACCAGATGAAAGTGGCAAACTGCATAAATAGTTATGAAGAGTTCAAAGCAAAGGAGAATGAGAGTATGGAAGATACCTATGAGAGGTTTGTGTTGCTTCTAAATGAGTTGACAAAGAACAAAGTAAAAAAGAAGCAGTTGGAGAACAATGTTAAATTTCTGAGTGTCTTACGTCCGGAATGGAAAAAGCATACAAGAAGAATGAAGCAGATGAAGGATTTGAATGAAATTCCACTACATGAGGTATTTGAGACCTTGCGACAGAATGAAGAAGAAGTTGAAGAGAAAAGAGCTGAGAAAAAGAAGGCAGAAAAAGTTCCTGATCCGATTGCTTTAGTAGCTGGAGAAAAGAAGAAAGAAAAGAAAGAGAAGAAAAAGAAGATAGTTCTTACCAGTTCAGAGTCTGATTCTGTTTCAGATAGTGATGATGGAGAAAGTCTGAAACAAGCTATGATATTGCTGACCCGTGCCTTTCAGAAGAAATTTTATAAGAAGCCGGGATCAAATTCTCAACGGTATTCTTCTTCGAGTTCAAAGAACCACGAACACCGGGAAAGGGTGGAAGGAAAGAGGTATGAAGAGCAAAGATATATGGAGAAGAAACCGGATGAGAAGAAGAAGTTTGTGAATGATTACACCGCTGTTGAAAAGCTTTCAACTGATTCAATCAAATGCTATAACTGCGGCAAGTTGGGTCATTATGCCAAAGATTGTCGGAAGCCGAAAGTACGCAACTCTCAGTATTATCAAAACAAGTTGCTTTTGGCAAGACAACAAGAAGCTGGTGTTGCTTTAATGGCCGAGGATGAGTTTTGGTTGGATCACTCAGAAGATGAAGGTGAAGACAAAGAAGAAAATGCTCATATCTGTCTTATGGGCAAAGAAGAAAAAGATGACGAGTCAGATGATGAAGCAGTTAATGAGGTATTAAACTTAACTCCAAAAGATTTCATTACCAAATTGGAAACCATGGTGATTGAGCTTCAAAATTTACAAGATAATCTGAAAAAGGAAAAAGAAAGAGTTGTTAAAAAGAACAAGAAGATCTTTGAACTTAATACTTCTGTTATTTCAAATAAAGATCTGATTGATTCTTTACGCAAGTCTGATTTTGTTTCTAAATCTAAAGTAGATGATTTTGAAAAGAAGATTTCTGAGTTTGAAGTTAATATTTCTAAATATGAGTTTGAGAAAAATGAATCTGCACTAATTGTTTATAAATTGCAGGTTGAAAACAAGAATTTGAACAAGAAGGTAAATGATCTGGAAGTTAAACTTTATAAAAGAGGTCAAACAGATCAAACCATTTTTCTTAATGCTCCTGATGAAGAGGCTGATGTTAAGCAAAGATGGGGACTTGGTTTTACAACCCCCATTATCTTAAGAAAGCCATCAGAAAACAACCGGCACTTTATAAATATGATTTTCTTGCATGTGCTGGTAAACATACTCATTTGAAACCCAAATTCGTTACCAAATTGCCAAACGAAGTAGAGGCCAAAGAAACTGAAAACAGAAAGAATAAAAAGCAAATGCAACTACCATTTAACTATGTAAGGTTAAATGATAGTTATCTTTCCGAAACACCAAAAGTATTTTCAAACGACTATTTTGTTAGTTATTCCGCATCTGAGATGAAGGCAAAACCTGAAATTGCAAAGGTTTATGTCCCTACATCTATCCTTGAAAACAAAATAGTCGAGCTTGAAAATGTTTTATTTGATGAAAAGATTTTGGTGGATATTCAACAAAATGTATTTTCTACCGTTTTAAAGAACACAATTTTTCAAATTAATTCAACAAAGTGTTCTACAGTTTTAATGGCACCTCAAATTTTTTCTGACAATTATGATGACTTATTTGAGTCTGCAAATGATTATTTTAATTCTGATGAAGGGAGCATGGAAGAATCTGATATGATTGACATTCATTCTAAACTTCCTGATCATTCTACTTGTCTTGAAAATGACAAAGTGTTACCAAGTGGTGTAAATACTGTTGAATCATCAACTAAGGTTGGTAAATCAGTTTCTGTAACTGCTGATTACTATGCTCATGGTAAGAAACATAAGAAACAACGATTACAGAAACAGAAATACACTGGTACACAAAAGAAAACTCAATCTTGGAAATCTACTTTTCCTAATACATCTACATCTTGTGTTTCAGATTTAAAGAAGAAAAAGTTGAAAGCTCAATCTGAATGGAGACCAAAAAGGAAGGATGATGAGATAGTAGAATCAATTTCTGATAATACTTGTAATAGAACAGTTAGTAGTGATACTGATGTGATTGATCAAATTGCTTTTAATAATCAAAACCTTGTAACTTCTTACAAGAGATATTCAATACAACAATTGATTCAATTGTCTCCTATTACTACTACATATTATTCTTATCAGAGAAATGATTTTGCTTATTCTAATAATTCTTCTGATTGGTATGGATCTTATCATGTTAATTCTTCGAGATCAAATAATTTTCAAAGTTTTCAAAAGAACAGAGGGTCCATTTTCAAGTGGATGCCAAAATCTTGTACTAAACTGTTAGGTCCCGTTTTTAAATGGGTACCTAAATCTATTATTGCCTGATTTCTCTTGCAGACCCGACATATGTGGTACTTGGATAGTGGATGCTCCAAGCATATGACTGGGCAAAAAGCTTTATTGTCTAACTATACAGAGAAATTCAGTGGCAATGTCAGATTTGGAAACGATCAGCTTTCACCTATTCTAGGATATGGTGATATCATTCAAGACAAGATAACGATCAGTAAAGTGAGCTATGTCGAAGGCTTGGGGCACAATTTATTCAGCATAGGTCAATTCTGCGATAAAGGGTTAGAGGTTAACTTCAAGTCCAAGAGTTGCTCGGTTCGTACTGAAGACGGTACTTAACTCTTGGGTGGACATCGAAAGACAAACCTCTACACCATCAACTTGTCCAAAGTTCAGATTGACAATCAGGTATGCTTGATGACAAAAGCTTCATTGCAGCAAAGTTGGCTCTGGCACAGACGTTTATCTCACTTGAACTTTCGTTACATCAACAAGCTGGTTCGTGGGAAATTAGTAAAGGGACTTCCTGAGCTGAAATACGAGAAAGAACACTTATGCGCAGCTTGTGAGAAGGGTAAGATGAAGAGAGCCACTCACAAACCGAAGCCTGAACCAAGCACTAGTTCTCCGTTAGAACTGATACACATGGATTTATGTGGTCCAATGAGAACTCAGAGTTTGGGTGGTAAGAAATACGTGTTGGTCATTGTGGACGATTACTCAAGATACACGTGGGTCAAATTTCTTCGATCAAAAGATGAGACACCTGAAGTTCTCATTTCTTTCTTAAAGACGACTCAGGTGAAAATGCAGCGACCAATCAAGTTTCTTCGTACTGATAATGGCACAGAATTCAAGAACAAGATTGTTGAAGAATATCTCGAATCGGTTGGGATATCACATCAGTATTCTGCTGCTAGAACGCCTCAACAAAATGGAGTAGTAGAAAGACGTAATCGAACGCTAGTCGAGGCCGCTCGGACTATGCTTAGTCAATCGGATCTACCTCTATTCTTGTGGGCGGAAGCTGTGTCAACTGCATGTCATACGCAAAATCGTTCCATGATACACCGCCGGTTTCAAAAGACTCCATATGAGCTGATCAACAACAGAACACCTACCATCAAATACTTTCATATATTTGGGTGTAAATGTTTTGTGCTTAATGACAGAGAGAGTCTGAACAAATTCAGTGCTTAAGCGGATGAATGCATCTTTATCGGTTATTCTTCAATTTCTGCTGCATATCGTGTTTATATAAAGAAGTCAAAGACAGTTGTGGAGAGCGTCAATGTTACATTTGATGAAGAAATGGCTTCTGATCAAATCAATTCAGAACCCGTTATTACTGGTGTATTAGCTTCTGGGCAGATCAGTCCAGAACCTGTGTCTACAACGAAAAATTCGGATAACGCTTCTACATCTACTTCACATTTAACTGATTTAGATTTGTTATTTGAATTCTTTTATGATGAGTTTCTTGGAACTAATTTATCTAAATCTGCTGTGACTGACAGGTCTGAAGATACAAGTTGTCATCATCCAGTCACTTCAGATGTTATTTTTGAACAAGCATCCCCCGTTCAGACAGAAACTCATATTCCTATTGTTACTCCTACAGTTGAAGATGAACAAGCAAATGCTGAGCCAGAAGTAACTATTTCAGTTGGGTGTACTACATTGTCTACTCAACAGTCTGTTCCTGTTGTCCCAACTGATACTTCTGCAACTGATATTTCAACTGAAAACCCCCCTCCTATAATTCAAGCTGAAGATTCTGAAAGTGGATTTCAAGATGATGATCATATTCAATCAGTATCTATTCCACTCCCACATGAGCATCGCTGGACCAAAGACCATCCATTACATCAAGTGATTGGAGATTTTGACAAGCCTGTTCAGACAAGGTCAGCGACTCTTAATCAGTGTATGCATGACTCATTCCTCAGCAAGATTGAGCCAACTCGAATATCTGAGGCTCTTGCTGATTCGGACTGGGTATCTGCAATGCAAGAAGAGATCAATCAGTTTGAAGCTCTAAATGTTTGGAGACTGGTTCCTAAACCAGAAGGCAAAACCGTGATCGGCACTAAATGGGTATTCAAGAACAAAAAGGATGAAGATGGTGTCGTCATCAGAAACAAAGCTAGACTTGTTGCCAAAGGCTACCGGCAAGAGGAAGGCATCGATTATGACGAGACGTATGCTCCAGTAGCGCGCATAGAGGCAATCAGAATGTTTCTCGCCTACGCTGCTCATAAGAACTTCACAGTCTTTCAGATGGATGTGAAAACAGCTTTTCTGAACGACATTATTAAAGAAGAAGTGTATGTGTCTCAACCTGAAGGGTTCGTCAATCAAGACAATCCAGATCATGTATATATCTTGGACAAAGCCCTTTATGGATTAAAACAAGCCCCTCGAGCCTGGTATGATGTCTTATCCAAACTCTTGGTCAAGTCTAGTTTCTCTAAAGGTAAGATCGATACCACTTTATTCATAAAGAAGGAAAAAGCTGATATTATTCTTATTCAGATTTATGTTGATGATATAATATTTGGTTCTACTAATCCAAAATATTGCAAAAACTTTTCTAACCTCATGGTGTCACGTTTTCAAATGAGTATGATGGGAGAGATAAATTTCTTTCTCGGATTACAAGTTAAACAACTTTTTACGGGGATTTTTATAAATCAATCTAAGTACGTTTTGGACATTCTTCGGAAGTACAAAATGGAAAATTATAAATCAATTGGAACCCCGATGGCACCTGGTACTAAGATCCACACTGATCTTCGGGTAAAAGTGTTGATGTTAGAACTTACAGAGGTATGATAGGATCGTTAATGTATCTTACATCTAGTAGACCAGATATTATGTTCTCAACATGTTTATGTTTTAGATATCAAGCTGCTCCCAAAAAATCCCATTTGGCCGCTGTCAGACGGATTTTTAGATATCTGAAGGGGACTGCAGACCTTGGTTTGTGGTATTCTAAAGATACTGGGTTTCAACTGACTGCATATTCAGATGCAGATCATGCAGGTTGCATGTTGGACAGAAAGAGTACTTCTGGTCACGTTCAATTTCTTGGAGACAAGCTCGTTAGCTGGGCATCAAAGAAACAATTATGCGTTTCCACTTCGACTGCTGAAGCAGAGTACGTAGCTGCTGCCAGTTGTTGCTCTCAAGTCTTGTGGATGCGAACACAGCTACGAGACTATGGATTCAAGTATGATAAAATTCCAATCTTCTGTGACTCGAAGAGTGCAATTGCCATATCTGCTAATCCTGTCCAACACACCAAAACCAAACACATTGATGTAAGGTATCACTTTATCAAAGATAATGTTGAAAAAGGAACAATTGAACTTTATTTTGTAAAAACAGATTATCAACTTGCAGATTTATTTACCAAACCCTTAGATGAAAAGAGATTTAATTTTCTTGTCTCTAAGTTTGGTATGTTAAATCTTAAGACGTAATCGATTATTACCTACTAAAGTTTCAAATTGTTATTTTTCATCATTTTCTTTATTTTTATTTCTGAAAGATACCTGCACTTTAATGCTTTGCTCATCATCTCAGGGGGAGTATGAGAAGATTGTTAGATGATCTACATTCATTTGAAGGGGAGTAAAACTAATTTCTGCATTTTGCTTAACTAACAAATTTTTTGCAATGCATGATTTTAGGGGGAGCCTATAAGTCAAAAGGAGTAAGACTATGATTTCTGATTACTTCTGATCAGAACTCGTTCTATAATTGTTTTACTGTTTTCCATCGTTTATTTTCGAATAAACTTTGTGAATAAATTTTTGACTAGACTTTGAGACTTACAGGATGAGAGAAGCTGACACGATCATATCTACATGACTACAGCTGACTTTCTGAGATTTAAGATTGAGCGACAAGGTAAATTTCTTATCTTAATCTCACATATATCTGAAAGAAGGACAACTTTCAGGTATAGAAAACATGTTTTTTAAATGTTCAAACCACTTCCCAATTCTTAAACAAATTTTATAATTTGGAAGTGTGATTTTAAATGTTTTTATTTTTTATTTTGTGCTTTATTGTTTACAAACTGTGTGTTTCCAAAGATAATTACTTGCGTATTGTCTTTTCTATATACTTTCAAGTATTCACACACACCGGTTTGAATTTTTGTTCAAGTTGTTCTTACCACGTCTCTAAATTGAAATAGTTTTTATTCGATGGTAAAACACTCCGCTTGTACTTCAATAAATTTTGAGCGATATTTCATTTCAAAGTGTTTCATTCAAGAATGTCTGTATATTGTTTCATATAGATAAATATCCATTATTCTTGACCATAAGCTTTAATTGCTATATCATTCATTTATGATCATTTTCATACAATGTCAGATTTTCAAACAAGTTTTTTTTGCATTCATTTTCATTCATTCAATATACTTGTTTGAAAATACTTCAATGTTTTAAAATTCTCAAATCTTCATGATTATATCATCTGAGCATTCATTTATCTGACATTTGTATATGAGCTTTAACTGTTACAGTTAAACCATTTGTGCAACTCATGCTTAATAGGAAACTTGGGTTCTTTGTGCTAGGAATTAACTAAACTTCTATGGATTCACGTTAACCAGTGTTTCCTACCCATGAAGTTAATCCCTTAGTGATTGAGTGTGAGGAGTCAAAAGAAATGAGTGTGGGTGTGCTGAGGTAAAATGGAAAAGAGAGTTTGGTTAGTAGTGAACTTATTGATTAAAAAGAAAGAGGGTGAGAGATCAGAGTAAAAGAATATCAAACTCTGCACCAACTACTTTCTGAGCCGGGCAGCCACATTACTAGCGTTTCACAACTCTTTGGTGAACGTTATTGAAACAGGCAATTAGCCCATGCCAACTCTTGCTTAAACCCCACCAACCACTCATTTTTTTCTCAAAAAGAAAATGTTTCATATTTTCTGGGGACGCAGCATATAATCTATCTGGTTTTCATTTGGAAAATCTAGATATTGAAAAAGAAGGAAGTCTGCCCCACCTTCGCACTTCAATCATGCACTTAGAGTCTGTGTTTATCTACTGTTGTCTCAGTGGTTTACACTATGTTGAGTCTTATAAAAGCAATCATTCGTGCTTAATTCTTTCTACACGTGCACAAACACACAAAGAATTTTTTTCTTTGTCATAACATTCATAGAAATTGCCTTTGTGGTGTTTCGATGATTGGATGGAAGCCCTGGGGGAGTGAACATCAAAAAGTTCCTTTATATTGTGTATTCGTTACACCCAGTAACTTCGTGTTACTGACAGGCATTTTAACTGATTCATCTGTTGATTCAGGAGTTACCTGTTCTTATTCTGTCTGGATTTGGAAAGATCTAGATTAATACTTGGTTATGGATCACTGAATCAGAGGCTCAGTTGTACAGATCAGAATGGTTAATAACATTTCTTGGAAGAAAAGTTTTGATGATCTAGATGCTCTATTCATCAAAAAGGGGGAGATGGTATGAAGAAATGTTAAAGTCTTTGAAGTTAAAGGGAGATGGTTTCAAAGAAATGATAAAGATTTGAAGATGATCAAAGAATTTCTGAAGTTTTGAGGAAATTTTCTTTGAAGATTATTTGTTGAAGCAATTCAAGCTGATTCTGAAGATAATTTCTTTCCACAAGTCTAAAAGCGTTCTATATGAAGTTTTGGGGAGATTGTTCATCATTTGAAGACAATTTTGGAAAGAAGACTATCAATGAAAAAGGGGAGATTATTTTGACAAAGCTTAAAGTGAAGAACTGAATTGCTAGATCTTTCAACAATGATCTTGAATCCAAAGGGGGAGATTGTTAGAGCATAAATCTGTTGGATACAAGATCAAGAATACTGAAGGTCAAAGTTGAGGAAGTCAAAGCTGAGAAAGTCAAATCTCATTAAAAGTCAAAGTCTATTTGTAATAAGTCAATGTGTTTTGTATTTGTATTTTCCTTGTAATTAGTAGTTAGTATAAATAGTTTGTTTTCTTTGTATTTTGTAAGATACGATTTAGAGAGAACTGAAGTGTGAGAAGTCAGATTGTAGAGAGAGAAAGAGAGAGTTCTAGAGAGAGATATTGTAATCTTGATTTTGAGAAGTTAATCAAACAGGTATTTGATTCTTATTCTTGTTTGTTTGATTAATCTTTTATTAGAAACTAGAATCTGGAACAAACATGGAGGAGTAAGAAGAATAAAGATCTTAGTTTGAATAAAAAGAATAGTTTGAATTCTAGTAGTTGTCCTACAGATAGTGTTATTTTGAATAGTACTTCTTTTGATAAACATGAATGTAAGATTTGTTCCGATAAATCTAAGTTTATGAATTTTGCTCTAAAGAATCTTTATTGCAAACACTGTTGGGATAATTCATTCAAATACTACTCCCCTCCTAAGTCCAAAAAGAATAAAATCAAAGCTAAGCTGAACTCTAAGTCTAATTCTAATTCTAATTCTTCTACACAACCAAAAATATATCGAGCTAAGGTTGCCAATCCTACTTCTAAAAAGCACTTTCAGGAATTGAATGTTAAGATGGTTTGGAAATGGGTTCCAAAACCGCTTTATGAATGGAGACTAAAAGTCAAACCTGGGGATATTCCTGAATTGCTTGATGCTAACCGCGAAGGACCCATCTTGATATGGGTGCCTAAGCAAAACTAATTGTCTCTTTTGTAGGCCTGTCGATTGTGGGTAATAGATTCCGGATGTTCACGCCACATGACAGGATTTAAGCACCTCTTGCATAACTATGTGGAGGAGCCTGCCGGAGCAGTTAGATTTGCCAATTCTGAAGCCGAAGGCCACGTTAGAGGATATGGAATGCTCGATAACGGTGTTGTGAAGATTCAAAAAGTGCTATATGTTGAAGGACTTGATCACAATCTGTTCAGTACCAGTCACTTCTGTGACATGCAATATCAAGTCCGCTTCACAACAACTCATTGCTATCTAGAAGATCATGATGGTTACGAAGTCTTCAAAGCTGAGCGCCATGGAAATCTATACTATGTAGATTTCCCTACACTGTCTGTCACACGTCCAGTATGTCTACTAGCCAAAGCTTTTAAAGTACAATCATGGACGTGGCATCGACGCTTGTCTCATCAGAATTTCCGATCTATAGCGAAGCTACAAAGACAAGGTCTAATCAAAGGTCTACCAGAAATGAGGTTCGAAAAAGACTCATTGTGTTCTGCATGTGAGTTGGGCAAAATGAAGCGAAGCTCCTTCAAGTCTAAAGCTGAATCATCGACCTCATCTGCACTGGAACTTCTTCATATGGACCTTTGTGGCCCAATACGCACAGCATCTATCAACGGAAAGAAATATGTGTTGGTAATGATAGATGACTACTCAAGGTATACATGGCTCGAGTTTCTTCGCAACAAGTCAGATGCGCCAGAGTTGATTATCGCTTTCATCAAGCGCATTCAAGTACGCCTTCAACTGCCAGTCAGAACCATTCACAGTGATAATGGCACAGAGTTCAAGAATGACACCCTGAAGAGTTATCTTACTTCCGTGGGTATTTCACATAATTTCTCCGCCGCCTACACTCCGCAGCAAAACGGCATTGTTGAACGGAAGAACCGCACTCTGGTTGAAGCAACTCGGACTATGCTTGCTTACTCAGATCTACCCATGTACCTTTGGGCCGAGGCAGTCGCTACAGCATGTTTTACACAGAACCGTACCATTGTGGTCAAGCGATTTAATAAAACAGCATATGAGTTAATCAACAATCGTACACCTAATATCAAATTTCTTCGTGTCTTTGGTTGCAGGTGTTACATTCTAAAAGAGCGTCAAGGATTATCAAAGTTTGATAAGAAAGCGGATGAAGGATATCTCGTTGGATACTCTCTGACATCCAAAGCTTATCGAATTTACATTATTCGAACTAAGACGGTTGTTGAGAGCATGAATGTCTCCTTTGATGAGAATTCTACAAGGACTTCTGGACACAACAGTTCAGAACTCGGTCTTAACGATAAATCTTTTATTCAAGCAAGAATAGAACCAGCTATAACATGATCATCTTCTTCAAACTCTAACTCTACTTCATCTGAGTTAGATTTATCGTTTATTGATGCGTTTGATGATATATGTGCAGATTTTGAAAAAGGCATATCAACATCAATAACAAGTGGTACAAACTCGGAGGTCCCTACTATCTCTGAAGACATGCCTGGACCTTCCGACGAAGTCACTGACACTTCAACTCCATCAGGTACAACTACACCGTTAGTTTCTAACTCTAATAATACTGAATCTGTCTCTACAGATAGTTCATCTGGAAACGAAGTCCCGAGCACTTCAACCGCTAGTCCAGAAGCTTCAGTGTCAGAAACACCAGTACAAGATGTCCCGAGTACATCTGTGGAGCAACCTGTCGTACAAGATGACAACAATGCTTCAAATACGCAACAAGCAGTTGATGCACTACCAAGCACACATCGTTGGACTAAGAATCATCCTCTGGAAAACGTGATACGTGACGTACAATCTGGTGTCACAACAAGATCTGCAACAGCTAACTTCTGCATGTTTTCAAGCTTCCTCAGTTCCTTAGAGCCAAAGAAAGCGGCTGAAGCTCTACGTGATCCTTTCTGGATTTCTGCTATGCAAGACGAGCTTCTACAATTCGAAAGGAACAAGGTATGGCGCTTGATCCCACTACCTAAAGGTAAATCCGTTATTGGAACAAAGTGGGTGTTCAGAAATAAGAAAGACGAAGCTGGAGTAGTCGTGAGAAACAAAGCTCGTTTGGTCGCCAAAGGGTATTGTCAACAAGAGGGCATTGACTATGATGAAACATTCGCCCCGGTTGCAAGGATCGAAGCCATCAGAATCTTTCTAGCCTATGCAGGGCACAAAAACTTTACAGTCTATCAGATGGATGTAAAGTCGGCTTTCCTGAACGGCGTTCTGCATGAGGAGGTCTACGTGGCTCAACCTGAATGTTTCGTTGATCCTCATCACCCTGATCATGTCTATGTTTTAGACAAAACGCTTTATGGTCTTAAACAAGCACTGCGAGCCTGATGCTGATCATGCAGGTTGTAAGCTAGACCGGAAAAGCACCTCTGGATCATGTCAATTCATAGGTGACAAACTTGTGAGTTGGACTTCAAAGAAACAAAACTATGTTTCAACATCCACTGCCGAGGATGAGTATGTAGTTGCTGCTAGTGCTGTTCTCAAGTCCTCTGGATGACGACACAGTTAAGGGACTTTGGATACAACTACAAGCGCGTTCCGATTAATTGTGATTCCAAGAGTGCAATATCTATAACTGCTAATCCGGTACAGCACTCGAAGATCAAGCATATAGATGTACGCTATCATTTCATCAAGGATCATGTAGAAAAAGGTAATATTGAAATGCACTTTGTTCAAACTGACTTCCAGTTAGCTGATCTTTTCACCAAGCCATTGGATGAAAAGCGATTTCAATTTCTAATCAGCAAACTTGGTATGTTGAACATGTCTTAAACCTTACTCATGATTCAAGGGGGAGTATTCCAAGTTTTGATCTTGTGTGTTATTTTCCAACTGTTGCTAACGAGAGAGGAATCATTTTCATAAATGATTACCATTATTTCTTTTATTTATGCAGGTTTGGTCAAGTGACAATGGCTTCTAATCACATCGGATTAGAACCCGCACTTCAGTGCCTTATTTTTCTGTTTTTTTTTCTTAATCTTAAAAAAAAAAATAAGTTAAGGGAGAGAATATCTGTGATATTAACAGATTTTTGGATACTTAAATGTTTATCTGACCGTGTGTTCTTAAAAATAAATACTTGTGTTTTATCTTGTCAATATACTTTGTCAAGTATTCATACACATAACGGTACAGATCATTATATTTTGACTTTGTTATTACCATGTATCAAAAGTAAAATCTTTCTATGGTAATACTCACGTTCTTTGTATTCACTGTTGATTGAATCAAACGTCATTTCATGTGGGTTCATTAAAAATATGTTTATATATTGTTCATATAAACAACATTCGTTTTTGATTCTCCAAAATATTATTCTTCATGATAAAATGATATGAGCTTAATTGTCAAACTCTTTTAGTTTGAGGGGGAGAATTGCATCGTCAAACATCTTCTGTTTTGACATCTCCGAAAGTCTTATTTCTCATGTAACAAGTGGTATTTGTGCTTACATGTACAATAGCCTGTTGAACAACATGTTTCTTTTAGGAAAATACATGAGATTCAGTGTGAGAACTTAACAGAACTTCCATGGATTCACGATAACCAGTGTTTCCTACCCAGGAAGTATTCCCTGAGTGATTGGGGGGAGAAGGGTCAAAAGAATTGAGTGATGGTGTGTGAAGAGGTAAAATGGAAAAGAGAGATTGGTTAGAAGTGAGCATTAAAAGAAAGAGGGTGAGAGAACAGAGTAAAAGAATATTAAACTCTGCACCAAACTTCTTTCTGAGCCGGGCAGCCACATAATCTGATTGGTTCACATTCTTTGGTGACCATCATTGAAAAAGGCAACTAGCCCATGCCATCTCTTACATACAACCCCACCAGCTACTCATTCTTTTCTCAAAAAAAGAATGTTTCACATTTTCTAGGGACGCAACACATACTCTATTGGTTCTTCATTTGGAAGATACTAATATTGAAAAAGAAGGAAAGTTGCCCCACCTTCGAACCCTTTCTCATGCACATTGAGTCTTTGTATAATTTGTTGCTGTCTCAACAAGTTCATATATTTTGAGCCTAAAATGAAAAGCAATCATCTATGTTTAATTCTTTCATACACATGCACTAGCACACAGAAATTTGTTTTCTGTCAGAACGTTCATAGATAACCATGTGTTATTCGATGATTGAATGGAAGACCTGGGGAGTCTACATCAAACCAGCTCCTTATATAGTAACTTTGTGTTACTCAGTGACTTTGTGTCATTGACAAGCATTCTAACTGAGTCATTTGTTGATTCAGGGTTACATCTATTAAACTGTTTGAATTTGAAAAGATTAAAATGGTTACTACTTTCTATTTTAATCTGAAAAGATTAAAATAATCACTCTTTCCATCTGGGAAGACTGCTCTTATTTCCATACAGGGCTCGTTACATGATGAAGACTGTGCTTACGTAATCATACACAATGGGGGAGATTGTCTTGAAAAGGGGGAGATTGTTTTGTAAAGTTTTGATGATGATGATTCTCACCACACATCAAAAAGGGGGAGAAGATACGAAAAGGGAGAATTATCAAACAAGGGAGAATACAAGAAGAATTGTTGACTGAAGATATCAAATATCAAAAGTTTTGATATTTTGAAGTTTTGAAGTTTTGAAGCTATCAACGACATATCTGAAGAAAAGCGAAGACAAGTGAAGACCCGAAGACAATTGCAATTTTTTTTAATCTTGAATCCAAAGGGGGAGATTGTTGGATCATAAATTGTATTCAAGATTAAAGTTAAAGTTAAGGGTTTAAACTGCAATTTTGCTAAAGTTAATTAGAGGGTTTAAATTGTAATAAGCTAATAGTTTATAGCTATTGTGCCTCAAGCCCGTTTATCATTAATAAAGCCCAATAGGTATTAGGCCTGGGTATTTAATGTTTTGTTTATTTCAGTTTTAGGGCTAACTCTCATTATTATTACTTTCATAATTATTGTTTAGAAAGAGGTTGTTGTAATCCAAGGGTATCAAGAACACTCAAGGTTTAACAATTTATACAAGGGATTAGTATGTTACTCTGATTTATATATCTCTTGATTATTATTGTGTTGCTTGATTACTTGATTGATTGTTTACCAACTAGATTAAATCTGGGATAACAAACTTCATACTCACAGGTCATGATTCTGGCACACATTGAAGTCACACAAGTTGACAACGTGTCTGGCTCATATTGCCTTTGTTACACCCCGATTCCTCTGGGTAAATTTTCATAACTCTTTAGCATTCCTTGTGGGAAAATCCTGTCAACTTTATCGTCCAAATATCTTTCCTCTAGGTGAAACGATAAGCTTAGTTACGAAATTTCCTTTATATCTTAATTGTGGTTTATTTGTGGTGTTGGTTCCAAGTTGTACGTTAACTTATGTGTTCGTAACTCGTTTATGTGAAACCATGTGAGTATTACGTGTTGTTACATGTATAAGTGTTCGTGTGGAAACTCTAAAACTTTAGTAGTTAAGCGTACCGGCAACCAAACCATCTTCCTAGAGGTCGTGTCATCGAGATTTTAGCACCGAAACGGGGCTCCCCACCCTCCGGAGAGAATGCCCGGTGACTATGACGTGGCACTTTCGCATGGTCACTATCACTCGAAGGGGAGGGCTCACGGTACATAACCGGTGAGTATGCCTCACGATTATGCCAAGGCATTATCGCCCACGGCACAATTGATGCCCCTAGTGTAGTCTCAATACATATCAAGCGAGAATGCCCGGCTAGATTGCCATGGCATTCTCGCCATATCATAATCGCCGGCGATCAATACGACCCCCTTATATACCAGAAGCATTTTTAGAGAAAAATTAGACATTTAGGTTTCTAAACAGCAACGATTTCAGCTATTTCATACGGTAGGTGACCCTCTTTACTCCCCCATCTCATTTAATGCTTACTCGTTGAATCTAAGAAGAGTTAATGCATATCTAGAGTTGTACCTTTCTCTTTTGGATCTAGATTTCTCATCTCCATAAGTCACAAGTCATCACTTTGAAACTAGGGTTTCCTCTAAATTAGGGTTTTCTCATACAAACCCTAAAGATAAGTTAAATACACACATCCTCTTAATTTAATAAACTTTTAAAAAGGTTATTATGTCTTTTATTATGTGTGTGTACTTGATGATTCTTGACCTAATTTATGAGTTGGGGATTGTGGGGTTTCTAAACACTTTTATGATTTTTGCTTGAGACATATGTATGTAGCTATGCATCATGGTGTTATAAGGAAATAGTGGTAGCACTTATGGTGAAATTGATATGAATATCCACCATTGTGAACTTATATATTATTTTGGGTTGGTCTTAGATATGATTAAATGATGCATGGAAAGTAATAAATGTAGTGTATTGTGGTTAGAAATGATGGGATTACCACCGCTTAACTTTGTGGTAAATATTATTGAAAACAATGGAATGGGTTATGCAATATCGTTAGGAGGTGGAGTATTGTACGCGACCAAGTAATAGGCATGGAGTCATATTAGATAATAGTTGTGGGCTTTCCAAGCCGGACAACATGCAATGGCCGTTAATTGTAATTTCTTAGGTTGAGTGAAATCTAGAGGCAATGGATTGATCATTGCTTCGTAGTGGGGCTCTTAAACATGATTGGGTGACCTACTTTTGTATTTCGTCACCGTCATGGAAATCGGGTCTCCCCCATCATCGCAAGATGCTTGTACGCTTATGATTATTTATAAACTGGATGAACTCACTAGGCGTTAGCCTAATACTTTCTTACTTTTGGCTTGTGTATCAAGTCATAAGAATAGTGGGGTGGCAAACAAGTGAGTGCGGTGCTCATTGTCGTTTTTGGCAACTTTTGAATCTCGGTTTAGAGAGGAGTCATTGGAGTATATTGGAATGTTGGAACCCTTCTTTTTAGTGATCTTAGCGACACCCGTCCATAATCTAGATATCATTGTTCTAGATTAGCAGGTTGTTGTTTAAGTATCCAATTATAAACTCTGTAAACTCCTATGCTATTTTCCCCCTCTTTGGGTGATTATTTATGCATAGAATGATATTGTTGCATATATATACAAGCTTTAAAAATGACCCTATTTTTAGATGTTATATTGCCGAAATTTCAAATTTTTATTGTCGTATATTTTAGGGTGTTATATGTTGGTATCAGAGCTCTAGTTTAAGTGAACTAGGTATGATAGCAAGGTGCCTAGACTTAGACTGAGACATTAAGTTATGATTTGTGAGACTCGGGTAGAACATCTAGGGTAAGGGATCTTAGGCCAACAGAATTACACCAGTTGAGAATTGTGATAATAGTGACGAGAATTCTTGTGTAAATGTATAATCATAATTGCATTTAGCTAATGCCATTATGAATGTATCCTTACGTGAGCATGCTTGCTTTACTATTACTATGATGATTGATAAGTGTAGTAGTACGTTATTCGCCTGTGATTATTAGACTATATCTCACCTCATCCTCGTGTGGTTTTCAGTATGAGATGGTTAGTACTCGGAGTCGGGTACCTAATCGCGAAGACGTTCCCGAAGTAAGTGTGACAGCTCCTGGCCCGTCAAGGCTGGGGGATGTTACCGAGTCCGCAATTCCTCAAATGTTAGTGGGACGGGTGGAAGCAATACCCCGAGTAAGCTTGGCCACCGACAATCTCGTCATCCAAAAATCGACCCTCAAACCGCAATGATGGCCAACTTTCTGCAGATGATGAATTCAGCTATGGACAAAAGAGATGAAAGGTTGATGAAAATGATGGAGGACCGGTACGCCGGAAATAGGAGACCGGAGGCGGTTGCGAAGAACGCGATAATGGGTTTCGGGGGTATGAAAAACGTCATTGGCACAGAAGAGCATGTCATCGTGGGGGCAAGAAGAGTGGAAAAAGGTTGTACCTTCAAATCATTCCTGGGTTGTAATCTCGCAGAATTTTCAGGGATGACAGATCCGGTGGCATCTATGAGATGGCTCCGAGCAATTGAACTAGCCTTCAAATCAAGTGAGTGCGAAGAGCATCAGAAAGTTAAGTTTGTATCGCAGATGTTTAGGGATGAAGCTATTGAATGGTGGAACGTGGTCCGAGCAACCTTAGAGCCGACGGTTTTAGCTCAACTCTAGTAGGGAGCCTTCAAGAAGAAGCTGATGGAGAAATATTGTAACGAAAAGGCGTTGGACTAGATTGAAGATGAATTTCGGAATTTGAAGAAAGGTGACAAACCAATAGTCGAGTACTCCCGATCATTCATGGAAAAACTGAGTTTCGTGGGACATTTGGTCCCCGATGAGAAGGCCATGATCAAAGCGTACCAAAAGGTACTACCCACGGAAATAAAGACTGTCGTAAGAAATGCAAAGGTGGAGTCTCTCCAAGAAGCTATCGAAGAATCCCAATTGGTGGAGGATGATCTCATTCAAGGCAAAGAAGAAAGAGCCCGATTTGGTGAAAAGAGGAAATGGGAAGGCCGGTCGGGGCCTCCTCAAAAACCAAGGCCATTTGTGGGAAATCTTAGAGTCGAACCTCGTCGGGAACCGATTTGGTGCCCAAATAAAAGCAAGCAGTTTGGTCCTTGTCGCACCACCTCGATTGGATGCTTCAAGTGTGGGAAAATCGACCACACGATCAAGGATTGCCTCATCAAAGGAGTAACATGCTACGAATGCAAGGAGCCCGGTCATGTTTGAAGGGATTGCCCCAAATTGAAGATCGGTGGAAGTCAATGAAAGAAGGATAACCCTCCCAAGGCACTGGGCCGAGCATTTCAAATGACCGTGGAAGAAGCCAAGGCATCTGCGGATGTTGTATCGGATACGTTCCTTGTTAACTCCGTACCCGTGTACATCTAATTTGATTATGGTGCGAACTTGTCTTTCATGTCGAACGCTTTTTCTCAACGTTTGTCTGCACCTGTAACTGCTTTAGATGAATCCTTAGTAGTCGAAGTGGCTAATGGTTGTCAAGTTTTGATTCGAGAAGCATTCAAGGATTGTGTGGTCATGATAGAAGGAAAGAAATTTCTGATAGACTTGTTACCTATGGAGGTTGGTGGATTTGACATAGTCATAGGCATGGATTGGCTTGTTAGTAATGGTACGGAGATTCATTGTGCAAAGAAGCTAATCCGAATCCCTACCGTCGGGAAGGATGCAGTGCTTGTTTTTGGAGAGCGAAGAAAAGGAGAGGTTGCGATCATTTCTATGTCAAGGGCACGAAGATGCTTGACCAAAGGATGCATGTCGTATTTAGCATATGTTCTAGATGCCAAATTAGAGAAGAAGCGACTAGAAGATGTGAAGATAGTGCGGGATTACCCCGACGTCTTTCCCGACGACCTCCCCGGCCTACCTCCCGACAGACAAATGGAGTTCCAAATAAACCTCATTCCGGGAGCGGCTCCGATAGCGCGTGTACTATACCGTTTGGCTCCAACTGAAATGCAGGAGATGATGTCCCAATTGCAAGATCTTCTTGAAAAGGGGTTTGTGAGACTAAGTTCCTCTCCGTGGGGAGCTCCGGTACTATTTTTGAATAAGAAGGATGGTACCATGAGAATGTCCATCGACTACCATGAGTTGAACATGACAATAGTAAAGAATAAATACCCGCTCCCTAGAATCGACGACCTGTTTGATCAGCTTCAAGGCGCGGGGTGCTTTTCCAAGATAGACCTTCGTTCGGGTTATCACCAAGTGAAAGTAAGATGCGAAGACATCCCAAAGACGACGTTTAGGACGCACTACGGCCATTACAAATTTCTAGTAATCCCGTTTAGCTTGACGAACGCCCCCACCGTCTTCATGAACTTGATGAATCACGTGTGCCGGCCCTTCCTAGACAAATCAATAATTGTTTTCATCGACGATATACTGGTATACTCCAAGAGTGAAGTGGAGCGTGAATGACACCTTAGGGAAGTTCTGGATGTTTTGAGAAAGGAAAAATTGTATGCCAAGTTCTCAAAGTACGACTTTTGGTTATCGAAGGTACAATTTTTGGGTCACATAGTTACTCAAGACGACGTGAAGGTGGACCCGACAAAGATTGAAGCAATGACAAATTGGGAGCCGCCCAAGAGCCCGTCCGAGATTCACAACTTCTTGGGTTTAGCGGGATACAATAGAATATTCTTTCAAGACTTCTCGAATATCTCATCTCCTTTAACGGCCTTGACTCGAAAGAACGTGAAGTTCACGTGGACCGAGGCTCAAGAGAAAGCTTTCAGGACTCTTCAAAGGAAGCTATGTGAAGCGCCAATCTTGTCCTTACCCGAAGGCACGGAAGACTTTGTGGTTTACAGCGATGCGCCAAAAATGGGTTTGGGTTGCGTGTTGATGCAATGGAGTAAAGTGATCGCTTACGCATTAAGACAACTTAAGGAGCATGAGAAGAACTACCGTACCCATGAATTGGAACTAGCCGCGGTAATCTTCGCTTTAAAATTGGGGTGACACTACCTCTATGGGACCAAGTGCACACTCTTCACCGATCACAAGAGTTTGAAATATATATTCGACCAGAAGGAATTGAACATGCGACAAAGGCGGTGGTTGGAAGTTCTTAAGGACTACGATTGTGAGCTGCTATACCATCAGGGTAAAGCAAATGTGGTAGCCGATGCTTTGAGCCGAAAGGAGTACAGTGGTAGCATTAAGGTTGTCTATTCCTGAATTGACTTGGTGTCCAGTTTGATGGAGAAGAAAAAGACGTCTCAGGCCGGGGCATTGAAGGAGGACAACCTTAAGGGTGAGTCGATGGGGAAGATACACCTTCAATTGATGGAAGACGATCGCAGAGTGAAGTTATTCAATGAAAGAGTGTGGGTACCCAAAGTGGGAGGTAGTCGAGATTTACTCTTAGAGGACTCTCATGAATCTAAGTACTCTATACATCCGGGAAGTACCAAGATGTTTAGAGATCTAAAACTAAATTACTGGTGGCCCGTGATGAATTTGGATGTGGCGAGCTATGTTGAGCGGTGCGTGACATGTTTACAAGTGAAGGTCAAGCACCAACGACCGTACGGGAGCATTCAATCCCTCGAAATATCGGAGTGGAAATGGGAACACATCACCATGGATTTAGTGATGAAGTTTCCGAAGAATTCAAGGGGCCATGACACCAACTGGGTAGTTGTCAATCGTCTGACCAAGAGTGCCCATTTCCTAGCCATGAGGGAGACGTTACCATGGACAAATTAGCGAAGCTTTACATCGACGAAGTTGTCTCGAGACATGGGGTGCCATTGTCCATTGTGTCAGACAGAGATAGCTGGTTCACCTCAAATTTTTGGGGTAGTCTTCAGAAATAGTTGGGCACGAGGGTAAAGTTAAGCATGACCTATCACCCATAGACCGACGGAGAGAGTGAAAGGACCATTCAGACCCTTCAAAACATGCTCCGGTCTTGTGTCATCGATTTTGGTGGGAGTTGGGACTCCCACTTGCCGCTAGTGGAGTTCGCCTACAACAACAGTTACCATTCTAGTATTGGGATGGCCCCATTTGAGGCCTTGTATGGTCGGAAATGTAGGACGCCGACATGTTGGTTAGAGGCGGGCGAAAAGCAATTCGCTGGACCGGAAGTGGTACAAGAAACGACAGACAGAGTAAAGGTCATCCGAGAACGTTTGAAGGCGGCTCAAGATCGTCAAAAGAGATACGCGTACAAGAAAAGGAGACCGGTGGAATTTCATGGGCAACCGTGTAATGTTGAAGGTGTCGCCCTGGAAGGGAATCATTAGGTTTGGGAAGCAGGAGAAGCTTAGCACTTGTTTTCTTGGGCTAGTCCCTATTATTGAACGCGTCAGACTTCAAGCCTACAAGTTGGAACTACCACAAGAGTTGTGTGGGATTCACCCCACGTTCCATGTGTGTTACTTACGGAAGTGCCTAGCCGAAGAGGATAGTGTCATTCCATTATCTGAAATTTGGGTAGAGAACGACCGGTGCGTTGAAGAACCGGAAACTATCTTGGAGAGGAAAACTAAGAAACTTCGCCATAAGGAAGTGCTTACGGTGAAAGTACAATGGAAGCATCATCGGGGTGCAAATGTGACTTGGGAGGCAGAAGAAGATATGAAGCGACGATATCCCCATTTGTTTAAGTGATGTGTGATTTCGGGGACGAAGTCTCTTTAAGGAGGGGGGGATTGTAACACCCCGATTCCTCTTGGTAAATTTTAATAACTCTTTAGCATTCCTTGTGGGTAAATCCTGTCAACTTTATCATCCGAATATCTTTCCTCTAGGAGAAACCGTAGGCTTAGTTACGAAATTTCCTTTATATTTTAATTGTGGTTTATTTGTGGTGTTGGTTCCAAGTTGTACGTTAACTTATGTGTTCATAGATCGTTTATGTGAAACCATGTGAGTAAGTTGTTACATGTATAAGTGTTCGTGTGGAAACTCTAAAACTTTAGTAGTTAAGCGTACCGGCAACCAAACCATCTTCCTAGAGGTCGTGTCGTCGAGATTTCGGCACCGAAACGGGGCTCCCTACCCTCCGGCGAGAATGCCCGGTGACTATGTCGTGGCATTCTCGCATGGTCACTATCGCTCGAAGGGGAAGGCTCACGGTACATAACCGGCGAGTATGCCTCGCGATTATGCCAAGGCATTATCGCCTACGACACAATCGCCACCCCTAGTGTAGTCTCAGTACATATCGGGCGAGAATGCCCGGATAGATTGCCATAACATTCTCGCCATGTCATAATTGTCAGCGAGCAATACGACCCCTTATATACCAGACGCGTTTTGGAGAGAAAAATCAGACATTTGGGTTTCTAAACAGCAACAATTTCAGCTCTTTCATACGGTAGGTGAACCTCTTTACTCCCCCATCTCATTTAATGCTTAATTCTTGAATCTATGAAGAGTTAATGCATCTCTAGGGTTGTACCTTTCTCTTTTGGAGCTAGATTTCTCATCTCTACAAGTCACAAGTCATCACTTTGCAACTAGGGTTTCCTCTAAATTAGGGTTTTCTGAATAAAACCCTAAAGGTGAATTAAATACACACATCCTCTTATTTTAAGGAACATTTAATAAGGTTATTATGTCTTTTATTATGTGTGTATACTTGATGATTTTTGACCTAATTTATGAGTTGGGGATTGTGGGGTTTCTACCTACTTTTATGAGTTTTGCTTGAGACATATGTATGTAGCTATGTATCATGGTGGTATAAGGAAATAGCGGTAGCACTTATGGTGAAATTGATATGAATATCCTCCATTGTGCATTTTTATATTATTTTGGGTTGTTCTTAGCTATGACTAAATGATGCATGAAAAGTAATGAATGTAGTGTATTGTGGTTAGAAATGATGGGATTACCTCCGCTTAACTTTGTGGAAAATCTTATTGAAACCAATGGAATGGGTTATGCAATATCATTAGAAGGTGGAGTATTGTACGCGACCAAGTAATAGGCATGGGGTCATATTGGATAATAGTTGTGGGCTTTCCAAGCCGGGCAACGGCCAATGACCGTTAACTGTAATTTATGGGTTGAGTGAAATCTAGAGGCAATGGATTGATCATTGCTTCGTAGTGGGGCTCTTAAACGTGATTGGGTGACCTACTTTTGTATTCCTCACCATCATAGAAATCGAGGCTCCCCCGTCATCGCAAGATGCTTGTACGTTTGGTTAAAGATGGACTTTGAAGATGCACTTCCTTCTCACCACTTTGAAGGTCGTGTATGTTCTTAGCACCCCGATGCCCGAGATTCTTGAAGACTCAACTTTGGAGGCGGTCCGACGTAGAAACAAGTGGGAGAACAATGACTACATATGTCGTGGGCATATTCTTAACGGTATGTCTGATGCTTTATTTGATGTTGACCAGAATGTAGAAAATCCAAAGAATTATGGGATATTTTGGAATCGAAATACATGCCCGAGGATGCTTCGAGTAAGAAGTTCCTCGTAATTAATTTAACAATTACAAGATCATCAATTCCAAGCCCGTTATGGAGCAATACAACGAATTGCTCCGGATCCTTTGTCAATTTACTCAAAACCATATGAATATGGATGAATCCATATCGGTTTCGAGTATAATTGACAAGTTGCCACCATCATGGAAAGATTTCAAACACACACTTAAACACAAAAAGGAAGAACTTTCTTTGGTGCAACTTGGAAGCCACTTACGTATTGAGGAATCATTACGTGTACAAGAAAGTGGTAAGACCAAGGATAAGAATGTCCCAAGTTCATCCAATGTTAACATGGTTGAGGATCGTAAGAACACGACCAAAAGGAAGTTCGACAAAGGTAAAAAGCGGATGTTCGACAACCCCAAACACGGACCCAACAAAAAGTCGAAAATGACTTGTTGGATTTGTGGTCGAACCGGGCATTTCAAACATGATTGTCGAGTTGGTAAAGGAAAAAAGAATGGAGCGAGTACAAGTGGGTCGGGACAAGGGTCGAACGACCAACCCCAAATCAAGGTCAAAATTCGATCTTTTCTTATAATTCAAGTAAGAATTATGTATCACTAATTTCCTATGCATTTTATGTACAGGATGATGATATCTCATGGTGGATAGACTCGGGTGTGCCACAAGTCACGTGTGCAAGGATAAAAAATGGTTCAAGAAGTTCGACACGGTGGAAGATGGATCGGTCTTGCATATGGGCAACGAGTCTAGTGCTCCAATCTTGGGTCGTGGTTATGTGGATCTTACTTTTAGCTCTGGGAATTTATTAACTCTTAATAATGTTTTATTTGTACCGAAAATCCGGAATAATCTAGTCTCTGATAGTATGTTGAACAAGTTGGGTTACAAAGAAGTATTAGAAAGCGATAAGTATACCTTATCACGATGTGGTGTGTTTGTTGGATTTGGATATTTGAATTATGGTATGTTTATATTGAATCTAATTAATAAATTTGCTTGTGATAATTATGTGTGTTTGGTTGAGAATGAAAATTCATTTTTGTGGCATGCCAGACTTGGACATGTACATTATAAAAGAATGCATGAAATGTCCAAGGATGGCATGATTCATTCCTTTGATTTAAATATTGAAAAGTGTAAGACTTGCATGCTCACAAAAATCACACGTCAACCTTTTCCTAAAATTAAAAGATCATCTATGATTTTGGATTTAATCCATAGTGATTTGTGTGATTTGCATGCGACTCCTTCACTTGGAAATAAAAAGTATTTTTCTACATTTATAGATGGCGCTTCGAGATTTAGTTACGTTTTTCTACTTCATTCGAAAGATTAGGTTTTAGAAAAATTTAAAATTTATAAAACCGAAGTGGAATTGCAGCAAAATATTTTAACTAAAAAGTTAAGAACCGATAGAGGCGGTGAATATTTCGATCCTCTATTTTTCTAGTCTGTTGGAATTATTCCCGGGACCACGGCACCACACACACCTCAACAAAACAGTGTTGCGGAACAGAAAAATCGAGTTTTGAAGGAAATGATTAAATCAATGTTATCCTACTCCGGTCTTAGTGACGGATTTTGGGGTGAAGCCATGTTGACATCTTGTTACGTTTTAAACCGGGTACCAAACAAAAGGAGTAATATGACTACTTATGAACTTTGGTTCAAGAAGAAACCAAACTTGAATTATTTACGAGTTTGGGGATGCCGAGTTGTGGTAAGATTACCGGATCCCAAAAGGAAGACATTGGGGGAAAGAGGAATCGATTGTATATTTATCGGATATGTCGACCATTCTAAGGAATATCGGTTCTATGTCATTGAACCCAACGATTCTGTTTCGGTTAATACCGTAATAGAATCGAGAGATGCCATATTCGATGAGAATCGATTTACTTCGATACCGAGAGCAAAAGACATGATTCCAAGTACGAGTGGAATCAAAGATAGTGGAAAAGAAAAGGAAATTCCTTTGGAATTTCTCAAGCTTCGAAAAAGTAAACGAGGAAGGAGTGAGAAATCTTGTGGTACCGACTTTCAACTGTACTTAGTTGAAGGTTCATGAGATGAAATTGGATCTCAATATGCTTATTGTTATAGCATAGCGGAAGATCCAAGAACCTATGATGACGCTATGAAGTCTCAAGATGTTGCCTTTTGGAAGGAGGCAATAAATGATGAGATGGAGTGTATCATGGGTAATAACACATGGGTGTTCGCCGACTTACCACCGGGTTGCAAACCATTGGGTTGCAAATGGATTTTCATGAAGAAAATGAAAGTTGATGGTTCTATCAATAAGTTTAAAGCTCGGTTGGTAATACAAGGTTTTCGGCAAAAAAGAACGCATCGATTATTTCGATACCTACGCACCGGTTGCTCGAATCTCCACTATTCGATTATTAATAGCATTGGCGGCTATTAATAACTTGGTAATTCACCAAATGGATGTCAAGACGGCATTCCTTAAGGGTGATTTAAAGGAGGAGGTTTACATGAAGCAACATAAAGTGTGTAAATTAATTAAATCACTTTATGGTTTGAAACAAGCCCCAAAACAGTGGCATCAAAAGTTTGATGAAGTTGTTTTGTCTTATGGTTTTCGTTTAAATTAATCGGACAAGTGTGTGTATAGCAAATTTGACGATTCCCGTAGAGGCGTCATAATTTGTTTATATGTAGATGACATGTTAATCTTTGGCACGGACCAAAGACAAGTCGACTTGACAAAATAATTTTTGTCATCCCAATTCTCGATGAAGGATTTGGGGGAGGCCGAAGTGATCCTTGGAATAAGGATTAAACGTGAGAACAAAGGTTTGGCCATAACACAATCTCACTATGTAGAGAAAGTGTTAAAGAAGTTTAACATGTTGAATTGTTCCCCCGTAAGTACTCCGTTGGATCCAAGTGAGAAGCTTTTGCCAAACGAGGGTGAATCGGTTTCACAATTAGAATACTCTAAAGCAATTAGGTGCTTGATGTATGCTATGACAAGTACATGCCCGGATATTGCCTATGTCGTTGGTAGGTTGAGTCGGTGTACTAGTAGACCGAGTGCTCATCATTGGCAAGCGGTAAGAAGAGTATTCAAGTATTTGAAGGGAACCATGAATTATGGTATCACTTATATCGGGTTTCCTTCGATAATCGAAGGCTACAAGGATGTGAGTTGGATATCCAATGTAGAGGATCATTCTTTTACTAGTGGATGGGCATTTTTGCTTGGTGGAGGTGCCATTTCTTGGGCCTCAAAGAAACAAACTTGCATCACAAATTCCACCATGGAATCTGAATTTGTGGCCTTGGCAGCCGTCGGTAAAGAGGCGGAATGGCTAAGGAAGTTAATATACGAGATTCCTTTGTCGCCGAAACCGATATCACTGATTTGTATTCATTGTGATAGTGCTGCAACTTTGGCTAAGGCGTATAGCCAAGTATATAATGGAAAGTCAAGGCACTTGGGAGTAAGACTTAGCATGGTTAGAGAATTAATCATGCATGGGGTGATATTCGTAGAATTCGTTAGAACTCATAATAATTTAGCCGACCATTTAACAAAGGGGTTGGCTAGGGACTTAGTGCACAAGTCCATGATCGGGATGGGTTTAAAGTCCATATAAATATTTATTAATAAGATACCCAATTCCCCTTTAATACAACGTTAACGGTTGAATTCAATGTGGAAGACTTATTAATAAAATTGAAGCACATGATAATATCATTCCAAGGTATGTGCTTAGACCTGGAAGTGTTGTAAGGTTGAAAATTTATTTTTTAATGATTCTTTTGTAAAATTGCATATGCAGGTGCAAGACATAAAATAATCACCTAAGTGGACGTGAAGTGTGGTCGCTTCAAGAATGTTTTCGACTTGGCTTTCTATACGTTCATTAATGGATAAGGACACAAGGCCTCTACAAATGTGTCAAGTGTGTTATCTAGATTTGTACGAACATATGTGTATATTATCTTCATGTATTCAAATGGGTTGATGGGTTCAATTCTTAGAACACCCCAATTCTCGAATATTTGGAATGTGTAATATACTAAAGTGAAAATTCAATCTTCGTGACATTTTCATTTATGCATTTGTTTGAATTTTACATATTTATGATTGAATAGTGAATAAAAGGATTACACTAAAATGGGGGAGGAATGTTGGTGATTTTAGTGTCATCAAACATTTTGGTGTAATTGTGATTTACTTGAGATCGATTAAGACGATAAGGTAAACATACGTAAGTTAGAAGGTGCGGAGTGCACACTTACAAATATTACCTTTATTATCTTAAAGAGAGGTTGAAGTTCTAAAGGACTTAGAAATTTAGTTAAGTCGTGTTTTAGAAATCTAAAAGCTATCACTGAAAATCTTAAAGCTATCGTTGAAAATCGGAAGGCTATCGCTGAAAGTCTGATAGTTGTCGCTGATAGGTGTTGCTGATGGTTGATTGTTGTCGCTGATAGGTGATAGTTGGTCGCTGATAGCTTATTGTTGTTGCTGATAGCTTGTTGTTGTCACTGATAGCTTATTGAATTCAGTTGTAAATACTTTTTAATCTTATCCATTTATGGTTATAACCGTTGTATAACCGCCTAACTGCTAATAACCGTCGATCTCTTATTTAAATAAGTGATGTGAGAATTTGGGGATAAACATATATCTCTTTTCACAACCTTTGAAATAGAGAGAAATCTTAAGAATTATCTCAATACAAAATTCGTGAACTCAAGGCTTATAGAGTCGAATTGTTGTATTTGGAAAGTGTTTTCCGACACGATTCTTAAGTTTATCCGGTCTCAATACCATCTCTAAGTTACATAATTCCTAAAACTTATATAAGTAATGTAACATGATTTCATTTCTTTAATTTCACGCTTATGATTATTTATAAACAGGATGAACTCACTAGGCGTTAGCCTAATACTTTCTTAATTTTGGCTTGTGTATCAGGTCATAAGAACAGCGGGGTGGCATGCAAGTAAGTTCGATGCTCATTGCCGTTTTTGGCAACTTTTGGAGCCCGGTTTAGAGTGGAGTCATTGGAGTATGTTGGACAGTTAGAACCCTTCTTTTTGATGATCTTAGCGACACCCATCCGTAATCTAGATATCATTGCTCTAGATTAGTAGGTTTTTACTTAAGTATCCAATTATAAACTCTGTAAACTCCTATGCTACTTTTCCCCTCTTTGGGTGATTATTTATGCATAGAATGGTATTTTTGCATATATATACAAGCTTTAAATGGCCCTATTTTTAGACGTTATATTGTCGAAATTTCAAATTTTTATTGCCGTATATTTTAGGGTGTTATAGCCTTATCCTAGGACACACCCCAAGTGGCATAAACGGAACACCCCGCCGATATGAGCACAAGCGAGACACACCCCCTGTTTTAAGCCATAACTTGCCAATAACAATGTATGCATACATTCCACAACATCAACAAAAGCATATCTCACATTTGATAAATCTCGTATACAAAGTAAACGCATAAGTTACAATAATAATTTAAATAAACTTCACCTGCCCTTTTAAAGCATGAATATCTGAAAAGACTTTAGTTAGAAAACTCACCTGATAGCATGAACTTCCTTATGCACACTCCTAACCCTTAAATCGAACACCTAGGGTAAACAAGAATTACAATATCATCCTTGATCCTACTAGGTGCTTTATCCAACCCATATCCCAGGTCTCCAACCGGGGCCCCCGACTCCCGGGTTCCTCCTCTCGGCTGTCGTCGCCCGACCAACTACCAGGGTCACCCGCCTTCCGGTTCTCCCCTAGTTTCTACCTCCCGCCTCCCGGGACACTGCATCACTCGAGCGCCCAACTCATGGGTCCCCACCCGGGTTTTCCCCACCTTCGGTCTCCCCGCAACCTAAGCTACCCTCGGACGCCCCCTACTCCCAGGCCAGTGCCCGAGTCCCCTCAACTCCCGGTCTCCCCTGGACTACACCCCCACCCGGACGCTCCAGACTCCTGGGTCCATGCCCGGGCCCAATACTATCCCGGCCTCCTCGGGTTCTCCCCATTCGTGACCCCGTCTCGCGGGATTCCCTTCTCGGGTGCTCTAATCGACTGGGGTTTCCAGTTAGATGGAATTTGGGACAAACAAAGGTGTGGGTTTTGGGACTAATGAAGGGGGAGACCCTTCTTCAACCCAACCCTCCTTTACCAATTCTCCAAGGCTAGGCTAGAAGGTTGATTCCTTCCAATCTCAAGCCCAAGAACATAACTAGATCGAACCCAAAAATCAAAATGAGGAGGAGATGATTATTTCTCCAAAGATCCAAAACATACTAATACCAAACGAACCAAGAACATAAGAATCAAGTCGTGGATGATTGGTTACCTTCAAGCTTGAATGACAAGAGCCCCTTCAAAGAAATCCTTCTTCTCCAATTTCTCTCAAATTGGTCGCCCTTCACAAATCTTGTTAGAGCACAAATATGTTGGATTCAAGATCATAAAGTTTGAAGACCAAAAGATCAAGAAGTCAAAGCTGAAAAGTCAACTCTCATCAAAGTCTTTTGTTAATAAAGTCAAAGTCAATGTATTTGTATTTGCTTTCCTTGTAATTGTTGTAGGTTTAAATACCTTGTTTCCTTGTTTCATTTGTAAGTAAGTCATTGTAAGAAAGTGAGCTGATTAGAGAAGAGCTTCTTTGTATATCTTTCTAGAGTGAGAAAGTAGAGAGAGAAAGTTTAGTTTGTAATCTTGTAATTGAGTGAATGATTCAATGACATGTGATTATGAGATTCATCTTGTTTGTTTGTTACTGAATTAGAACTTGAAATTAGGGAAACACAATTGGTATCAGAGCAGATCCAAAGTGAGATCAAGTCAAGAAATCAAGAAAAGTTCGTTTTACTGTTCATGGTTACTGTTCATCGAAGTTCAAATCGATTTCGAGTTTTTGTGAAATTTATGAGTTGAAATCGATCAGAGTATGTTTATATAGTATAGTCGATCATGTTTGTATGATTTGTTTTGTCAATTGCACTGTAATTTTCTTAAATTTCGAATTTTTGTTGATGTTTTTGTTCACGAGTTAACATGCACTGTAAATCGATCCAAAGTGTATCATTTTGTGTTTGTTTTTGAAATTCTTGCATTGTAATATGTTCTAGTATTGTAATCGATCATTTCTGCAAAGTTTCAAGACATATGGACAAAGTTTGGATCGAAAACAGACGGAAAAACTCAGTTTTTGAGTCGACAAACTGAAGAACGCGCTAGATCTCTCAAACGCGCAAGGTTCATCAGGGTAGAACGCGCAAGTCGAAGGAAGATTTTGGTCCAAAACGCGCAAGGTTATCTGCGAGTTCAAAGGAAACACGCTAGTAGTGGCTAGCGAGTTCTACAAACTCGCTAATCAAAGCTAGCGAGTTTCAGAAGGAATAGTAGTTTGCGAGTTCTTAGTCTTGCGAGTTTGAGGAGAAACAGTGATCAGCGAGTTTATCGACCTGCGAGTTTGAAACTTCAAGAAATAATTCTAAGTGTTGAAACGCGCAAGAGTGGCTAGCGAGTTTAGTTCAAACGCGCAAGCTTCGACGTGCGAGTTTAGTAAACGTGCAAGCCCCAGTTAGCGAGTTTCATCATGAATAGTTGTTAGCGAGTTTAATCATTTGCGAGTTTGGTTGTCTGCGAGTTTGATCTGCGTATTTGCTTGCGAGTTTCTCAAAACGCGCAAATATCTGCGAGTTTTCTTGCGAGTTTACTTGCGAGTTTGTCTGCGCGTTTGGTTGAGAATTTATAGAACGCGCAAGTCTTAGTCTGCGAGTTCTTCAGTCTGCGAGTTTTAAGGACTTGCGAGTTCTGATACTTAGTCAAATTTTTCGAATTTTCTGATTTTTCTAGTTTTCAAGATTTTTTCTTGTGATTTCATATTGGATTAACGATCATTTTTGTCAAGTTCTTTTTGTAACAGATATTCAAGATGGGATATTTTTCTGATGATGAAAAGAAGATTGTCGAGCTCGAATTAGAAAACAAAACTCTCTCTTCCTCAATTACCTTCTATTCAAAGAGATCAAAGAGGTATAAAGATGAAAGAAATCAACTGAGAGAAGAAGTCAACAATTTAAAGAAGATAAATGAAGATCTACTAAAACAGACTTCTGGGCTTAGTGAAGATAAAGTAATAAGTTTGGAAACTGAGAACACTGAGCTGAAAAATAAAATCTTTGACTGGAAAAATCAGATTATCCAAATCCAGAAACAAGCATCTATTGAAAGTTATGAAGAGACGATTAAGAATCTGGAAGATGCTAATGATGAGCTTCAAAAGGAAATATCTGATCTGGAGAAAAAGATGGTTGAAGAAAGATCTGATTTTGAGACTAAAAAGAAAGGATTTGCAAAGAAGTTCTCAGATTTTTCTAGAAAATGTGCTGACGAGAAGAAGACGGTTGAGCTTAAATGTGTTAAACTTTCTCAACAAATCTTTGATTTTGAGAAAGTGATTATTATTGAAAGAGAAAAGTTTGCAAAGGATAAAAAGGAGATTGAGCAGAAGAATGTTGGATTTTTTAAAGAGATATCTGATGGAAGAAAGAATGTGGAAAAGGATTTTGAAGAAGAAAGAATTATTTTTGAGACTGAGATAAGGAAATTAACTGCAAAGTTATCTGAACTATCTGAGAATGCGCTTATAGAGCAACAAACGAAGTCTGAATTCAAGACAAAGATTGATCTTCTTGTATAAGAAAGAGACAGTTTCGTTTCGAAGATTAAAGAGTTTGAAAAGATTGTTTCAAAGGTGGTGGTGACTGAGCAGACGACTCCAGAGTCACAAATCCACACACCTCGAAATAATTCAGCTGATTTTAAAAAGACAGCCTCAAGCTCACACATGAAACCTGTTTCTTCAAGAAGGTTAGTCAATTCATTCAATCAGATTCGTACTTCTAATATTTTCTATGATCAACATGTAGATGGTTCGGGTACACAAAGAAGAAGAAGAAAATATCAAGAAGAGAAACTGGTATGGAAAGTGAAACGAGTGGATGATAATGAGAAGAATGATGAGAAGAAGGAAGAAAAGAAAGGAAAGAAGAAAGAAAACAAATCATTTGTATCTGAATCAAATGCAAAGAAGAACAAAGTGCTGAAAGGTAAACCTGATCTTGCTTACTCGAGAGATCAAATGTTCAGGTTATCTAAGAAAAGGTATTGTTCTTACTGTAATACATTTGATTTTGTTCATAAAGCTAGTGATCATTATTGGTATGGTTCTTATTCAGTTACTCCCATTCGAACTGCAACTAATATACATGGACCCAAATACCAGTGGGTACCAAAACCGAAGATTGATTCTATGTTGCAGGCACCACAAGTCAAGGGGGAGTAAGAGAACGATGGCTCTTGAATAACACAGTTCAAGACCCGTCCCTCAATGTCAAGAACGATGGCTTCTAAGTACATCAGCTTAGGACCCGTACTTCAACGGAGTTTGACTTCTAAACACAACAGTTTAGGACTAGTACTTCAATGATGAAAAATAGATGCTACTCCCGGGCTGATAAGAGATTGTACTCCGATATTCCAACGAGGATATCAACCTTCAAGGAGGAGTACATATTTTTCTGAAATTTTTGCATCCGATAGATATGACGAACTACATTCCAAGAGGAGTTGTAGATCTCTATCATGTGTTTTATAACTGACATATTTTTAGATGCATAATTTCAGGGGGACTAAAGTTCTGCTTATTTCAGATCAGAACTCGTACTTTTAAAGTTTTATTGCTTTATGTCTTTTATTTTCTGTGAATAAAATTGATTTTGACTAGACTTTGAGACTTACAGGATGAGAGAAGCTGGCACGATCATATCTACATAACTACAGCTGACTTTCTGAGATTTAAGACTGAAGCAAAATGGTAAATTTCTCATCTTAATCTCAAATATATCTGAAAGAAGGACAACTTTCAGATATAGAAAACATGTTCTTAAATGTTCAAACCACTTCCCGATTCTTAAACAGATTTTATAATTTGGAAGTGTGATTTTAAATGTTTTCATTTAAATTTTTGTGCTTAATTGATAAACAAACCGTGTGTTTCCAAAGATAATTACTTGCGTATTGTCTTTTCTATATACTTTCAAGTATTCACACACACCGGTTTGAATTTTTTTTTTTGTTTTGTTCTTACCACGTCTCTAAAAATTGAAACAATTTTTCTTCGATGATAAGACACCCCGTTTGTAATTCAAAGAATTTTGAGCGATATTTCATTTCGATACGGTCATTTCAAGAATGTCTATATATTGTTTCGTATAAACAAATGTCCATTATTCTTGACCATAATCCTTGATTGTTATATCATTCATTTCTGATCATTTTTATACAATGTCAGTTTTTCAAACAAGTTTCTTGCATTCATGTTCTTTCATTCAATATACTTGTTTGAAAATACTTCAATGTTTTTAAAATGCTCAAATCTTCATGATTATATTTTATGAGCATACATTCATCTGACATTTGTATCTGAGCTTTAACTGCTACAGTTAAACCATTTGAGCAACTTATGCTTTATAGGAAACTTGGGTTCTTTGTGCTAGGAATTAACTGAACTTCTATGGAATTAACTGAACTTCTATGGATTCACGTTAACCAGTGCTTCCTACCCAAGATGTTAATCCTTTAGTGATTGAGTGTGAGGAGTCTAAAAGAAATGAGTGTGGGTGTGATGAGGTAAAATGGAAAAGAGAGTTTGGTTAGATGTGAGCTTATTGATAAAAAGAAAGAGGGTGTGAGATCAGAGTAAAAGAATATCAAACTCTGCACCAACTACTTTCTAAGCCGGGCAGCCACATTACTAGCATTTCACAATTCTTTGGTGAATGTTATTGAAACAGGCAAATAGCCCATGCTAACTCTTGCTTAAACCCCACCAACCACTCATTTTCTTCTCAAAAAGAAAATGTTTCATATTTTTCTGGGGACGCAACATATTATCTATCTGGTTTTCATTTGGAAAATCTGGATATTGAAAAAGAAGGAAGTTTGTCCCACCTTCGCACTTCAATCATGCACTTAGAGTCTGTGCTTATCTACTGTTGTCTCAGTGGTTTACACTATGTTGAGCCTTATAAAAGCAATATTCGTGCTTAATTATTTCTACACATGCACGAGCACACAAAGAATTAGTTTCTTTGTCATAATATTCATAGAAATTGCCTTTGTGGTATTTCGATGATTGGATGGAAGCCCTGGGGGAGTGAACATCAAAAAGCTCCTTTCTAATGTGTATTTGTTACACACAGTGACTTCGTGTTACTGACAGGCATTTTAACTGATTCATTTGTTGATTCAGGAGTTACACGTTTCAATTTTGTCTAGATTTGAAAAGATCTGGATAAATACATTGTTCGAATTGGCAAAGAATCAGAGGCTCGGATCAGAATGGTCAAAGATATTTCTTGATGAAAGTTTTGATGATGTTGATACTCAATTCATCAAAAAGGGGGAGAAGAGTTCAAATCAAGAAATGTTTGTTGAAAAGTTTGAAGAAATGTCCGAAATTCAAGATATGGGAGAATTATTCAAGATTGTTGAAAGATGAAAGATTTCAGTTTGTTGAAGATAATTTGTTGGAGCAAAGTGTGCTAAATCTGATAATCTTAAGATATTTTTCTTTTCAAGTATGAAAAAGGTTTGTGTACAACCTTGGGAAAGATTGTTACTATTTTTGATGATCAGACGTTGGGAAGATTGCTGAAAGTTTTTGAAGATACTGTGATTATCAGAGAAGGGGAGATTGTAAAGATTTCATACAAATAGGGGGAGTATGAAAGTTGGTTGAGAAAGTTATGTTTGTATCAAAAGGGGAGATTTTAAGAAAAGATACAGATTTACTTCAATCGAGATTAATCAAAGAGAAGATCGCATTGCTAAATCTTTTAGTAATGATCTTGATCCAAAGGGGGATATTGTTAGAGCACAAATATGTTGGATTCAAGATCATAAAGTTTGAAGACCAAAAGATCAAGAAGTCAAAGCTGAAAAGTCAACTCTCATCAAAGTCTTTTGTTAATAAAGTCAAAGTCAATGTATTTGTATTTGTATTTGCTTTCCTTGTATTTGTTGTAGGTTTAAATACCTTGTTTCCTTGTTTCATATGTAAGTAAGTCATTGTAAGAAAGTGAGCTGATTAGAGAAGAGCTTATTTGTATATCTTTCTAGAGTGAGAAAGTAGAGAGAGAAAGTTTAGTTTGTAATCTTGTAATTGAGTGAATGATTCAATGACATGTGATTACGAGATTCATCTTGTTTGTTTGTTACTGAATTAGAACTTGAAATTAGGGAATCTCTCTGGAAAAAAAATCTTAGCCGCCTCCAACAAATTGGTAGGAGACGGAGACATTAGGGTTAAACCCCTCGTCACTCAAATTTAAAAACTAGACCCACTTATAGCTTTATGCAAACCTTCCCCCAAACTTCATCTTTATTAAATTCAGACACGATTATTATACTTGTTTTGTGTAATCCGATGGTTTGAAGCAAACATCGGATTGGATTTGTTTTTGTTGACAAGAAAGATAGTTTATTTATAAGTGTTTAAATTTTGAATGTCTATATGTATTATGTACAAATCCGATGGTTGAGATTTATCAGGTTCATATCTATTCTTGCCTTTTCACCTTAACTCTTCTATTGATCCATACCCTCTCAGTGATTTGATGTTGACCCTATCAATGAGGTTGTTAAGTGATCCTTAGATAAATTATGTTCTTTATACTACCAACAACTGAGTATGTTCAGTGATCATTGGGATAATGTTTGTACTTAAAGCACTTAGAACTTATGATTTTCTCTAAGACAAACTTACATCAAAGAAACTTCAGCGATGTCGAAGAGGTAGGTGAAGATAAAGATAGTCTAGTCCTGATATGAAGCGACATTCAGTGATACAATGCTATCTGAAATAAATGTGAACTTGAACCAAGTTATCAACAACACCTGAAGCAACCCTCAACAACTACTTCAATGTTGGATCATTATATTGCGCATCAAGATTAGTTTTGTCTTATCCTCTTGCACTAAAATATGCCCTCATGCATCATTCTGACAAACGATACAAATTACATTATGGTTTCCTCCATGCTTACCAACTACCTGAAGCACTGTTCACATAGAACTAAAGAATGCTTTGCCTAAAGACAAAGGATATGCATTCCACTCATGTTCTTTCACGTGCATTGTACCTGACAAGGTGCATTAAATGCATAGGGTATAAATAGCTAAGAAGACTCTTCCTTCTCACCAACAAAGCATCTCTCTTTGAAACTATTTCTCCTATGTGCAAGAAACCTTGTTCTCTCTACCTTGATCTTTAGAAATTCTTAAGTACTCTAAGATCAAAGTAAGATTGTTTAGATTATGATCCTTTCTTATCTTATTCCAAAACTATTTGTAAATTCTCATGTATTGATTTTCTCTCTTAATCAATAAATAGAATTTGAAAAGTAAAATTTGTATTTGTATTAATCCCCCCCCCTCCTTCTTAGCCTTGCTAACTTCTTTGGGATCAACATCTTCTTCTCATACGATCATTATATATATATATATATATATATATGTGTGTGTGTGTGTGTGTGTGTGTGTGTGTGTGTGTGTAGGTCGATAATCAAATGAGAACCATAAATATGTTACAAACCCGTGAGAACCGATATAAAAATATTTTTTACATGATTTTTTTCATCAAAACCTATGATTTAAGATATTGTTTCACATATGTTTTTGTTCACCTTGTGAAAAGATAACACGTGAATTTTTTTTTATTTCACATAGTAAAATGAAAAATACACGTAAAAAATATTCATGTGCTGAAACAAATACATGTGAAACTATCATATTATGAAACAAATATATGTGAATCAATATCTTAAACCATCATCATCATCATTTTCATAGCCATCACCATTTTCATGCGGCATCACCATTCTTGTCGGCGATTAGGATCAAGCAAAACAACACTAAGTCGTACGCACATCAGATTTCTACATTCACGCCGGTATCACAGATTTCATCACACCAGATTCATCACCATCTCATCTTCGTTCATCGTCGTTCATCTACGGTTCATATCAGTTTTATTTTCGTTCATCGTCGGTTCATCTCCGTTTTATTTTCGTTTATCATCGTTCATCTCCGTGTCATCTCGGTTTCATATCTGTTTTCATCTCCTGTCATCGCCATTCATCTCCGTGTCATCTCCAGTTCATCTTCGTTTTATTTTCATTCATCAGCGGTTCATCTCTCTCTTGTCGCGATGAAAATAGTTGAAGATGATCTTCAAATCTTGGTAACCAGAACGAAAAAATATCAAAATCAACTTAAAGGGATTTCATCTTCAAATTTTGATTTTTTTTTCAGATCGCCGGAAAAGAAGGGATTTCACCCCCTTTCCTTTTTTCAAACCGGATGACAAAAGGACGACTATACCCTCCCATTTCATTAGTTTAATTTCTTTAATATTAATAAATTACGATATTACCATAAAATAGAGTTAATTGATCTAGACCATTGAAGGATTACATCAATAGTGAATAGTTGGGATTCACAGTTCGCAATATAATAGTGGTTTTCAAATGAAACGGCCTCTATATATGTATGTATGTATGTATGTATGTATGTATGTATGTATGTATGTATGTATGTATGTATGTATGTGTGTGTGTGTATATATATATATATATAGGGTTAGGTTCTAATACGAAAAGTAAGCTAGAGCACATAATTCATTGAAAATGTCATAAATATAAAATGGAAAGTAATTTTAGAAATCTGGATAATTATCATTTTGAATTGAGTCGATTCAATCTGTTAATGGTATAATTGTAACAAAACCACTGTTTTTTTATCAAGTTTTATATGTGTTAGACTAATATTGTATTCAAGATTAAAAGTGAGTGTCCGTATTGTCATTGTGTAATAGTTCAAGGGTTTGGTTGTAAAGTCAACAAATGTTGACTTGGTATAAATACTTGGTTTCCTTGTAATCTGTAAGTACATACGTACAATTGAGAATCAGAGTTGGTAAGAACTCGTATGCATACACAGTAAATACGTGAGATATGTGATTAAGTGTTAGATCTATGACTTCGATGTAATCTGTGATTAAATCAATAAAATTATATTCATAATCTATGTTGTGTATTGTGCTAGTATACTGGGTCATAATTGGTATCAGAGCTCGAAAATTCATCGATTTGAGAAATTTTGAGGTCGAAGTCTGTCGAATTTTTTTTGAGTAAAAGTAAGTTTTTGATGAAATTGTTGGTTGATTAGTGATCGATTGATATTGGATTGAATTTCAAAGAAAAACATTTTTTATTGTTAAATTTGAGATTTGAAAGTTTGTTGTTCGAACGAATGTCGAACACTGTTTGATCATTTGATATGTGCTAGAGTGTAAATTAAATCGAGATATTGAATTGGATTGATCTTCGTGCTAACTTGGTTGATTATGTGAAGTTACAGATTCGAATTTGGAGATTTGGACCGATTTCTGGACTAAAATTGAGATTTTAGTATTAGAAACCAAGAACTCGCAAGATCCAAGATATTCGTATGAAGAACTCGCTAGATTGATAGATTTCGCAGATTGCATTTTTTAAAGTCTTTAAGTAAAGAATTCGCAGCTCTCTAGTCTACGAAATCTTGAAGAATTCGCATCATTCTTTAAGAAAATTTATAAGTACAAAATTCGTAAAAATTCCTTGTTCGAAAAGTCAAGAATTCGTAAAAGACTGTTTTGCGAAAAGTGGTTCTTTAAAAAGTTTAAGTCAAGAATTCGCAGTTGTGTCTAATACGAATTCTGAAGAATTCGCTTCTGAGTCTTAAGCGAAAAGTGAGATTTCGCATCACTCTACCTTACGAATTTTGAAGATTTGGCAAAGTTTTTTTTAAATCTTTTCTAAGTCAAGAATTCATATGAGGTACGAAATGTTTGTGAAAAAATTTCTAAGTGAAGGATTTGTATACTTGTAGCTTACGAATTCCTTTTGCGAATCCTTGTTGCAAATTGTGTTTTTTCAAAAGTTTCCAAGGATAGAATTTGTTAATCCAAGATCACTGATTCTTTAGAGAGAGAAAGTAGAGAGAAAGTAGAGAGAGAGAGCTTTGGAAGCGCAAAGTAATTTTCTATTAATGTGTGCGTGTGAAACTTACAAGACACAAAGACCAAAGGGACTTAAATACCCTTGGTCAGATACAACAAAGATATGCATCTAAACACAGTATTTGACCAAGCCCTATAAATACAATGATTACTATAAAATCAGACCTAACAATCTCCCCCTTAGTAATCATTGGCACTTTGGTCTTTAAAAATGATCTTCTAAATCAGCACGGACCATAAAAGCGGCTTTGTGAAGATTTCTGACTTTTAAGAAAAAATTTCATCTCAGCATCTTTCAGATAAAGTAGTCTTTACTTTCTTGAGCTCTAGACGATACACCTCTTTTGAATGATCTTGAATGAATTGTGGTATTCGGAGCACAAGCAGCAAAAGAATTTGTTGTAGCTGAGAGAATAAAATCTTTCAGCGAATCTTGATCAGCAGATAAACATTTGAGCTCTTTATCTCTTTAAAATCTCCTTGACATCTCTGATTTCTCCCCCTCATGACCTTGATGAACTAGTTCAACTAGATCATGCCAATGTTGGAAACGAGACAGCTTAAGATCTGCAAAATCAAAGAAAAAGAGAAAATAGAGGAGGTTTGCGCTTCATGTTGGATGCGCAAACCAAGATTTGTGTTTCATGAAGGTTGCGCAAACCAAAGTTTGCGTTTCATGAAGGACACGCAAACCAAAGTTTGCGTTTCATGAAGGACACGCAAACCAAAGTTTGTGTTTCATGAAGAGAGCGCAAAGCAAGGTTTGCGTTTCCAACGGAATGCGCAAAGCTGACTTGACCAAAATTTTACCTTTTGAAACCCTTTGACTCCCCCTACACAAATGCACTAGATATGACAAATCAGATTAGCATTCATAAAAAGAAAATCAGATACTGCCCCTCAAAACCAGATATAATCTTTGAAAAACATTCTCTTTGTTTACTCCCCCTTGAATAATGCATAAACCCATTAAAATATATTTTTGAGGTCGAAGTCTGTCGATTTTTTTTTGAGTAAAAGTAAGTTTTTGATGAAATTGTTGGTTGATTAGTGATCGATTGATATTGGATTGAATTTCAAAGAAAAACATTTTTTATTGTTAAATTTGAGATTTGAAAGTTTGTTGTTCGAACGAATGTCGAACACTGTTTGATCATTTGATATGTGCTAGAGTGTAAATTAAATCGAGATATTGAATTGGATTGATCTTCGTGCTAACTTCGTTGATTATGTGAAGTTACAGATTCGAATTTGGAGATTTGGACCGATTTCTGGACTAAAATTGAGATTTTAGTATTAGAAACCATGAACTCGCAAGATCTAAGATATTCGTATGAAGAACTCGCTAGATTGATAGATTTCGTAGATTGCATTTTTTAAAGTCTTTAAGTAAAGAATTCGCAGCTCTCTAGTCTACGAAATCTTGAAGAATTCGCATCATTCATTAAGAAAATTTATAAGTACAAAATTCGTAAAAATTCCTTGTTCGAAAAGTCAAGAATTCGTAAAAGACTGTTTTGCGAAAAGTGGTTCTTTAAAAAGTTTAAGTCAAGAATTCGCAGTTGTGTCTAATACGAATTCTAAAGAATTCGCTTCTGAGTCTTAAGCGAAAAGTGAGATTTCGCATCACTCTACCTTACGAATTCTGAAGATTTGGCAAAGTTTTTTTTTAAATCTTTTCTAAGTCAAGAATTCATATGAGGTACGAAATGTTTGTGAAAAAATTTCTAAGTGAAGGATTTGTATACTTGTAGCTTACGAATTCCTTTTGCGAATCCTTGTTGCAAATTGTGTTTTTTCAAAAGTTTCCAAGGATAGAATTTGTTAATCCAAGATCACTGATTCTTTAGAGAGAGAAAGTAGAGAGAGAGAGCTTTGGAAGCGCAAAGTAATTTTCTATTAATGTGTGCGTGTGAAACTTACAAGACACAAAGACCAAAGGGACTTAAATACCCTTGGTCAGATACAACAAAGATATGCATCTAAACACAGTATTTGACCAAGCCCTATAAATACAATGATTACTATAAAATCAGACCTAACAATCTCCCCCTTAGTAATCATTGGCGCTTTGGTCTTTAAAAATGATCTTCTAAATCAGCACGGACCATAAAAGCGGCTTTGTGAAGATTTCTGACTGTTAAGAAAAAAATTCATCTCAGCATCTTTCAGATAAAGTAGTCTTTACTTTCTTGAGCTCTAGACGATACACCTCTTTTGAATGATCTTGAATGAATTGTGGTGTTCGGAGCAGAAGCAGCAAAAGAATTTGTTGTAGCTGAGAGAATAAAGTCTTTGAGCGAATCTTGATCAGCAGATAAACATTTGAGCTCTTTGTCTCTTTAAAATCTCCTTGACTTCTCTGATTTCTCCCCCTCATGACCTTGATGAACTAGTTCAACTAGATCATGCCAATGTTGGAAACGAGACAACTTAAGATCTGCAAAATCAAAGAAAAAGAGAAAATAGAGGAGGTTTGCGCTTCATGTTGGATGCGCAAACCAAGATTTGTGTTTCATGAAGGTTGCGCAAACCAAAGTTTGCGTTTCATGAAGGACGCGCAAACCAAAGTTTGTGTTTCATGAAGAGAGCGCAAAGCAAGGTTTGCGTTTCCAACGGAATGCGCAAAGCTGACTTGACCAAAATTTTACCTTTTGAAACCCTTTGACTCCCCCTACACAAATGCACTAGATATGACAATTCAGATTAGCATTCATATAAAGAAAATCAGATACTCCCCCTCAAAACCAGATATAATCTTTGAAAAACATTCTCTTTGTTTACTCCCCCTAGAATAATGCATAAACCCATTAAAATATATTTATGAGAACACAATGATCAAATATTAATGTAGAAAGAAAAATATATTGAATGTAAATTTTGAAACAACTAAACATATAAAATTTTAAACACTAAACAAATTAAATTTTACAGAGTAAAATATTACAATTTTATCAATCATTTGAAATCAAACATATGTTGTAGGATTGTTGGGAACTGAAGAATTCATCAAGTATGGTTAGTGCTGCTAGTACAAGATTACTACTGCCAGAGGACTTTAATAGTTAATACTGCTGAGTTTTACTACTGCTAGTAGAATTAATACTGCTAGTCAAAGTTAGTACTGCTTGAACAAAGTTAGTACTGCTTAGCTAGTTAGTGCTGCTAGTGGTTAGTGCTGCTTAGTAGTTAATACTGCCAATTAATTAGTGCTGCTTATAAGATGAAGATTTGAGTTAGAAGAATGACAGTTGGATATTCTGAAGATATTCATGGAAGATATACTGAAGATATTCTATTTATTGTAATTATCTTTTATTCTGTATATGTATAGATTTGATAGAATAGAAAAACAGATAATCATTCATTCTAAGTTTAAGAGAAAAATCAACCTCAAGGCATAGATCCTAATTCTAGAGAAGTAGAATTCGTCTTGAAAAAGTCTGTTCTTCAAGATTGAGGTTGAGTGTGTAATCTTGTGATTTGATAATTGAATACAAGTTTACAAGTTGTTGATTATACACTGTTTTGTTTACTGTTATATTGAATATCAAAGTGTTATTCCGCAACTTCTTTGATATTAGTTTCTGAGAATTTATTCTTGTTAAGAATTCGATCCTGTCAAGTGGTATCAGAGCCTAACTCTCTCAGAAACATCTATTCATTCATCATGGAAAACCTTGCAGAATCAAACAGTACTCTGGTCTCTAAGATTCCAATGCTCAAACCCAATGAGTTTGACATGTGGAAGATCAGAATTAGACAATACATTCTTCTCACTGACTACTCAATGTGGGATATCATTGAGAATGGTCCTTCTGAAGCAGAAAAGATTGGACCAGATGGGAAAAGACCTCCACCAAAGGCAGATGGTGAGAGGAAGATCAGACAGACAGAGATGAAGGCCTTGAGCACTCTGCTCTTGGCTATCCCCAATGAATATCAGCATCAATTTTGCAACTGCACTGATGCTCAGATTCTATGGAATGCTCTTGAGAAAAGATTTGATGGAACTAAAAGCATCAAAAGAAATCAAAGAGATGTTCTAAAGCAGCAGTATGAGAACTTCACTTCTTCAAAGAATGATTCTATGACTCAAACTTTTGATAGGTTCAACAAGCTCATTGGTGAACTGGCTACTGTAGAGTGAAGATGGAGCAAGATGATATCAACAGAAAGTTTCTCAGATCTCTTGGGGATGAATGGACTATGTACACTGTCTCATATAGGCAGAGTGACAATCTGGAAGAGAAGGAACTTGATGATCTATATAATGATCTAAGAGTTTTTGAAACTGAGGTAGAAACCAAGAAGAAGCCCACTGGCTATATCCACAATGTTGCACTTCTATCAGCATCTACTGATACTACTGCCAACCCTGATGCAGTTAGTACTGCCAGTGGAGTGAATTCAGAAAAAGGCACTGAAACTATCTTTGAAGCCTTTTTGTCCAGTCACAGCAACAATTCATTGATTAATGATGATCTGGATCAACTTCACCCTGATGACCTGGAGGAGATGGACATTAAATGGCAGATGGCCATGTTATCTATGAGGGTGAAGAAGTTTATCAAAAGAACAGGAAGGAACAACTTCTCTCAAAGAAGAGAAGATGGAGCTAGTTTTGACAAGACAAAGGTGGAATGCTATAAGTGCCACATGAAAGGACACTTTGCTAGAGAATGCAGAAGTAGTGTTCCAAACCACAACCACCAACAAGCTCAGAATGGAGGCTACAATCAAAACAAGAATCCTTCTCAAGCCCTTGTTTCTCAACAAGGAATTGGGTTTGACTAGAGTGATCAAGCTGAGGAAGCCATTCAGAATCAAGCTCTTATGGCAGAAGTGTCTGATCTCCCCTCTGAGGTAATTTCTAATCTTTGCACTCAATCTTGCACAGACACTGTCAAAAGGTACAGGGATCACAACCAAAGCATGTGTGATGACCTCAAAAGATTAGAAAAGGACAGAAGAGACTATGTGTTGATAGTAGAGAGATTTGAAGAGCAAATCAAAGGCTTTCAAGCTAATGAACTTCAACACTCTTATGACACAAACTATTGGAAGTGGGAAAAGAATGAATTAGAGACCAAACTGTCTAAGTCCTTAGAAGAGAATGATAGGCTGAAAGAGGAACTATCTAAAGTTAAGCTTGACGTAGAAAAGTTTTCATATGCTTCAAAAGCAATGGATTCTCTTCTAAAAGCTCAGATTCATGATAAGATGAAGCCTGGTATTGGATACAACAATACACCCCCTCCTTACAACAACAACTATATCTCTCCTACTTCAGACTTGTTAGAGACCAAGGAGAAAAAGGACTTGTCTAAGGAAGATCTTAAGATAGATCCTATGTATGAGGTAGTAGTTAAGGATTTGACTGATAAAGAAGCCAGTGAGAATAGGGATAATGCTGTGAGTAAAGAGATACCATTAGAAAACAACATTATCACCAATGAGGAATGTGGGAAAATATGGGTCAAGTCTAAGGAGATAGAGAAGACCAAAGGAAAGGATAACAAGGTCCATTACAAACAAACCACAGTTGTGAATACTGGACCTTGTAAACAGTGTGGTTGCAATAAAGCTAAAAGCCTAATTTCTGGTATAAAAAGAGGTAACCAAAGAAACTGGAATAATCAATGGGCTCAGAAACAAGGAGTTGATCTGAATAAAATCAATAGACCAAAACCTTGTTTCATATGTGGCAAGCTGAATCATTTGGCTAAGTATTGTTTCTTCAACCCTATTAACCAACAGATGAACTTTCAAAGATTTGTGCAAAAACCTGTTGGTTATAGGAAACCAAAGAAATCTGTTGAAACCAAAGGCCCCATGAAAAATAAGGTTTTAAAAGAAAGTGTTTTAATATGGGTGCCTAGAAGTGCTAACAGTGTTAGTACTGCTGACAATATTAATGCTGCTAACACAGTTACTACTGCTAACATGGTTAGTACTGCTAAGCATGCAAGTACTGCTCATGCTGTTAGTACTTCTAAAACCAGTACTGCTTCTGGCAAATGTGTTTTCAAGCCTATCATTGTGACAAAGTACTCCAAAAATGAGGATTCAAAGTTTAAAAATCTTATCAAGAAAGAATGCAAGTATTTTGATGAGAAAGGGGTACCCAAGACCACTTTGGCTTAGGTTCCTAATTCATACTAACTGATTTATATTATGTGCAGGGCAACCAACATCTCAAAGGAAAGAGCATATGGCATGTTGATAGTGGTTGCTCTAGGCACATGACAGGTAACATGTCATGCCTTTAGGATTTCAAGCATATCAATGGAGGACATGTTGCATTTGGAGATAATCTTACTGGTGGTAAAATAAGTGGAAAAGGTAATGTTACCAAAGGTAAGATGACATTTGAGGATGTCTACTATGTTGATCAATTGAAGTACAACCTGTTAAGTGTATCACAGGTTTGTGACAAACAACATAGCATATTATTTACAAATACTGAGTGTATGATCCTTGCTCCAGGGTTCAAGGTAGTTGATGAAAGCATGATACTACTTAGAACTCCAAGAAAGGACAATGTTTATTGTCTTGATATGGACAATGTTGATAGTGATTCATCCCTGAACTGTCTTGTTTCAAAAGCTTCTGTGGATGAATCCTCTCTTTGGCACAGAAGGATGTGTCACATGAACTTCAAGACTATGAACAAACTTGTTAAAAACAACCTTGTAAGAGGTTTACCTTCAAAAGTATTTTCATGTGATGATCATTGTGTTGCATGTCTTAAAGGCAAACAGCACAAAACTTCTCATAAGACCAAAGAGTTAAACACAATTTCTTCTTGTCTCCAGTTATTGCATATGGATCTGTTTGGTCCTACAAATGTTATGAGTATAGGCAAGAAATCTTACTGCTTGGTTATTGTTGATGATTACTCCAGATTTACTTGGGTATATTTTCTAAGGACTAAGGATGAGACAAGTGGATTGATCAAATCTTTTATCCTAAGAATTGAAAACCAAACTAATCAAAAAGTAAAAGTCATTAGATCAGATAATGGAACTGAGTTTAAAAATTTTGATCTAAACACCTTTTGTGAAGAAAAGGGAATTGAGAGACAATATAGTGCCCCTAGGACTCCTCAACAGAATGGAGTTGCTGAGAGGAGAAATAGGACACTAATAGAGGCTGCTAGATCTCTGTTGGCTGATTCAAAATTGCCAATTACCTTCTGGGCTGAAGCAGTTAATACTGCTTGTTATGTCCAAAACAGAGTTCTAGTGGTCAAGCCAAAGAACAAGACCCCTTATGAGCTTTTAAATAAAAGAAAACCTTTCATTGGATTTTTCAAACCTTTTGGGTGTCCTTGTACAATTCTCAATACCAAATCTCACTTAGGTAAGTTTGATAGCAAAGCAGATGATGGATTTCTTGTTGGTTACTCATCTCAGAGTAAGGCTTACAGAGTCTTTAACTCTTCTTCTAGAATAATTGAAGAAAGTGACAATGTCAAATGCAATGAGAACACACCAAATCCAATTGGGTCTGGTCCTCAGTGGCTATTTGATATTGACTCACTAACTAACTCTTTTGGTTTCAGTAGTGATGCTTATGCAGGTTCAGGGAGTGGAGGATCAGGGACTACACAAGTTCAAGAAAGTATATCTCAATCTGTGATCTTTTCCATACCCACAGTGGATCCTGTTGAAGACTGTGAAAAGGAACCATCTACTGGACCAAGTCAAAGTGAAGAAGAAAGGAAAGATGAGGAGACTCAAAAAAAATAAAGAACCAGAAGTAGCCACTGAAAACACTTCAGTTGAGTTGAATGACTCTAATCTAGAGGTGGAACTTAATGAAGAACCTAGTCATCACAGCAGAATTCAAAAGAATCATCCTCCACAGCTGGTAATAGGGGATATATCTTCTCCTATGATGACTAGAAATCAAAGTAGGCTTCAAGAAATGCAAGATCAACAACATACAGTGCTTTCTTGCTTTTTATCCCAGCTTGAGCCTAAAAAGGCACATGATGCCATGAAAGAATCCAGTTGGATAGAAGCCATGCAAGAAGAGCTACTGTAGTTCAAGCTGCAAGATGTTTAGGATCTGGTAGACCTTCCTAAAGGCCAAAGAGCAATAGGAACAAAATGGGTCTTCAGGAATAAGAGAGATGAAAGAGGAATAGTCATAAGAAACAAATCAAGGTTGGTGGCTCAAGGATATACACAAGAAGAAGGAATAGACTATGAAGAAGTATTTGCACTTGTGGCTAGGATTGAAGAAATTAGATTATTCCTAGCTTATGCTTCTTATATGAAATTCAAAGTCTATCAAATGGATGTCAAAAGTGCATTTCTTTATGGCTCAATTGAAGAAGAAGTATATGTCTGTCAACCACCAGGGTTTGAAAACCCAAGCTATCCAGACAGGGTATACAAATTGAAGAAAGCACTTTATGGACTACATCAAGCTCCAAGAGCATGGTATGACACTCTGTCATCCTATCTCTTGGAAAATGGCTTTGAAAGAGGAGTCATTGATAAGACTCTATTCATCAAGAGAAAGAAGAAGGATATCTTGTTGGTCCAAATCTATGTTGATGATATTATCTTTGGATCAACAAGAGACAACATGTGCAAGGAATTTGAGGAACTAATGCATCAAAGGTTCAAGATGAGTTCCATGGGGGAACTTACTTTATTCCTTGGACTCCATGTTCAACAGAAGTCAGATGGGATCTTCACCTATCAGTCCAAGTATGTGCAGGACATACTAACCAAGTTTGGTTTCTCAGATTCAAAACCTGCAAGCACACCTATGGAGACACACAAGTAGATAACAGCAGATCTTGAGGGGGAGGATATGGATGTTCATCATTATAGATCCATGATTGTCTATCTCATGTATCTTACAGCCTCTAGGCCAGATATAATGTTTCCAGTCTGTGTATGTGCAAGATTCCAAGTTAGGCCAAAGCAATCTCACTATCAAGCTGTTAAAAGGATATTCAGATATCTCAAAGGGCAATCCAGATTGGGACTTTGGTATCCTCATGACTCATCCTTTGACCTACTTGCATACTCAGATAGTGATCTAGGTGGAGCAAACTTGGACAGAAAATCTACTTCTGGAGGATGTCAGTTTTTGGGTGCAAGACTAGTTTCATGGCAGTGCAAGAAACAAACCATAGTATCCACATCTACAACAGAGGCAGAGTACATAGCAGCTGCAAGTTGCTGTTCTCAAGTCTTATGGATTCAGAATCAAATGCTGGATTATGGGGTAACCTTTCTACACACTCCAATTTTTGTTGATAATAGCAGTGCTATTAGCATTGTGAATAATCCTGTCAAGCACTCAAATACAAAGCACATTGAGATCAGGTATCACTTCATAAGAGACTGTAATGAAAAGAAACTTATTCAAGTTGTAAAAGTTCACACTGATAACCAGTTTGCTGATCTATTCACTAAAGCTTTTAATGTGGGTAGATTCACTTTCTTGGTAACAAGTGTGGGAATGATCAACTCTGAATAAGCCCCTTCTCAAAAAGTAGTTATATACCTGTATATTGTTTATTCTTGGTGTTACTAATCTTCCTTTTCAGGATATATATAGCAGTACTCAGTGTATCACAAGCTTAAAAGAGTAAGTATGGTTAATACTGCTAGTAGTTAATACTGCTAGTGGTTAATACTGCTAGTGGTTAATACTGCTAGTAGTTAATACTGCTAGTGGTTAATACTGCTCTCAGTTAATACTGCTTTCAATTAATACTGCTCTCAGTTAATACTGCTAGTTAGTTAATACTGCCTTCAGTTAATACTGCTCTCAGTTAATACTGCTAGTTAGTTAATACTGCTAGTAGTTAATACTGCTCTCAGTTAATACTGCTCTTAGTTAATACTGCTTTCAGTTAATACTGCTCTAGGTTAATACTGCTTATGTCCCGAATACTATAAATACTCTTTGCCCGCCTAAAAGTTCATAACGACTCTTTGCATACTTTTCTCTTGCGCTCTAAACCCTCTCTCTCTCGAGTTCCAAGTTTTCAAGCAAGAAACTTCAAGGTCAATGGCATCCATGGCGTTCATTGACGAGCACAATGAAATTGCGATGCTCCAAAAGCCAAAACAAGCTGCAGGTTTTCATCAGATAGTCGACTTTCTAAAGTCCAGTCACATTGCCCATGCTCTCACTATATCTCCTACTATCTTCATAGAGCATCAGAGGCAATTCTGGGCACATGCCACCATTGTTACTAAGAATGGTGTACAAATGATCAAGACGAAGGTGTGTGGCAAGCCATTAACAGTTACTGAAGAGGTAATTCGCATCAGTCTACGTCTAGACGATGCCTCTGGTATAACTTCTATCTCTAATGATGAACTGTTTTCTTCTCTTTCAAGAATGGGGTATGGAGGCCCATTGGGTGTGTTCAAGTTCTTAAAAGCAAAATTTTCACCTCAATGGCGTTTCTTTGTCCATACCCTTATGCATTGTATCTCTAAAAAGACTACTGGATGGAGTGAGTTCAGTAGCACCATTGCTTATGCTCTGGTATGCTTAGCCACTGCCAGAAAGTATAATTTTTCTCAAATGATTTACAATGATCTTGTCTCAAACTTGGGAAACAAAAAGAGCTTTTATATGTACCCCAGGTTTGTTCAAGCAGTTATCACCCACGAATTGACGGATATTCCTCATTTTGATGGGATATATGTACCAAAACCCCCTAAAGGCAAGGTTTCTCAAATATGAGAAGATCTGCTGGGGACTCGGAAGGAGTTGACACACCATTGTTCTCTACAATGATGGTGGTGTCACAAACTGATAAAGGTATGGTAGCAGGGTCAAGGCCCCCATTAGACCAACCCACTGCTAGCCAATCCCAACCTTACCACTCTAAATCAATTCCCCAGTCTCTTCTTAATAAACCAACTTCACCAATCACCCAAACATACAAAAGGAAACAGGTAAAGAAGGCTCCTTCCCTTCTTGTACCAACATCCCCTAAGCCTTTCAGCCCTCTAAGGGAGGATTCTCCCTTAGAGAATATCTACAGGGAAACCACAAGGGTGTCTCCCAACCCAAAGGAGGTGCTCTCTGAGGAGGAGGTTGAGCATATGGGTCCTGAGGTTGCCACTACTCCTGCTAGCACAGAGGAGGACAGTGGTAACATAAATAAGACCTCCCCCATGGCAACTTTGAATGAGCAATCATTCAAAGGTCCCCGGTGCCAAGAAACCAAGGGGGTGGATAGTGCTTCTGCTAGGCAGAAGGCTTCCACTATTGAAAGATCCCATGATCCTTCAATAGAGGGTAACACTTCTGGAGAAGGTGAGGACAGATATAACTATCAAGAATTGATGGATGCTATGGGTAACATAAACATGGATGTCATCAAGCAGGGGAAAGACATTGAAGAAATGAAAATGGTGATCCTGTCTCAACAAGTACAGATTACCAAATTGAAGAAAATGGTAACTAGATTGGTGCAAAAGAGGAGGAGAAGGCAATTTGTTTTGAAGAAGAGGAAAAATGCTAATGATGCTTTCAACAAGGGGGAGAATTCAGAGGCTGCAGCAGAAAAGGAAAGTACTTCTGAGATGGAATTTGATGTTAAGGGGGAGAAAGCTGCAGAAACAGAAGCACAAGCATTAGAAACAGATAAGGTTCAAGCAGCAGTAACAGAACAGGTAGCAGCAGTAACAGGGCTATCTGTTGAAGAATTGGAAATAGCAGAAACCTTGGTTAAAGCCAAGAATGATACTCCTAAGGCTACTCAAAAGGCCAAGGGAGTAGTCATTAATGAAGGAGGAATCGCAAAGAAGGAAAAAGAGAAGGAAGTCTTGAAGGAAATAAAGGGAAAAGGAAAAGAAAATATGGTTGAAGAAGCTGAACTGCCTACAAAGAAGAAGTCTCAGATTGAAATGGATGAGGCAATAGAAAAGCAGCTTCAAGACCAAATGGAAAAGGAGGAACAGTTGCAAACAGAAACTGACAGAGAACTTGCAAAGATCATGGCCAGAAAGTTGAATGCATAATATCAGAAAAGCATCAAAGAAGCAGCTCAAGCCAAGAAGCTTCAAGTCAAGAAGATGCCAATTCAAAAACAGAAAAGACAACCCTCCAAAACATTTTTGGCTAATCAGGAAAGAAGAAAGATGATAAATTTCCTAAAAGGTGCAATTGGTGTTAAGGGGGAGATGTTCAACAACATGGCATACACTCAAGTTGAAGAGTTATACCAGAAAGAGATGGCTAAGCTTCAAGGGGATTCAGCCCAAAGGGAAGAGGCTGAGAGAAGAATGAAGGAGAGGTATGACCTTAATATTCAAAAGCCATTCCCTGAGGAGACCACACCTTCAAAAGATAAAACAGAAGAGATGAAGGAAGAACATGAGGGTGTTGGTGTAGAAGCTACATCTGGGAAGAGGGTGAAGACAATTACCTCCAAGAAGCAGAACAAAAGGCCAAGAGTTGAAGAAACAGTAGAAAAAGCAGAACCTTCAGTTAATTCTACAACTAAATCTGTAAAGAACCCAGAACAATCCAATAAGCAATATGATCTTGATCTATATATGACTACAACAGCTGATGAACCAGTTTCAGCTGATCCCATTTCTATGAAAGCTCCAGAAGTCATCTTTTGGGATATTTTAGAAGATCAAAGGAAGAAATACTTCAGGCTTAAGAGAGTGGGAGATATATATGAAGTGTACTCTACTTGGGGTAGATTCATAAGAAGTTGTTCAATATTAGATTTAGAAGAGATGTTTAAAGTTGGGTTGGAGATATATGAAAAGGAGCTGAAAGGAGAAGGAATGAGCTTAATCAGATTAGCCATGGAGTACTTATGCATGATGTTTGATCCTAGCAAAGTTCAACATGTGATCAGAGATTTGCATCTACAGAATAAATTCCAAAGAATAGAAAACTGGATGATATTTGAAAGGTGTGGAGTCTATGTCATCACTGTGGACAGAGCTTATCATGAGTACTACTTAGTTGATAAAATCTATGATCACAGCAAGGCCAAATTACAAGCAATGTTAAATGCAAAGCTTACATGTTCAAAAGATTCAGAAATGGCAAAGATTGTGGTTAGCAGAATCATTAATCAAAGTTTGGGTTTGGATCCTAATCTAGGAGTGTGAACTGAGGTGTTGAAAGCATCTTGAAGAAGATCTGAAGAACTTGACTTCTCTTCCTAAAAGTCAAGTTAGGGGGAGATTGTTGGGAACTGAAGAATTCACCAAGTATGGTTAGTGCTGCTAGTACAAGATTACTACTGCCAGAGGACTTTAATAGTTAATACTGCTGAGTTTTACTACTGCTAGTAGAATTAATACTGCTAGTCAAAGTTAGTACTGCTTGAACAAAGTTAGTACTGCTTAGCTAGTTAGTGCTGCTAGTGGTTAGTGCTGCTTAGTAGTTAATACTGCCAATTTAGTGCTGCTTATAAGATGAAGATTTGAGTTAGAAGAATGACAGTTGGATATTCTGAAGATATTCATGGAAGATATACTGAAGATATTCTATTTATTGTAATTATCTTTTATTCTGTATATGTATAGATTTGATAGAATAGAAAAACAGATAATCATTCATTCTAAGTTTAAGAGAAAAATCAACCTCAAGGCATAGATCCTAATTCTAGAGAAGTAGAATTCGTCTTGAAAGAGTCTGTTCTTCAAGATTGAGGTTGAGTGTGTAATCTTGTGATTTGATAATTGAATACAAGTTTACAAGTTGTTGATTATACACTGTTTTGTTTACTGTTATATTGAATATCAAAGTGTTATTCCGCAACTTCTTTGATATTAGTTTCTGAGAATTTATTCTTGTTAAGAATTCGATCCTGTCAAGGATACAAGAACAAGTTTCATTGCATATCAAGTTAAGACATGTTCAGTTTCAAAAACTTCCAGCAATCTATTCAGTGTGCTCACATGCGAATCTTCGATTAGCTTCAAGAAAATGCAATTCTAAAAATATTATAGAGAACTTTGCATGTACTCACACTAAGCCATCAAGAATTAAGATATTCATAAATTTACAGATTTATTGCGACTCAAACATATCACCAAGTATCATGAGATGTGTGCTCATTGGCATCTTTTAGCATTGTGCACATTGGCATCTTGACATGAGTGTGCTCTTTGGCATCTTTTAAGCGCGTGCACTTTGGCATCTTTTGATCAAAAAGTTTATTAAGTAAAGAACATGCCATAAACGTAACTTTCTATCTGACCCTATTGCAGGATTTGGGTCAGTTACTCCCAGACCAGTTGGCCTTAGGGGACTAGATGTCAAGCACCCCTTGGAACTTACTTTCCCAGATCAGAAAGGCTACATCGACATATCCTAAACCCATTCATACCAGTAAAACATGACTTTCGATCTGGTTCTATAGAAGGATTTCTGTTCGATCACTCCCAGACCAATTGATTTTAGGGGACCAGATGACAAGCATCCCGAGGAACTTACTTTCCCAAACCAGAAAGGTCACAGGTAAAACTTTCAAACTTAGAGATTTCTGTATTTTAAGAAATTAATATTCATCTCAATCACTCAGATCAACGTCTAAATGCTTAGCCCATATTTTCATTCCGATCTATAATTCTGATCATTTACGTAGTCTAAGCAAAGTAAACTATAAAAATTCCGACTCACATATCTTTAAAGCATTAATAAAAGTTTAAACATGTTGCTGACTTTTCGACTTTTGTAAGACTTGAAATTTGACCATATAAAAACTTTAATATAAGCAAAAGAACTTGAAAATTTATCCTAGACACATATTTTATTCAAAGGAAAGAAAAAATGTAAAACTTTACTTTATAGAATAAAATTTGTAAAGATTTAAACTTTTAATAGATATTTAGTTGGAACAAAATAAAATTCAACTATTTCATCTTTTACATTGAAGAAAATAAATTTGTGTCTCATATTAAAAGAAAATTTTGGGTAATACAAATTCATGAGATAGATAAACAAGCTCAGATTCTTGAAACATTGAGAAAAACTAAATAACATCATTATCAGAGATAAATGCAGCGGAATTAAAATTGATGTACTCACAGTATCTCATTAAGTCGGAAGCTTAATCATTGAAGAACGAGTTCTAAACTGTTGTGTTTAGAAGTCGAGTCTATGAAGTACGGGTCCTGAGTTGAATTACTCAGAAGCCAATGTTCTCTTACTCCCCCTGAACATGTGGTGCCTGCAACTTTAAATCAGATAAAGATTTGGGTACCCACTTAAACTTGGGTCCGTGTTTGTTAGTTGCAGTTCTTGTGGGGAAATATTTGTTAGATTTAACATTTAAAGCACGAGGAATATCATCAAAAAAATATGCACAATCATCAGAAGAGAAAGCATAATCATCTGAACTAGAATCAGAAGACGAATATGAGACATTTTTGGAAATTTGAAACATTTGCTTTATAGAGTATTTTGAAATTTTATTACAATAAGCAAATGAATCACTATTGTAAAGTTTGTTTACACATCGATCTCCATCAAACATAGAATCAGTTGATGGCCGCCTAGCTCTCCAGATTTGCTTCTTTGACCGGCTCACAGTCCTATCTGAAAGAATAGTATTGGAAGAATTAGAATTGTCAGTAAGAACTGTATCTCGTTTCTTCGACTTCTTTGACCGTCTTCTTTTACGCTTAGGTTTATAATATTGATCATTGAGCGTAAAAGAATCATCAAGAATTTTAGACTTAATATTTAAATCAGAAGAAATAAATTTATCCAAGCAACCAATCTGATCAACTAATAAATCTGAATTTGCCTCGGAGTCTGAATAATTTTGAGAAAAGATTTTAAAATTTGAAACTTCCTTTTTATTTTCCTTAGAATCAAAAGATATGCTAGAAATAGAATCTGATTGTTGAGAAAATGAATTTTCTTCAAGACTAGATGTCATGAAAGAAAGTATTATATCAGATTCAATTTTCTTCAAAATATTTTGATCTTCTATCTGATCTTCAAGATCTATGATTTTTCCTTCTAATATTAATTGAGGAGTATATTTCTTCGAATCATAAATGATTGGAGAAATATTTCCTTTATCAGAATCAGGAGCATAAGAAGGAACAAAATCATTAGACATTGAAGATTTAACAGTAGATATATCATTTAAAACTCTTTTTCCTCTTCTTGATTTGTCAGGAAAATATTTTGCATTTTCGGACGTATAAACAAAATGAATTTCATTTTTCTTAATATTTATCCTTTTCTCATTTTGGATTTCTAACACTTGCTTCTCATTCATCCAATCAATTTTAAATTGAGGAGCATAATGAGCAAGAGTCAGATAGTCGTATTTATATAAAGTTGGGGATTTTTCAATCGTATTGTTTAAACAATGAGGATTTTCAAAACCAAGACCCCATCTCTATTTTAAAGCCTCTTCACTCCTCAGCTTGTTCTTATAGATTGTTTGTTCAGATTGGTCTCTTCGATAAAGCTTTTCTTCTAACTTAATTATTTTATCAGAAAACTCATCTTTTAAAGTAGTCATTGATGTCAAAGATTCAAGATAAGTCTTGTTAGAATTTTCCAAAGCATCCAATTTCTTTTGAAAGATGTTTTTAGTATTTTCTAAAATAGAATTTTCATCTTTCAAAGAAATTTTCAGCTTTTCAATTAAATCTGACTTTTCAGAGTTTAAAACTTTTTCAGATAAAATTTTAGAGCGCAAATCAGACAAAGCATTAATCATGATATCCATCTGAGAGGTAATAAATTGGTAGTCAAATTCAGAATATACCTCATCCTCATCTGTGTCAGAATCAGAATCGTCTGACTGGTCATCTCCAACTAAGCACATCTGAGCGATCTCTACGTTTGAAGCTTCATCATTGGAATATTCCAGCCAGAATTCTTCTTCTGCCAGCAAAGTTGTTCCATTCTCTCTTTTCTCAGCCAGCTCCAATTTCCTTCTGTAATAAGCTGAGTCCTTAACTTTCTTTTCTCTACACTCCTTTGAGATGTGACCCTGCTTTCCGCAGTTGTAGCAAGCAACAGTCTTTGGCTCGGGTACTTTTACTTTAGGACCGGAAATAAAGCGAGAAGAGTTGGAACCCGATCTAGGTTGGAACTTCTTCTGATAGCGTTGGGAGAGAAGGATCATAGCTTTCTGTAAGGCCTCTCCATCGTCATCAGTTGACTCGGTGTAAGCGTTATCATACAACGCTTGTTCATTCATTTGCTTTGTGAGAAGAGCAACCGGATCAACTGTTTTCCTGTTCTTTTTATCCAGCTTGGCCTTTTTCTCTATTACCAAACTTTCATCAGTCAGCAAAATCTCAAACATTTCTTGGATCTGCATAGTTGAGATTCTGACATCGTTCCTCAATTTGTGGCATGATTTATTCCATTCTGGTTGCAATATGTTAAGGAACTTCAGATTTGTCTCAAGCTCAGACTTTTCAACTTTTATCTTCCGAAGATCATTGATGACGGCACAAAAACGGTTAAACACAGCTTTCAGTGACTCCCCGTCCTTGGCTTTGAATTCCTCAAAATTATTCATGTATCGAATATGCCTGAGTTGAGTAGCTACTGAAGAACCAAGCATAATCTTCTCAAGCTGTTGCAACATCAGGTTAGGATGAGTTTTGACACAGTCAACCCTGTTGTATACGGAGTTTGGCAAGGTCAACATTAGATTTGCTTTAATATCCCGATCAGCTTGATAAGCAGTCAACTCATCATTAGTGTACTCTTTAGTAGGCTTGTAAAATCCAAAAGCCAATTTGGGTTTGTCGAATGGTCCTTCAGATAAAATGGTCATCATATCATTTCCATTCTTTTGTCGTTCAATAAAGTTCAAGAACCGATCTTGCGACTGTGTAAACTCGTTTTCATCGATTAGTACTGGTGGACGAGTTTCTGTGCCCAATGACATCATGAGGTCACTCGTGTAGAACTGAGCTTGAAAAGCAAATTTTGCAGAATTCATTGCTGATGTACCAGAAAATCAAAAATCAGATTGAATTAAAAAAAATTCGAAAAAATATTAAAAATTTGAAAATTTGAAAAACACTTGTTATGACACAAAGTTTAAAAAAAAAAAATGACACACACAAAAAAAAATTCCAGGGAGACGCGCAAAAAGAAGGTTTTCGTTTGCAGAGAGGAACGCAAAGAAGGTTTGCGTTTGAAGGGAGGAACGCAAACTAGAGGTTTGCGGGTGAAGACTGAAACGCAAACTATGATTTGCGGGAGTAGTGGGAAACGCAAAGTTGAACTTTGCGGGTGTAGAGGGAAACGTAAAGTAAACTTTGCGGGTGTGACTTGAAACACGAAATTGTCCTTTTTTTGGTCGAAGGCAGAAACGCAAATCAAACTTTGCGTTTGTAGAGGGAAACGCAAACTTCACTTTGCGTTTCCAATGAGAACCGAAAACCTGAAAGACAAAGCAACATGAAAGACACGCAGAGTATTATGAATGACACGAAAAGACTATGAATGAAACGCAAAGTGCAAAAATACTACCAATTCACGCAAGAACAACTATAACATTGAAAATTGACCAAGAAAATCATACACTGAACTTCGAAAACTTCTTTCTAACAACTTCTATCAAACAGTTTCGATTAAAATCAACAAAAACTGAAAATCATGAATGAACCAGTACCGAACTCGTGTTTTTCAAGAAAACTATTAAACTCAAAATTGATGATTTAAACTTGATTTTCTTGAAAAACAACTTGAAACAAAAGAGATCGAATAACAAAAACGAGTCTAATGAGATCAAAAACAACCAAATTCGAACACAAACAGATCCAAATTTTATGAGAAATCAAGAAAACGAGATTTTCTTGATAAATTCAAGAAAATCGATCAAATTTTCGATTTCTATCACAAATTCAGATTAGAAAAATGCAATCTCTCAATCCTCTCAAGATTCAGTTTGCTCTTATACCAATTGTTAATCCAAGATCACTGATTCTTTAGAGAGAGAAAGTAGAGAGAGAGAGAGCTTTGGAAGCACAAAGTAATTTTCTATTAATGTGTGCGTGTGAAACTTACAAGACACAAAGACCAAAGGGACTTAAATACCCTTGGTCAGATACAACACAGATATGCATCTAAACACAGTATTTGACCAAGCCCTATAAATACAATGATTACTATAAAATCAGACCTAACAGAATTCGCTGAAGAGAGACCTGCGAATTGTGAAGTTTTCGCAGATAGCGATTTGCGAATTGCTTAGTTTTTGTTCTCTCTAGTTTGCGAATTCCTAACTTGTGTGGTTTTTAAATTTGCTTTTGCGAATTTCAAAGAGATTTACGAATTCTGATACTTCTGTTTTGCGAATTGTTTCTCGATTAAAGCTGCTTGCGAATTCTGAACTTGGAGTTTTTTAGAAATTTAATTTTCTGAAAAATTTTCAAGTGTTTCTCAAATTGTTGGATTCAAAGATCATTACTAGCTTACATTTCTTGTTGTATGCAGATAAATCAAAACTCTCATCATGTCTAAAGAGTTACTCTCAATGGGTTCTCAATTGAAACCTCCGGTCTTGTCCATCGGAGAATATTCACAGTGGAAGAGGAGAATGACTCAGTTTTTGAATCACAAGAACAGAGATTACATGAATTATTGACAGACCAGTTCAGCCTGTGGTTACAATACCTGGACAGGCAGCAACAAATACATCTCCAGAAATTCCAGTTCGACATGTGCCAAGACCTTATCAATACTACAATGAAAGAAAGAAGGAACTTCACAAGATAGATGAAGAGGCATTTATCTATCTCACCATGGCTATCCCAAATGACATCTACAACCGTGTAGATAGTAGGGAATCTGCTAAAGCCGTGTGGGATGAATTGGAGAGACAATTCCAGGGTACTAAGAAATCTATACAAGCCAAGTTGAACCAAAGCATCAATGCTTACGAAGGCTTTCATGCAAAGGAAGGAGAGACTCTTCTGGATACCTACACACGATTCAATGTTATTCTGAATGACTTGAGGAGAGATAGGATGAACAAAACTGTATCTGAGATTAATTACAATTTCATCAAGAACTTGAATCCTGAGTGGAAGAGCTATGCAATCAATATCCAGATGACAAAAGATATGGCACAGGAAGACATGAATGGCATCTTCACAACATTATCTCAACATAAAGATGAGGTAAAGCAACTTAGTGAAGACAAGAAGATTGTCAAAGATTCACTTGCCTTGTTGTCTGAACAAGAGAAAGGATCAAGCTCTAAGTCCAGTTCCTCATCCAAACATAAGTCAAGGAAATCCAGAGCTCTTCTGACAGAACTGACTGACTCTAGTTCTGATGATTCCTCCTCTGAAGCTGAGAAACACTCTGATGAAGATATTCAAGGATTTGCTGATAATCTTGCCCTCATCACAAAGCAATTTCAGAGAAGTTTTGGCAAGAAAAGATATTCAAAGTCAAAGTATGAGGGATATGAAAAAGATAGATCATACAAGTACAAGCCGAGGTGTGAGAAGAAGGATGGAAAGAAATATGAGAAGAGAGAAGAGAAAAGAGATGAGAGGAGAGAAAGAAAGAAAGAAAGAAGAGAATGCTGAGCCAAAGTACGGCATGTGTTACAACTGTGGTAAACCTGGCCATTTTTCAAAAGAATGCAAGTTCAAGCGAACAAAGAATTTAGAGTACTATGCAAAGAAATCACTAATTGCAAAGAAGGTAGAAGATGGGAAAGGCCTTATGGCTGAGGAAGAGAACTAGTTCTTCCAAAGCTCAGATGAAGAATCAACACATTTCACTCAAGTATGTATGATGGCCAAGGTCAATGATGAAGCTGAATCATCTTCTGACCAGTCTGATTGTGATTCAGAGGTAAGTACTCTTTCAAATTCTGAACTTGTTCAATCGCTTATGGCTCAGATTCAAAACATGGAAAAATAGTTTGAGAATTTAAAAGTTAAACTTAACAATGAAAGACAATCAATGATGAATTTTCGTGACGAAAATGCATTATTGAAAGTTGTTGGTGAGGAAAAAGAATCTGAAAAGGATGCTTTAAGGACAAAAAGAAGATTTGAAAATCAAGATTGTTGAGCTTGAAATAGATCTTGTTAATTTAAATCCTGAAAAAGGTGATTTTAAAATCAAGTTTGAAGCTTCTTTTCAGGATCGCAATGAAGCGTATTGCAAGATTAAGCAGCTAGAGGATTTAAACTTAAAAAGAGGAAAGACTGGGCAGACATTGAATTTATTAACAAATAAACTCCAAGATGTCCGATTTTACAATGCTAAAACGGGTTTAGGTTTTGAAGAAAACGATGTTTTGAAAAGAGCACCAGAAAACTTGTATAACTTTGATAAACTGGGCTCAACACCTAAGAAAATCCCGAGCATTCATGATACTTTTGTTAAAGCTGAAACTCTCATGTCTAACATTTCTTCTAAAGGTAAAGAAACGATTGATGATGATATATCAAGTTGTGTTGATTCAGTCTCAAGTTTTAAATATGTTGGTTTTTCTTATAAAGAATTAAACAAAAGTTATAAAACTAGAAAACCTGAATTTGTTGAATTTCAATCACTGTTTTCTACATGTTCACCAACAGAATCAACCAACATTGAAACAGACATTCCTGAAACTCAATGTCAGTATGATGAATATGAATCAGAAACTGATGATGAGAATCAGGTTCCAATAACTGAATCAATCATTTTTTAATCTTCAAAAGAGATTAAGACTGATGAGTGCATAGATGTCATGAATCATAGCATTAAAACTGATTTTTCAAAGAAAATGACTGAGGAGATTTTTACAAACATGATGAATGCTTCAGATCATGTTCATATCATAGAGAAGTTAGAATCAAACTCTGAGCTGAATCAAACATCTACTTTTGAGAAACAAATCAAAGATCTTCAAAAGACTATTAAAGAGTTAGAAGATGAGAATTGTGATCTCAAATTCAAACTTGATAAGTCTTCTAAGGAAAACAAAGAACTCTCTAAAGACTTAAGTGCTTTAAAAGTTGATTTGTTTAAACAAAACTTGAATGAGAAAAAGATGTTTGAGTCTCAGAAATGGAATGTTTATTCAAACCTTGAGTTTGAGACTATCACTTCTAAAACCTCTATTGTTTATACTGATACTCTTGAATATCCTTTAAGTATCTTTGAAAAAGGTGAAGCTTCTGGTACTTCAAAGTCAAAATCATATTTTAAGAAGAAAACTGAGAAGGTTTCATTTCCTATTTCAGATTTGAAAAAGCAAAATGATAAAGGAGAATGGGTGAAGAAGAAGTGTGAAAATAAAGTTGTTGAAAATAAATGTAATGTCATTGATAGTGTTAGTTTGAAATGTACTAGTTCAAACGATTTGAAATGTCAACAATGTATGAATGTTTGTACTCATAGTGATAAATCAAAGCTATTGACATATGCTCGTAAGAACTTTATTTGCAAACACTGTCATGACAACTCTTTCAAACTTTACACCATTCCTCCTAAATCTAAAGTTGCTAAAAAGGAATCTCGCGCTAAATCTGTCTCTAAATCCTCAACACAACATGCGAAAGTCTTTCATGTTAATAATGATTATCTTTTTAGAAAACAGAAGTTCCATGAGCTTAATGTAAAAATGGTTTGGAAATGGATACCGAAGCCTCGTTATGAATGGCGAATCAAGGCTAAGGTAGAAAAGGCTAACAAAGAAGGACCCATCTGGATATGGGTACCTAAGAAGAAGTGATATGTTATTTTTGCAGGCCTCACATCTGTGGTACATAGATTCAGGATGCTCGCGCCACATGACTGGATTTAAGCATCTTCTACATAACTATGTTGAGGAACCTGCGGGAACAGTGAGTTTTGCAAATTCTGAGCTTACCGGATTCATTCGAGGACACGGTTCATTAACAAATGGCGTTGTAACAATCAAGAAAGTACTGTTCATAGAAGATTTGATCATAATCTATTCAGCACAAGTCAATTTTGCGACAGTCAATTTCAAGTTCGGTTCACTATTGAACATTGTCTTATTGAAGATAAAGACGGTTATGAGATTTTTAAAGTAGAGCGACATGCAAATTTATATGCATTGCATTTTCCAACACTTTCTGCAACTAGACCTGTCTGTCTAATTGCCAAAGCCTCAAGAGCTGAAAGTTGGATTTAGCATGGGCACCTGTCTCACCAAAATTTTCAAGCGATAAATCAGTTGGCGAGACATGGAATAATTAAAGGTCTACCAGAACTACGGTTTGAGAAGAATTCACTTTGCCTCGTTTGTGAGATGGGAAAGATGAAACGCAATTCACATAAAGCAAAGACATAATTTTCTTGCTCAACACCTCTCGAGCTTATTCATATGGACCTTTGCGGCCCGATGAGGACTCTGTCTATAAATGGGAAGAAATATATATTGGTTATAATAGACGAGTTCTCACGATACACATGGTTGGAATTTTTGCGAAGCAAATCAGATGCACCAGAGCTCATCATTGCCTTTCTCAAGAAGATCCAGGTTCGACTTTAATTGCCGGTAAAGACTTTGAGAAGTGACAACGGCACAAAATTTAAGAATTCTACTCTTCAGAGTTATCTCGTATCAGTCGGGATATCACATAACTTTTTTGCTGCCAATACTCCTCAACAAAACGGTGTGGTCAAAAGGAAAAATTGAACCCTGGTTGAAGCAGCAAGAACGATGCTAGCTTATTCTGGTCTTCCATTGTATCTATGGGCTGAATTTGTTGCTACTGCATGCTTTACTCAGAATCGTACTATTGTGATTAAAAGACATAAAAAGACAGCTTATGAGCTTATTAATCATAGAAAGCCGAATATTAAAGTTCTTCGTGTTTTTGGTTGTAGGTGTTATATCCTTAACAATCGTGATAATCATGGGAAATTCAACAAGAAGGCGGACGAAGGCTACTTTGTCGGTTTCTCTTTATTGTCAAAAGCGTCTACAACAGAAGAACCAAGACAATCATGGAGAGTATGAATGTGTCTTTCGATGAAACATCTACATTGACTTCTAAACAAAGCAGTTCAGAACTCAAGCTCAAACAGAAGGCTTCTATTCAAGACAGAATAGAACCCGAATCGTCACAGACTGTCTTCTGACTCACTTTCTATAACATCTGAGTTAGATTTACTATTTTTGATGCATTCATGGATATTTGTGTAGATTTCGACAAATCAAATACATCTGCATCAAGTTCAGAGGTTCCAATTGTAACTGATGTTATCTCAGGACCTTCTAAACAAATAACAACAACCTCATTAGGTACAACTACACCTATCATTTCTGAAGATTCTAACATTGAATTTGTTTCTGCAGATACAACTTCTAGAAAAGAAGTCCCGAGTACTTCTTCCGTGGCCCCAAAATTACTTGCTTCAGAAAATCCTGTACAAGATGTCCCGAGTACATCTGAGGTTGATATGAATGTACCTGCCATATACGATGAATATGATGAAGATAACACGCAGATCTCTGTTCACCCAATTCCGAGTACTACAAGATGGACACGAGATCATCCTCTACACAACATAATAGGTGACGTGCATAGTGGAGTTCAAACGTGGGCGACATCTGCAAATTTTTGTTTGTATTCGAGTTTCATTAGTTCCCTTGAGCCAAAGAAAGCATCAGAAGCCTTGCGCAATCCGGATTGGATTTTAGCTATGCAAGATGAGCTTCTACAATTTGAGCGGAACAAGGTTTGGCGACTAATACCACTACTTGAAGGCAAATCAGTAATTGGTACAAAGTGGGTATTCAGAAATAAGAGAGATGAAGCAGGAGTTGTGGTTCGAAATAAAGCTCGCCTTGTTGCAAAAGGGTATTGTCAACAGGAGGGGATTGATTATGATGAGACATTTGTTCTTGTTGCAAGGATTGAAGCTATTCGGATATTTTTTTCATACGCAACCCACAAGAATTTTACGGTATATCAGATAGACGTAAAATCTGCTTTCTTGAATGGGATTCTGCGTGAAGAAGTTTACGTTGCTCAACCCAAAGGCTTCATTGATCCTAAGCACCCGGATTATGTCTACATACTAGACAAGGCTTTACATGGACTCAAACAGGCACCGAGAGCTTGGTACGAAATGTTAACCCAATTTCTACTTGCTTCAGGGTTTAAGAAAGGTACTATCGATACTACTCTTTTTCTGAAGAAACAAGGTGAAGATATGATCCTAATTCAGATTTATGTGAATGACATTATTTTCGGTTCTACAAATCCTAAATTTTGTAAAAACTTTTCAAAAAACATGGAATCTCGATTTGAAATGTTGATGATGGGTGAACTCACTTTCTTTCTTGGTCTTCAAGTAAAACAGTTACCCGAAGGCATTTTCATTAATCAGTCAAAATACATCAGAGATATCCTGAAAAAGTTTAACATGTCTGAAAGTTCAGTAATGAAAACACCAATGGCAACGGGTACACTATTAGATGTTGATTTATCTGGTAAATCAATAGATCAAAAGATGTACCGTAGCATAATTGGTTCATTATTGTACTTAACAGTAAGTAGACCGGATATTATGTTTGACACGTGTTTCTGTGCTAGGTATCAAGCTAAACCGAAGGAATCACACCTAGTCGCTGTGAAACGAATTCTTAGATACCTCAAAGGCACTCCCTAGTTAGGCCTTTGGTATCCTAAGGGTTCGAGTTTTGATCTAACTGCATACACAGATGTTGACCATGCAGGGTGTAAGCTGGATCGTAAGAGCACCTCTGGATCGTGTCAGTTTTTAGGTAACAAGTTGGTTAGTTGGACATCGAAGAAGCAGAATTGTGTATCCACATCTACCGCTGAGGCTGAATATGTAGCCGCTGCAAGCTGCTGTTCACAAGTCCTGTGGATGCAGACACAATTAAAGGATTTTGGCTATTCATATCAACGAGTTCCTATTTACTGTGATTCAAAGAGCGCGATAGCAATAACGGCTAATCCAGTGCAGCATTCCAAGACTAAACACATTGATGTGCGATACCACTTCATTAAGGATCATGTGGAAAAGGGCGACATAGAGATGCATTTCGTGCAAACGGACTACCAGTTGGCTGATCTTTTCACCAAGCTGTTGGATGAAAAGAGGTTCAATTTTCTGATTAGCAAATTGGGAATGCTAAATGCCAAACCATGATTCGAGGGGTAGTGTATCTTATTTTGTGCTTTAATTGCTTATATCTTGGATATTATGAACAGTGTCTATTTTTCATCATGTACTGACGAAGGCGGAATCATTTATATAATGATTACCAATTTTTTTTTAACTGTGCAGATTATGTTTCTTGTGAAAATGGCTCTTGGATAAAACAGTTCAAGACCCGTTCTTTAATGTTTTAGAACTAAGGTTTCTGGTTACATCATATCAGAACCCAATCTTCATTGGTAAAGAGGGAGTTAACTGTTATATCTTTTGGGGGGGGGGGGAGATAATAGCTAGTTGTACTTTCATTGTTACATTTCTGATAAATTGATTTTTACAGATATTAAGTGGGAGAATATATGAAGTTTTTGTCAAAGTGTGCTTAACTGAGAATATTCATTTTCAGGGGAGCTTACAGGTATATTTTCTTTACCTTAATCTTTAACACTTGTTGAATGATGAACAATTTTCACTTGTGAATTTTTTTTTAAATGTCCAAACCACTTCCTATTCTTAAAATGTTTTCATGAATTGAGAAGTGCGATTTTAAATGATTTTGGATACTTTGATGCTTATCTGACCACGTGTTCTTAAAGAAAAATACTTGTATATTATTCTTTTCATATACTTTGTCAACTATTCATACACATAACGGTTCAGTACATTCATTTCTTGACTTTGATATTACCATGTCTCAAAAGTTTAATCTTTCGATGGTAATACTCCCGGTTGTATTCAGTGTTGTTTGAATCAGACGACATTTCATCATTATATGTGCTTTCATTGTTAAAATGTTTATATATTGTTCATATAAACAACATTCGTCTTTGATTTCCCAAAATATTATTCTTCATGAATTTTGATCTGATCTTAATCATTGTCAGATTCTCAAAACATTTCTATTCTTTCATGATTATTCATTCATACAGAGTTTTGAGAAATCTTAAATGCTTAAAATGCTCAAGTTTCATTCAGATTTTTAATGAGCATACATATACTGACAATTGATTTATTGTGCTTTAATGTCAAGAAAATCATTGAGACAATACATTCTTTTATGAAAATACATGGGATTCAATGTGAGAGCTTAACAGAACTTCCATGGATTCACGATAACCAGTGTTTCCTACCCTGGAAGTATTCCCAAGAGTGATTGATGGTAGAGGGGTAAAAAGATTGAGTATTGGTGTGTGAAGAGGTAAAATGGAAAAAAGAGATTGGTTAGAAGTGAGCTTAAAAGATTAAAAGAAAGAGGGTGTGAGAACAGAGTAAAAGAATATCAAACTCTGCAACAAAATCTTTCTGAGTCGGGCAACCACATAATCTGATTGGTTCACATTCTTTGGTTACCATCATTGAAAAAGGCAGTGAGCCTATGCCATCTCTTGCATACAACCCCACTAGCTACTCATTCTTTTATTAAAAAGAGAATGTTTCACATTTTCTAGGGATGCAGCACATTATCTATTGGTTCATCACTCGGAAGATACTGATATTGAAAAAGAAAGAAAGTTGCCCCACCTTCGACCCTTTCTCATGCATGTTGAGTCTATTTATAATCATTGTTGTCTCATTGTTTACATAATTTTGAGCCTAAACAGCAATCATTGTGCTTATTTCTTTCATAACACAAGCACGAGCACACAGAAAATGTGTTTTTCTGGCAGAACATTCATAGAAAATACTTTTTGTTTTTCAATGATTGAATGGAAGTCCTGGGGAGTGAACATCACTTCAAGCTCCTTAAATTGTACATTCGTTGTACATAGTGGCTTTGTGCTACTGACAGGCATTCCTAACTGTTTCATATGTTGATTCAGGGTTACAACTCCAAATTTGTTTGAATTTGAAAAGATTCAGATGAATACTTTCTTGAATTGACGACTCATTCAGATCAGATGAACGATTTTCTTATATCATTCTTTGGAGGAGACTGATAATTTTCCTATCTGGGGAAGGTTGATCATTTATTGTCAAAGGGAGACATTGTTCAAATTTCACCATTACGGGAAGATCATGAAGACTGTGCTTATTTGATCATTTGGGGGGGATGTTCCACAGACGGATCTAAACTTGAAGAGTTTTAATGATTTTGATTCTCACAAATCATTAAAAAGGGGGAGATAAATTAGAGTTCAAGTTCAGATGATTAAAGTTTGTATCAAGAAAGGGGGAAAGATGATTTTCAAAGTCAGATTGAAAGCTGAAGCAAAGATTGTTGTAAAGAGATATATTTTGAAGAAAAAGTAAAGTCATGAAAAGTAGAAAAAGGGGGAGATAATTTGATCAAAGTTTCAAAGTTTGTTGAAGGTGTCAAAGTTTTCAAATTGTAAAAACTGAAAAAGATTCGAAGATGAAGATTATTCTGAAGACAAGAAGACCTGAAGATTATTGTCAAATTTTTTTTAATCTTGAATTCAAAGAGGGAGATTGTTAGACTAATATTGTCATTGTGTAATAGTTCAAGGGTTTGGTTGTAAAGTCAACAAATGTTGACTTAGTATAAATACTTGGTTTCCTTGTAATCTGTAAGTACATACTCACACAGTAAATACGTGAGATATGTGATTAAGTGTTAGATCTATGACTTCGATGTAATCTGTGATTAAATCAATAAAATTGTATTCATAATCTGTGTTGTGTATTGTATGCTAGTATACTGGGTCACAATATTATTTTTTTTTCATTATCTTTTTCACCGTTTTTCTCTATTTTTTTATCCACATTTTAAATCACATATGGTTAGTTACGTTTAACATGTGATTTGTTACGTATCACACTTGATCCACAATGTGAATTTTTGTACCCATCACTTTTGATAATATGTGTGTGAGTATAGTTAAGTTTATCACATATTTCATTTTGCATTATAATATTATATTATAAGAGCCTCTCAATTTCATTATTATTATTGTTATTGTTATTAATACTAATATAATTGTTGATAGTTCTTTGATAATAACACCCCTTTTATTAGATTTTGAAGTTAAGAATTAAAAGTATTATTATTATTTTCATTATTATTATTATTATTAAAAATTGGAATTTTGCAAAGGTGATAGCGCATTTTGTAGCTTTGAGTGCAGACAAGAACAGATGAATCAAGATGAAAAAAAAGACAAGTGTTTATTGGTACCCAAAAAACTAGTTGTTGCTGAATCTTCTTCATCAGATGTTTCTAAGACCGACTAACAAATATATGAGATTTTAATGGGGTTTGGATCGATGTTTGTATGGTTCAGAGTCTTTCAAGTGTACATATATATATACATACGTTAATATGTATGTATGTATGTGTATATGTATATACATAATCCTTATGTATTGTGTATGTGTGTTTTATGAAAAAGCTTCAAAATTATTATTGTATGTGATTCAATATAATAAATTATTGCTTTAGAAGAATGTAGGACATTTAGTTTGGGAGCGTTCTTTTTTGTTGGCACCCCTTAATTGGTCTCTACTCATCCCCGATGAAAAAATGAGAAAACTCTTTAGAGACTATTGTGAATGATAATATTTGAGTACTAATTACATATTAGTCTAAGTGGCGTATTGTCACATTTGATAATATTTGCATCAAAATAAGATATATAAATAATATACATAATCACATATGATTAACAAAAATAGTTTACAATTATCATATATGATTGATACGATCATCGAACAAATTATCTATGTGATAAAAACCTATAATCAAACTGTTACAGATTTATCTTTGTGATGAAATAGGTTTATAAGGGATTATCGGTTTGGAAATCAAACTCAAACCCGATTTATTATGGATTATTCCTACGGTTATAGATAATGTGATATAATATTTGGTCTATATTCCTTCTCATTTTCTCGCAAGATCCTCCCTTCCCTTCTCTCTCTCTCTCTCTCTCTCTCTCTCTATATATATATATATATATATATATATATATATATTCCGTGGAGAATTCACATCTTTTTTTCCGAAATTGACCTATCTTCCTCTGACCCTGCAACTCGTTTATCAAATATTCATAAATGTATTAATGTAGCGTAATACATCTATATTTCTGTTTCTTAATTTTATTTTATGAATTTATGTATGTGGTTTTGAGAGAACAAAAGAGTCTTATGTTTGCATTTAGTTGTATGGAGTTTTTGCCGTATTAATAGATTCAACACTTAATCTTACAATTGCAAATGTTTATAAGTTGGTTGTGAGTTAATTTTATAAACTTCAAATGTATTAATAAGTTTTATAATGTAATAAGAAGTTGTAAATGTTGTATAATATAGTAAAAGTATTGTATGGATATACTTACATGTGAATATAACCGTGATTGAAATTTTGAATACGGATTAACAAAAATTGAAATATATATTAATATAGGTAACAAATTAAATAAAATAAAATACCAGATAATCTATATAATTTGGTTACTTAAAATTAATTATATTTAAGATTTTTATATAAATTGAGATAAACCTGTGAATTAAAATTAGATAAAGACTTTAAAATAGAAAAATGTTATAAAAATTGAAACCTTTTAAATGTATTATTTTTTAGTTAAAAAGTTATAAAATATAAAATCTAAATACTTTTACAGCACAGTGTAGGTTTATATTTTTTCTTAGAGCATAAAGACGGGTCGATGCATTTATGGGTCTTAGGCGAGATGTAAGATAGGGCCTTCGATAAGTACGAAAATAATTATTTAATATATAGTTTTGTATCATAAGTAATAACATTGAGTTCAAGATATATGAATAATTTATGTAAAACAATTTTCCGAGTATTTCTAGACACAAAATTAATCAATAACTATTTCTAAATTAATATGATCTACCATATGATTTTTACATAGCATCGTTAATATGTTCCAAATTCAAACACATTCTTGTGATATATATATATATATATATATATATAATATATATATATATATATAGATTGACATCATTTGGGGTGTGACTATTCACAGTATCACTCTATGTAAATCAATATAAATCAGTTGGGTTCTCATCTCACCTCAGGTTAATGTTTTCTATCACCGTTTAAGCTTTTAGGTTAAAACAATCTTTTTTGGAATCATCAATCTTAGAATCAAAAGCTCATGTTAGTTATAGTTTGAGATATTATTATCGTTTTTGAGATAAGAGAGTACTTAAGATTCATGCACTCAATGTTAGATTATTAGCTAATAAGTCAATGATGTTTGAAAAAATAAGGGTATAGATATAAGTTGGACCGTCTCATATAATTGGTAATTTTTTACAAAAAGTAGTTCTCCTAGTTAATATCAAGAAATTTACCATATTCTTTTAGAAATATAGAATTCATACGGATTGAATAATCAAAAGAGTCGGTGGGAGATGAATGACAGATAATATATCAAGGTTTTTAGGTAAGTAATTTTAAACTTTGGTACTAGATGAAAAAAAAACTTTAAAGAAACTATAATCAATATTGTAAAATAAACGACCAATTAACGTTTCACATATTTTTCTTTCTAATGTAATTAATTAATATATAACCCTAAATATAATACGAAATTCTTGGGTCCTATTAGATACTAAAAAAACTGTGTCACTTTTATTTACAATTTTTTTTTACTACTACTACTACTACTACTATATAGTAAGTAATAAAAAAATTGGGTCCATATTTCTCGTGGGTCCTAGGCGTACGCCTGACCCGTCCTCCCCAAGGGACGACCTCGCATAAAGATATTAGAGTAAACTACGATTTTCGTCCCTGTGGTTTGATGTTTATAACGATTTTTGTCCCTGATCTTTAAAAACTGTTTTTTTGTCCATGTGATTTTCAATTCCTTTCGTTTTTCGTGCCTAAGACTAATTTTGTTATACAAAACAAGTTAGTGAAGGGAATATTTGTCTTTTTAATGTTTTTGTTTTATCCTTGAACTTTTATTAAATAATATACTAACTATACATATTATACATACATATATATATATAGGGAGATGTTCATTTGAGAAATGGTAAATGTATAAAAATTAGAGAAGTGATCTTAGTCATTGATTTGATCAACATTTGCGGCTTTGATCGCGAAGCACCAGATAATTCCTTGCATGGTCTATAGAAGGTAGATGGGTAGTTTCGTAAAATACGCGGGATGAGTTCATTTATGAACCTATATGATTCACATATGAACTATACGTTCATATGTGAATCAGTTAATTAGTTCATATGAGAATCGATTAATTAGTTCATATATGAATCACAAAAGTTCATATATGAATCTGTTAATTAGTTCAACTGATTCATATATGAACTTACAGTTAATTATGTAACACCCGTAGTTTTCTAGAAGTAAAGGTCACCCGGACTTTTCTGTAACTTGTAAATGGTGGGATTTACGTTGGAAAAATATTATTTGAAGTCCCTAAGAGTGTCGAGGGTCTCGGTGTTGAAAAACTCGAGTTTCAGAGCTTGGTACGGGCACGACTACAATGTCCGACGACTATGATAGTGTCATAGTCGCACCAGGCAAATTAGCAGCATGAAACAGAATGGGGGTTGGAGTTGGCGACAATGACCAGCAACATTGCCATGGCAATGTCGCACCTGAGGTCTGGTGGGCTGTTAAATGCGGGTTTTTGGCTTTCTTCTTCATTCTCACCTCACATTTCACTCCCAACTCCCTCTAAACTCTCTCAAGACCTCTTAAACCCATCCATAGTGATTTTGATCCATCAAATGCCCCTATCCTTAAGTATTGAAGTGTTATCAAAGGATAAAGCTAGACACCAAGAATCTTCATTGTCATTTTCAACCTCAAGCTTCATTATTGGGTTTTCTATGTTATAATCAAAACCTAAGTGGTAAGTGTATCCCTCCCATTTCTAAACCTTGTTATGAGATATAAATTCTCCCTTGATGATTTCCTAGTGATTGGTTTCTCAAATTTCGGTTTTGATGGTTTTGGAGAAATTAGGTCAAAAATTAGGGTTTTGGTCAAATTGGGGATTTTGATGTAAAATGTTTGTGGATCGATTCTTAATAGTTGGATGAGTATATTCATGGTTCGAAACTTGTGAATATAGGTTTTGGAAGGATTTGCTTGTGGATTCAAGTTTCTTCAAGGAAACTCAAGTTGGGGTAAAATTTAGATTTAACCTAAATCAAGCAAGGTGAGTTCAAGTTGCTTTGTGAAAACTATGTACATGCCAAAAATGTCTATTTTGATGCATTGAAATGTTTTCTTAACATTTATCTAATGTGGTTAATATTTGTTGAAGTTTGCATTGGTACCATGAGTTTATAAATCTTGAGAAATGCCCATACTTGGGGTTTTTTAGACATTTTGATAACTAAATCATATTTATGGAATCTTTGGATGATTTATATCATAAATAGAGTTTGTTTCTAGTGTTAATGCATTTTGGAGTATTTGGGTCGAAAAGGCATATTGTTATGATTGAGAAATTTTGAAATGCAAATGATATGATTTCTATTGGAAAATGGTTGGTCCCAACCAATGATGAGTTTTTGAGTTGATCATGGTTTTGGAGCATGTGTTCTGTATGAACATTGGTTAGGGCTATGTTTGGCAAAAATAAGCTAGCTGATAAGCTAGCTTATAAGCTAGTGTACATGTTTGGATGACCATAAGCTAGCTTAGCTTATAAGCTAGCTTATTGAAACGCTACTCAAAGTAGCGTTTTGAAAAGCTAGCTTATAAGCTATAAGCTAGCTTAGCTTATTTTTGCCAAACATAGCCTAGATACATTTTTTATCGCTTATGATGACTTTATTTGAATAGTCATTGAGTTTTTGGCTCGGTTTCAACCCCGTTGGGTCTTGGGGACATTTGTTCGGTTTTGACAGCTCGATGTGGAACTTTGGGTATGTTTTGCAATTATTGCCTTCTATTTGATAATTACATGTTGTGAATGCGTTGGTCATTCAATTTGGAGTCATGTAATTTATATGATGTAATTTTAAATAAACAAGCTTGTTTGGATGGTGAGATCCCAAGGTAAAGACCCGGATAAGGTTGAACTAGGTGATCAGTTGAGTAAAAGACTTGGTTTAAGTTGAGCTCGTTATTGTATTGGACTAAAGACTCGGTTTGAGTTGATGTCCAATATGACTAAAGACTCGGTTTGAGTTGATGTCCGATATGACTAAAGACTCGGTTGAGTTGATGTCCTATATGACTAAAGACTCGGTATCGAGTATTACCCATGTATTTGGCGGCATTTTGAGTATGGATTGTTATCCATGATTTGTGGTTTAATTATTAAACCTTGTCCATGTTTTGAATATTTTGGATAATGGAGTTTTGTCCGCGTTTTCGGTATTTGAATAGTAATTCTTACCCGCGTTTCGAGTGAGTTTTGGGGTTTGAAGTTACATCCTGAAGAAATATTTTATTTTTGTGTCGTCATCACCTAAAATGCATGTTATTGGAAAAATGGTCGTTTTCATATTTTAAAGTAAATCATTTTGGAAATCATGATTCAAGTTGCATTTTTCCGCTTAACGATTATATGATAATAAGGAAAACTCTTGAACTCACTAGCCATTAAGCCTAACCCTTTTTATTTGTTGGCATGTGCATCAGGTTCTGGTTTGGGATAGTCCTAGTAACACTATGAAGAGTAGAGTGTTAGTGGTGCGCCTGAGAAGCAAGTAGCTTTGGCGAAGTCTTCCGCTTTGGTTTTGTGAAGAGCAGGTCGTATTGGGGTTAAGTAGCACCCGACTTCTGTTTAGTCCTTGTTTAATGCGAGAGTTTAAAATTCTTGAGGTTAATTATAGAATTTTATATTCGAGGTATGATGAAATTTGATTTGTATACGATATTATATCGAGATTTTAATTAGTTACTCTTACAAAAATTGAGGGTGTTATAAATTAGTTCATATGTGAATCAGTTAATTAGTTCATATATGAATCACAAAGGTTCATATATGAATCAGTTAAAAAAGTTCAGATGTGAATTACATTGATTCACATATAGTTCTTATGTGAAGTATACATGTTTATATATGAACACAATCCGTGTATTTTGTAAAAATTACGAAAATGTCCTTCTATTTTTGGAATAGCCGCAACTTTTGACCAGTCAAAGCCGCAACTTTTGACCAGTTAAAGCCGAAATATTTGACCAGTCAAATCCGATCATGACCGTATGAATGGCTAGGATTACTTCTCTATTTCTTATATATTTAGCATTTCTTAAATGAACCTCTCCCTATATATATATATATATATATATATATATATATATATATATATATCCTTAGGTTCAATTGAGAAATGGTAAATATATGAGAAATAGAGAACTAATCCTAGCCTTTCATTTGGTCAAGATCGGCTTTGACCGGTCAACAATTACGGCTTTGACTGGTCAACAATTACGGCTTTGACTGGTCAAAAGTTGCTTCTATTCCAAAAATAGAAGGATAGTTTTGTAATTTTTACAAATACACGGGACGAGTTCATATATGAACATGTATTATTCACATATGAACAATATGTTCATATGTGAACCAGTGTAATTCACTTATAAACTCTTTTAACTGATTCATATATGAACCTTTGTGATTCATATAGGAATCAATTAACTTATTCACATATGAACTAATTAACTGTATGCTCATATATGAATCAGTTGAACTAATTAACAGATTCATATATGAACTTTTGTGATTCAAATATGAACTAATTAACTGATTCATATATGAACATATAGTTCATATATGAATCAGTTAAAAGAGTTCATATATGAACGTATAATTCATATGTGAATCATACAGGTTCATATATGAACTCGTCCAATGTATTTTACGAAATTACCCCTCTATCTTCTACAGACCACACAAGGAATTATCCGGTGCTTCATGGTTAAAGCCGCAAATGTTGACCAAATAAAGGGTTGTGATCATTTCTTTATTTCTCATATTTTTAGCATTTCTCAAATGAACTTAATCCTATATATATATACATATACATATATACATATACATATATATATATACATATATATATATACATATACATATATATATACATATATATATATACATATATATATATATAGGGGGCCATTCAAGGGAGAACTCATTTGTTTGTGGTAACTGTGAGATCCAATCTCAACCACAAATTAAAGAATAATTTAGGAAAATTATAAATTTGGTAACTTTGATTTAAAATTTTAATTGAAGGGCATGTTAGGTATTTTTAAATTTTCCTCTATCCTTTATCCTCTCTCTCTTCTCTCCTCTGAACATAATTCTGGAAAAATACAACGTGATACACCATTGTGATACCCAATAATTTTTAACCATAAGACATAAATGATCAATGAATCACACTGTGATACCAAAAGATTTTATAACTGTAAGGCACAAACAAACAAACAATGAATCACATTGTGATAACAAAAGATTTTGTAACCATAAGGTGCAACCAACAATGAATCACATTGTGATACCAAAAGATTTTCTAACCGTAAGGCACAAACAAACAATGAATCACACTGTGATACCAAAAGATTTTGTAACCGTAAGACGCAACCAACAATGAATCACACTTTGATACCAAAATATTTTCTAACTGTAAGACACAAACCAACAATGAATCACACTGTGATACCACAAGATTTTCCAACTATAAGGTATTTCAAAATTATAAATTATGATATATTAAATTAATTATATTAGGTAACCGTATAGTATAATTGGAAGGGAGTAAAATAAGGAATTTATTTATTAAAAAATCCAAATTGTCAATTTACCAAATTATCCTTTTCTTTTATTTTAAATACAATATTAATTATATTAAGTGAGTGGCTCACGTTGGATCTCACAGTTATCACAAAGTATGTAGTTCTCATTTGATTACGCCCCAATATATATATATATATATATATATATATATATATATACTAACTATGCATATTCATCCTCATGTCTCTCCCTGAAAAGTGAAAACCACCCCTCACTTTCTCTCTTAATAGCCCACAAGATGGATCGACAATCACGTTTCTTTTGGGAGGAAGCTTCTCTATTTGCCATGGTTAATCTTTACCTTATTTTAAACCCACCGGCGTACATGCCCCCCTTCATCTCTTCTTCTCCTCGATCGTGAATGATTTTGTGTTTCTTTTTTTTTTTTAATTTCTGACTCCCCAACCCTCCTCCACCACTGCTCCGACGATCACCATCCCCCTACTTCTCCGATCGATTATTCCCTTCCAACCCACATATTTAGGCCCAAAAAACTTTGGAGGCCCTCTCAAATATAACAAATTGAAATACCTTCCGACACGACTAAGGTCAAAATGGTATGATACCTTATTTTTTCCAAAAATATCATATACTAACCAATTATAATTGGTATGCAAAGTTTTATACCATATATCAACCAATTGTAATAGTCGGGTTCAATTAGGAATTTCCAAAGTTTGATTATTAAATTACAAGTGTAGTAGAATTGTGATACTTAGTGAAAGTTGGAGGTTCTAATGTGAAAATATAAGGAAGTGGGGTTTTACCCTAAATCTAACTCTAACTAGTATTTCTTCATTTTGAGTGGCGGCTAGCAGGTTAGAGAAAAGGGCAGAGTGGGTGATTTTTAGAGAGAGCGGAAGGGAAGCGTTTTGTTTGGGTGATCTAGCCTCTTCTTGATTTCCGAGGTAAGTTCCTTCTTGCTCTTATTCTTCTTCAATAAAGGTTATGTTGGGTTTGGGGATCTGATAGCTACCTTCTTCTTCATTTCTGGGTCTGTATATGAAAAGCTCGGTCCATAGTTCTTATGTTGAGTTGGGGGCTGTGTTGAGTATTGTTGCTCATTGATTTATTAGCTTGTGAATATTTGGTCTGTGGTAAGAAGTAAACCTTGTTGTTCAGAATAATTTATTTAGGTTCACATTTAGAATTGATCTGTGCGAGAAGTTGTCACCGGTCGGCCTCACCCGGTCGGCCTCACATCGATCGGCCTCACCTCGGTCGGCCTCACACCGGGTGGCCCGGTCGGCCTCGCACCGGGCGGACCCGGTCGGTTTAATATCGGGCCTTGTACCGAGATCCAAAGCCGAGGGAGGTTGGGAATTGATATCGGGCGGGTAAAACTCCGGGCAATGCGATGTTGGGCTCCGGCCCTGTATTATTATCCAAATCTTTTAGTGGCCTGGGTAATTTTCTTTGGTACTACTAGGTCGGAAAAGGCTCATCAGTCCTTTATCTTGATGTAATAGGTTTGGTGTGTGTTTTTAAGTAGCAAGTGAGAGCCTCGATCAGGACTTCAGGTGAGTTTTTCTAAACTAATCGCGGTTGTGATAAATTGATTATAGTTGGGTATGTCACTTAATGTGTTGTTAATAATGTGCGTCAAATTTTATGAAGTTATCTGTTGGGTTTTATTATGTTGCTATTTTAATGGTATGCATATATTATCAGTAGAAATTGCGCAATTATCGGGGGTGTGTCCCGAGTGTGCAATTATCGGGGGGGTGTCCCGAGTGTGGAATTATCGGGGGTGTGTCCCAAGTGTGGAAGTAAACGGGGGGGGGGGGGGGTGTCCCATCTAAACTCATACCGGGGGGTGTGTCCCGTATATGCCGGATGGGGGGGTGTCCCAGTTGAGGCAGTATGAGTTAATACGTCGTTATCTTTAAGTGACGATAGTGTGTGACATGATGGTGAATGGTAACTCACATTATTGTTTACTTTATCTAAAAGGATTAATTATTTGAAGTACCATTTCTTTTATAGCTGCATTCGCTCTTTCAAAAACTCAAAATCTTTACAGGAAGGCGAGATATAGGCGGATCTCCTAAGGGAAAAGAGAAGGTGTAAGCAACAAATCTAATCTTAGAGGACCTCCATATAGATGTTTCTTTAATTCTTAGTTATGTAATAGGTTACTTCTTTGTAAAACTTGAATTTTCTTATACCATGGGTTTGGGGCCGTTTGGCATAATTGCTTATAGTTATGTACATGCTTTATTAGAGTTTTAATCTGTGTGGGTTGTTACAATTGGTATCAGAGCCATAGTTTAAGGAATCTAGGTGATCGGACAGGCCTGGACTTAAACTAAAAGAATAGAAGCATAACTGAGAATTTAGGATGACCATAGGAAATTGGGTGATAGGGTGGTGAGGACGGGCATGTAAGGTAAATTTGGAATTACACCTGGCCAGTGTAATTGGGAATTTCAGGTACATGTGTGTGCTTAACTTGCCTTATTGCGTTGTACCTTCGCGTTGAATGTTGTGTGTTTTCGTGTATTCAGCAATCATGTCTGAGCGTGTGACGAGGAGTAGATCGGTGCTGGTAGCTGATCCAATGCCGGTATATGAAGTTGTGGTGAATGAACCAGTAGTTCCTTCTCGACCGACAACCACTCGAGGAAAGGGTCGCGGTAGACCAAAAGGGAAGGGAAATACTTCTAGAAAGGCGGCTACTCCGGTGGAGGAGCCTGAAAAAGGGGTTCAAAGGAGGAAGACTGTGCGTACAGCTCGTCAAATAAGGAGTGTGGAAGTAATGGCTGATCAGAAGACCTCTCTTCAAGGGAGTTCAATCGCGGTGAGAGGAAGAGGACCTGCGAGAAACCATGGTGAAGATCAGACTCAAGCTTTTGTAACACAAGAGACCTTCGCCATTGAGATGGGGAAACTCTAGGAAACGTTGCAAGCTTTGTTGGCTCATCAGATTAAGGAAGCGTCAGTGAGTCAGGGAAAGAGTGAGGAGCGGGAGGTGACTGAGATGACTAACTCACCAATAACTGTGATGGGCAATCACTCTCAGACAACCCCAGAAATTGCAGACAAAGCGGTTACCGGAAAGGGATGTATCTACAAGGCATTCACTACTTGTAACCCTCCAATTTTCAATGGGGAATGCGATCCGATAGTTGTGATCAAGTGGATTGGGAACATGGAGCTGGCTTTCGATACCTGCAAGTGTGCTGAAGAAGATAAGGTTGTGTTTGCATTGTCTATGCTGAGAGACGATGTGGTGTTCTGGTGGGAGGCAGAATCTGGAGGTAAGGGTTAAAAAACGGCAACAGGTATGGACTGGGAAACTTTTGTGGTCAAATTTTAGAGACAATTCTGCCCATTAGCAGCTGTCAAGAAACTAGAAGAAGAATTTTTGAGTTTAGAGCAAGGAGAGATGACAGTCCGGGAATATACAACCAAGTTTTTCGAGAGGGCTCGTTTTGCTGAGGTTTATGTGCCGACCGAGAAACGATGGGTGGAAAGGTATTTGTTTGGGTTGAAAAGTAGTATCAGAGAATTGGCGGTCGCTCGAGAACCTACTACTTTTCAGGCAGCCGCCAACGCGGCTAAAATGACCGAGAAAGATAAGGCACGACAATCGTCTGAGAGAGGCAACGAGAAGAGGAAGTGGGAAGGGTCAGTTCGTGATCCAAATAAGTTTAAGAGTGGCAGAATTGATCAGAGGACAATGCCACGATGGGAGAGCAAGTCGTGCAGTAAGTGTAATTGAGTACCCAAAGGGGATTGTGCTGCGAGCCGTGATGGTTGTTTCTAGTGTGGAAAAACTAGACATTTGGCTCGGGATTGTCACGGGCCGAGGTCTTGTTATCAATGTGGGTCTCTAGACCATCTCAAGACCGACTGCCCTCAGCTGAAAAGGGGAACTGTTGGAGGGGTTGGAGGAAAGGGAGGTGAGAAGAAGACTGAGCCAGCTTGGGCGAGGCCTAGAGCATTCAATATGTCAGCGGAAAAGGCGGTGGAGACACCTGATGTAGTTACAGGTACATTCCCTATAGACTCGACATATGCTAAGGTGTTATTTGATTCGGGCACAAACCGTTCGTTTGAGTCGCCAAACTTTGTTCGTAATTTGCTTATGAAACCCAAGAAGCTGAATCATGGGTTTGAAGTAGAGGTAGCGGATGATAGTCGAGTCTTAGTGGGGGAAGTGTATGAGGGGTGTAAAATTGACATCGACGGTCATTTATTTCCATTGCGTTTATACCAAATGGGTATGGGGGAATTTGACGTCATCGTGGGAATGGACTGGTTAGCATCTAATGATGCCAACATTGTGTGCAATAAGAAATTGATCTGTATATCTCGGCCGGGGGAGGAAGAGATAGTGATTTATGGTGAACGTCAAGATAGAAAGTCATGCTTGATCTCGATGATCAAACCTAGGCGGTGATTAGTGAAGGGGTGTGAGGGATTCTTAGTGTACGTTCTAGACACTAAGAAAGAAAAGAAGGGGTTAGAGTATGTTCCAGTAGTAAGTGAGTATCCAGAGGTTTTTCCGGACGAACTAACCACTTTGCCCCCGGATCGACAAGTGGAATTTCGAATAGATCTGTTGCCCGACGCAACACCTATTGCGAGAGCACCCTATCATTTAGCACCAGCCAAAATGAAGGAAATGATGGTGCAACTGCAAGAGTTGCTTGACAAGGGTTTTATTCGTCACAATACTTCACCGTGGGGAGCGCCTGTTTTATTCGTTAAGAAGAAGGATGGGTCTATGCAAATGTATATAGATTATCGCGAACTCAACAAGGTAACAGTTAGGAATAAGTACTCGCTTCCCAGGATTGATGATCTGTTCGATCAATTGCAAAGAGAGAGTTACTTCTCAAAGATAGACTTGCGGTCGGGTTACCACCAATTGAAGGTGAGAGAAGAGGATGTGTCGAAGACTGCTTTCCGTACATGGTACGGGCATTATGAGTTTTTAGTCATGCCCTTCGGACTGACTAACGCTCCAGCAGTATTCATGGACCTGATGAACCAGGTGTGTGGTCCACTTTTGGACAAGTGTGTCATTGTGTTTATCGATGACATACTAATTTATTCACGGCCCATGAGTGATCATGAGTCGCACTTGCGAGCAGTGTTAGACCTTCTCAAGCACGAGAAATTGTATGTCAAGTTCTCAAAATGTGAATTTTGGTTAAGGGAGCTACAATTCCTAGGGAACGTAGTATCGGAGCAGGGAATTTAGGGTTGACCCAGCAAAAATCGAAGCTATAAAAGAGTGGGAAGCGCCGAGATCCCCGACAGAGGTAAGAAGTTTCCTCGAGTTGGCGGGATATTATAGAAAGTTTATCCAGGACTTCTCGAAGATAGACACACCGTTAACTGCGTTCACAAGTAAGAACGTTAAGTTTGAGTGGACGAAGGCTCAAGAAGATGCGTTCAATAAATTGAAGGAAAGTTTGAGTAGTGCACCGATATTGTCTCTACCCAACGGAACAGAAGGATTTGTGATCTATAGTGACGCCTCGAAATTAGGATTAGGGTGTGTTTTGATGCAATAAGGAAGAGTGATCGCTTATGCGTCTAGACAGTTAAAAGAGCACGAGAAGAACTACTCTACGCATGACCTAGAATTGGCAGCAGTAGTCTTCGCATTAAAATTATGGAGACATTATTTGTACGGGGTTAAGTATTGTATTTATAGCGATCACAAGAGTCTCCAGCATCTATTCAATAAAAAAGAATTGAATATGAGGCAACGGAGATGGATGGAGTTATTAAGCGATTATGACTGTGAGATTCTGTACCATCCGGGCAAATCCAATGTAGTGGTCGACGCCTTGAGTCGGAAAGAACATGGAGATTTGACAAGAGTAGTGGCATTTCGAGTGGAGGCAATTTCCACCTTCTTGGAGGAAGTCAAGAGCCTGCAAAAGGAAGAACTCTTAGAGGAGAATTTGAAGGGTGAAAGGATAGTCGGAATTGTAAAGTTGTTAGCGATGGACGGTCGGGGAGTGAAACGTTTTAAAAATCGAGTGTGGATTCCGAAATGGGGCGATCTTCGAAAGAGAGTGTTGGAGGAAGCACATATGTCGCGTTATTCTATTCACCCGGGAACCAACAAAATGTACCGAGATCTGAGGCAAAGTTATTGGTGGCCGAGTTTGAAGAAAGACATCGCTTATTTCGTTGAGCGATGTCTAACATGTTTAAAAGTAAAAGCGGAGCATCAAAGACCTTACGGGGAGCTACAATCGTTGGAAATACCGGTGTGGAAGTGGGATGAGATCGCGATGGACTTTGTTACTGGATTGTCGCGATCACCTAAGGGGCACGACGCAATTTGGGTGATAGTGGACCGACTCACGAAGTCATCTCATTTCCTACCGATTAAGGAGACGTATCCGTTAGAGAAATTGGCTAAGTTATACATAGATGAGGTAGTATCCAGGCATGGAATATCGTCGTCTATAGTGTCGGATCGGGATGCTCGTTTCACGTCATCATTTTGGATAAGTCTGCACAGGGAGTTGGGCTCACAACTCAAATTGAGTACATCTTATCACCCTCAGACAGATGGTAAAAGTGAAAGAACTATCCAGACTTTGGAGGACATGCTTAGGGCATGTGTTATCGATTTTAAGGGTTCGTGGGAAGCTCATCTACTGTTGATAGAATTCTCTTACAACAATAGCTATCACGCCAGCATTTAAGCAGCACCGTTTGAAGCGTTGTACGGTCGCAAGTGTAGAACACCCCTATGTTGGAATGAGGTGGGGGAGCGACAATTGGCGGGTCCATAAATAGTACAAGTGATGGCCGATAAGGTGAATCAGATTCGAGAAAGACTAAAGACGGCGCAAGATCGTTAGAAAATGTATGCGAATAAGCGAAGGAAACCAATAGAATTTCAAGTGGGAGATAAAGTAATGTTAAAGGTCTCACCGTGGAAAGGCGTCGTGAGGTTCAGAAAGAAAGGAAAACTAAAACCAAGGTTTGTAGGACACTTTGTGATTAGTGATCGTGTGGGAAAGGTGGCCTACAATCTTGAGTTACCTGATGAATTGCGAGGAGTACACCCTACCTTTCATGTGTCTAACTTGAAAAAGTGCTTAGCAGAAGAAGATGTAATTATACCATTGAAAGATATTCGAGTAGATGAGAAATTAAATTACGTCGAGAAACCAGTGGCTATCTTGGACCGTAAGGTGAGGAAGTTGAGGAACAAAGAGATTAGTCTGGTGAAAGTCCAATGGGACTTCCATAAAGGACAAGAGGCCACTTGGGAAATGGAGGTGGATTTGAGGGCCAAGTACCCTAGTCTGTTTAGCGAAGAAATTCCGGGGACGGAATTCCTTTAAAGGGAGGATATTGTAATAGTCGGGTTCAATTAGGAATTTCCAAAGTTTGATTATTAAATTAGAAGTGGAGTAGAATTGTGATACTTAGTGAAAGTTGGAGGGTCTAATGTGAAAATATAAGGAAGTTGGGTTTTACCCTAAATCTTGCAGGTATTTCCTCATTTTGAGTGGCGGATAGCAGATTAGAGAAAAGGGCAGAGTGAGCGATTTCTAGAGAGAGCGGAAGGAAAGCGTTTTGTTTGGGTGATCTAGCCTCTTCTTGATTTCTGAGGTAAGTTCCTTCTTGCTCTTAATCTTCTTCAATAAAGGTTATGTTGGGGTTGGGGGTCTGATAGCTACCTTCTTCTTCATTTCTGGGTCTGTATATGTAAAGCTCGGTCCATAGTTCTTATGCTGAGTTGGGGGTTGTGTTAAGTATTGTTGCTCATTGATTTATTAACTTAAGAATCTTTGGTCTATGGTTAGAAGTAAACCTTGTTGTTCAGAATAATTTATTTAGGTTCGCATTTAGAATCGATCTGTGCGAGAAGTTGTCACCGGTCAGCCTCACCCTGTCGGCCTCACACCGGTCGCCCTCACCCCGGTCGCCCTCACACCAGGTGGCCCCTGTCGGCCTCGCACCGGACGGCCCCGATCGGTTTAATACTGGGCCTTATATCGAGATCCAAAGCCGAGGGAGGTTGGGAATTGATATCGGGCAGGTAAAACTCCGGGCAATACGATGTTGGGTTCCGACCCTGTATTATTATCCAAATATTTTAGTGGGTTGGGTAATTTTCTTTGGTACTGCTAGGTCGGAAAAGGCTCATCAGTCCTGTTATCTTGATGTAATAGGTTTGGTGTGTGTTCTTAAGTAGCAAGTGGGAGCCTCGATCAGGACTTCAGGTGAGTTTTTCTAAACTAATCGCGGTTGTGATAAATTGATTATAGTTGGGTATGTCACTTAATGTGTTGTTAATAATGTGCATCAAATTTTATTAAGTTATCTGTTGGGTTTTATTATGATGCTATTTTAATGGTATGCATATATTATTAGTAGAAATTGCGCAATTATCGGGGGGTGTCCCGAGTGTGCAATTATCGGGGGGGGGGGGGGGGGGGAGGTCCTGTCTAAACTCATACCGGGGGGGTGTCCTGTATATGCCAGATGGGGGTGTGTCCCAGTTGAGGCAGTATGATTCAATACGCCATTATCTTTAAGTGACGATAGTGTGTGACATGATGGTGAATGGTAACTCACATTATTGTTTACTTTATCTAAAAGGATTAATTATTTGAAGTACTATTTCTTTTATAGTTGGATTATTGATTAACTTTATAGAGGGAACTCACTAGGCCTTTGGTCTAACCCTCGCTCTTTCAAAAACTCAAAATCTTTACAGGAAGGCGAGATATAGGCGGATCTCCTAAGGGAAAAGAGAAGGTTTAAGCAGCAAATCCAATCTTAGAGGACCTCCATATAGATGTTTCTTTAATTCTCAGTTATGTAATAGGTTACTTCTTAGTTACCTTGAATTTTCTTATACCATGGATTTGGGGCCGTTTGGCATAATTGCTTATAGTTATGTATACGCTTTATTAGAGTTTTAATCTGTGTGGGTTGTTTCACCAATTATACTTGATGTCCACTAAATTGGTACCAATTTTTTTTGGTTGATACATATTGGTACAGTTTTGTACCAACATCGCAGAAGTTGAAGTTACAAATTATTTTAATTGATATTTTTACCAACTAGATTTTGATACATTAAAAATATCAAGCATTCAAATAACATGTTCATATGTGTAGTACCACTTATCTCTGCATATACAAACATTCAAATAATTTTCATATAATACAAACATTCATTAATAGTCTAATACAAGTAGTCATTGAAGAGCGGAGATAGACAGTGAAGGTGTGACGAGTTACTAACTTACTATGGTTGTTAAGATTAGGAAAATGAATTCAATCAAGTTCTATATATATATCCATGAGGCAGGGGAAAACCTTAAAAAAATGAAAAACTAAGGAACATTTGGGTAGCCCTTTATCTGGACGGTGTGCTATGCACACATGCATATGCACAAATGCATAATGCACACGTGTATAAAAAACAAAAAACAACTTAATTTACTTTTATGCACAAGTACATATCGTGTAGATGAATGGGCTACCAGAGTGTTCCTCAGTTTTCTGTTTGTTTGTTTTTTTAAGTTTTTCCCCTAAACTAACCCAGATATCCATCTTTATTATAATTTTGTACAATTCAAAACAAGAAAATTTAAAATTTAAATACGTTGTATTATTAATTAAACTTTGATTAATAGTTAATTAAAAAAATAAGTTGGTACAACATAATATTATCGTGATATACGACTTCTAATACTACGTACCAACTAAGTTTAGATAGTTTATATGATACTACTAACTAATTATATTGATACGATTTGTATAAGAATTAGTTAGGGACTGTTTGGCAGTTGCTGAATGGTTAAGTGGTCAGAATGTTTAAGAGGCTCTGTATGATATAGTGCAGAATGAAATATGACTGTTTGGTAATTGCTCTGAATTGATAGTCTGAATGACGATAAATTACAATTTAACCCTCTGTATGATTTAGTTCTGAATAAAATATAACTATTTAACAGATATCTGAATCAAGTTTGATATAAAAATTAAATCTTGTGGAGCATAACTTCTAAGTTTGGTATAAAAAATTAAATATTATGGAGCATGAATAAACATTCAACAATAGCATCAATCAAGATCATAAGTAGCATCAATCAGGGGGAATCATTACGGCTTCTTTGGACAGCTCTATGAAGAAGTGAACAACGAAGGAGAAGATTTTTTGGGTCTAAAAATTAAACTTAGGGAAGAAAAATCAACAAACCAGAGATTTCCATATGTGGTTTGGTTCATGTTTCAAAAAACTTGATTCATGAAGGGTTTATTTCAAAAAAAAATGTTCTTGGGAAGATCCAACATCACAGTACGGAAAAAGTCATGATTTTTGGGTTTAAAAATTACAACTTCACGATTTCCTTCCCAATAAACAGTACCTTACTAGAGGGAAGAAAACAGGGGTTGATCGACAGGATGATAATAGGGGTTGTTCGAACAGAGGGCGGCGACACTTGCTGGGAGATGGAGAGAGAAACCTGTCGACGGGATGGCAGGAAAGATCAGCTGTCGACAGGATCCATCGGCGAGGGAGAAGAGGACCGTGGGATATGGATGCGGCATGTGAAAGTGAAGGACAAGGGCAAATATGGAATAAAGTGAGGTCTAAATCATTTTGCAACACCGTAGACACAAAATCGTTAAGAGGTAATTGTCATAGTTAAGAGGCTTTTTTTTTTTTTTTTTTTTTTTTGCCAAAAAGTCCTAGCTTCTTACCGATTCAGAGGTGAGCTCTTAATGGCATCATTAAGATATAAACAAACATCCTTTTAGTTTATTATGGTACGAAACTAAACCCCCTAGATAGGACGCTACCAAATTTGCATCCAACCTATGAGTGATTGCTTGGGACTCCTTGTGAATACTCGATTATTATTAACGCCACATTTTTTTATTTAAAATTATAATAAATGCATAAATTATCCCTGAGTTCTAAATTCCATCTTTAACCTTTTAGTAATCATTACCCAATTTTATTTATTTTTTTTTTTACTACAGAGCCGTTTACCAAAATCTTATCGGATAAGCCGACAAATAAAATTACCTTACCTTATTATGTAACAATTTGGCCATCAAAATGGATTGTTGATGTTTTAAGAGTTTTTTTTTCTCATTTACCAGGTAAGACTTGGTACTTGTTATGCCTCTTATCGGGTAAGATTATTGGTCTGTGTCATGCTCAAACGGTAAAGTAAGTGATATTGGTAGGTTTTGATATGTTTGACTCACATAAAGTAGGGATGCTCACGGGTTGGGTTGATCGGGTTGAAGACATTTCAACAACCCAACCTAATGTTGGCGGATTGAATATTTTCAACCCAACCCGTTTGGGTTGATCGATTTGGTTGGTTTAGTCGGGTTGTGTTTAAATAAAGTAAAAACAATATTAATAATGTTGAAGAATTATGTGTCATCATCAAAAGAAAGTGATTGACAGAATTTTTTCCTAGTATTAATTAGAATTTACCATAATGAATGTTTCATTTTCTTTATAAACTCCTCCCTATTTAAGGGCTTATGATTAATGAGAATTACATATTTCATTCTCTCTATTTACTGTTGTTTTGCTTTGTTTTTCCTATAAAACGTTATCAGCATGCTACTGCTCTGTCAATTGAATCAACATGCTACTGTTCTGTCAATAGAATCAAGTACGGTTTTGTCTATATTCTGGTTTAATATGCATTACCAAGTTATTCCATCATGATGCATTGTCATGTTTATCACAATCTTGTTTATTGCAAAGGAAAAGTTTTTGATTTGTTTTCTTTTCCTTTTATCCCTCATATGAAGTTATTTTCTTGTTTAATATTTTGTGGCAGATACCATGTTTTTAAGAAAATAATAATAATAAAGCGTAATTTAATCGTCTTAATTTTAATTGGGCCATTGATTGTGTCACCATCTTTTGATTATAAATTGTAGTTACACGATACCAATAAAGTTTTATGACTTATTTATTTTAATTAGATTGAATTAATTTGGGTTTATGCATTCAAATCATTGTAGTTTTAGTTTTCTACCATTATTGTTATTTATTTATTTAGGATTGTTCATTAGTAATTTTTATCTATGATGAAGATTAAAAAGGAAATTATATTGTTAATTAATTAAGGAAAATATATATGTAACACCCTCAAATTTGGTAAAAGCAACTAATTAAAATTTCGGTATAAAATCAACATAAGGAACAAAACTTCCTTATTCAATTCAAAACTCAGTGTACCTCAAGTTAAAATTCTATAACTAACCTCCACAAGTATGTATAAACTCCAATGATATAGAAGTACTAAACCGAAGTCGGGTGTTACCAAACACAAGTTGGTCTTCCCGAGACAAATGCGGAAGACTTCAACAAGCTAATCACTCTCCGAGCACGCAACTAGCACTCCTCTCTTCACGGTGTCACTAGAACTATTCCCAACGAAGCCTGCTGCACATGCCGAAAAATAAAAAGGTTAAGCTAACGCCTAGTGAGTTCAAGAGTTTCCATCATAAGCATATAAATCGTTAAACTGAATTCGAATCATGATTTCTAAAGTGGTATGTATAAAATTTAAGGTCAACATCTTTCTCAAAGCCCACCATTTTCATGATGAAAACACCAATGCCAAACATTCATTCAAAGATGACTTCGAAAACCCATTTCTCAACCAAAACACAACTAAGGATTTGTATTCAAATACTGAAAACCTGGATAAACTCTATTATCCAAAATATCCAAAATTATGGATAAGGTTTAATAGTTAAAACCACAAATCATGGATAACAATACGTACTCAAAATGTCACCGAAAACATGGATAATACTCAATACCCACACAACACATTTCGGTAATAGGGGGAGACCCGTTTCCATTGAACGTGGCGGGAACACAAAAATATGCCACGTATTTATGTTATAAGGATGTTTCAAGGATGGACAACCATTGACATCAACCCTACCCAGATCTTTAGTCATGGTAGACATCAACCCTATCCAGGTCTTTAGTCATTGCGGACATCAACCCTATATAGGTCTTTAGTCATTGTGGACATCAACCCTATCCAGGTCTTTAGCCTTTGGACATCAACCATATCCAAGTCTTTAGTCATTACGGACATCAACCCTATCCAGTTCTTTAGCCATTGGACATCAACCCTATCCAGGTCTTTAGTCATTACGGACATCAACACTATCCAGGTCTTTAGTCATTACGGACATCAACCCTATCCAGGTCTTTAGTCATTATGGACATCAACCCTATCCAGGTCTTTAGTCATTGGACATCAACCCTATACGGGTCTTTAGTCCTATACAATAATGAGCTCAACTCTATCCAAGTCCTTTACTCAAATGATCACCTAGTTCAACCTTATCTGGGTCTTTACCTTGGGATCTCACCATCCAAGACAATCTTGTTCTTTTAGAAATTACATCATGTAACCAATACCTATTTCCAAATTACAACTTGGGAATCTTATCCCACATTTACGCAATAAAGTCGACTTCTATGCCTATGGATCCATTGCATTATAATCTAAATTACATGACTCCAAATTGAATGACCTACGCACTCAAAACATGTAATTCTCAAATAGAAAGCAATAAATGCAAATCATACCCAAAGCTCCACATCGAGCTATCAAAACCGGACAAATATCCCCAAGACCCAACATGGTTGAAACCGAGCCAAAACTCAACAACTCAATGACTATTCAGTAAAAGTCATCATAAACGATAAAATGTATTTAGCCAATGTTCATACAAAACACATGCTCTGAAACATGATCATCTCAAAAACCCATCATTTCATTGGTTGGGACAAACCATTTTCCAATAGAAATCATATCATTTACATTTCCAAAATGTCTCAATAATAACAATATGCATTTTCGACCCAAATACACCAAAATGCATTATCACCAAAATAATCCCCATTTATAAAATAAATCATTCAAAGAATCCGTAAATATGATTTAGTTATCAAAATGTCTAAAAAACCCAAGTACGGGTACTTCTCAAGATTGATAAACCCATGGTACCAAATGCAAACCTCAACAAATAACAAATCACAGTTGATAATTGTTAAGAAAATACTTCAATGCATTAAAATAGACATTTTTGACATGTACAACGTTTTCACAAATCAACTTGAACTCACCTCGCTAGGTTAGGTTAAACCTAGATTTCAAACCCAAATCCTTAGCCTCCAAGAATGAAACTTTCACCATCAACAAGTCATCTTCAACAATAAGCTAGGGTTTCCAAATAACCCATTTCTCCAAATAAAAAAGAAATGGACCACCAACAAATAAAACTCTTTAGATTCACAAAGATCCTCATATAAGAGCTTGAAATATACAAGAAACTTACCACATCTAACGCTTAAAGCCTTCCAACCAACAATGCCCATGAAACTTCCATCCTTTCCATAGTCAAGCCTCAAGGTTCCCACAAAATCCTACTACTCCAACTTGGTAACTTTAAAATCTTCAAGAATGACTCTAATGGTCTCCTAAAATCGGACCTCAAGCTTCCAAAAACTCAATCTAGAGAGGTAGGGTGGAGAGGTAAGTTGGAGAGGAGGGAATGAAGAAAAATCCCCAAAAATCGCACCTTAAACTCTCAGACTCTTCTCGCGGCTTTCCCCACGTCTTGAGGCCGCGTGGCAGCCCGCGCGTGCTTCCCCTTTCCGACCACAACAACTTGCGTGGCCTGGACCGTGACCCAGGGTCGCGCACTGGATCGCGGGGTTCTGATTTTGCTCGTTTTCTCCCGTTTTCGTGCCTTATTAGATCCTCAATGGCTCCACCTCATTAAGGAAGTAAAACCTTACTAAATCTCCATTATAAGGGCCATACGGTTACAATCGTATGGGTTAAGGGTTTTCCAAAATCACGGATGTTACAATATATATATATATATATATATTAAGAATATTACATGAAACCATCTTTTATGAAATTTCTCATCAACCATCTTTGTTGTTAGTTTCATGAGGCTTTTAAGTTTACGATACAAGTAATTTGCATTATGGTTTTATTTAATTACTAGAAGCGTACTCGTGCAATGCAGCAAGATACATCACGATTTTAATGTTTCATTTTCTTTTTTGTTTTTTTTTCGATTTACAGTACGATTTTGGATGGTTTTAAGAAAGTGATGATTTTTTTTTTACATTTGTTTAAATTAGGCTTAATAATATAACGTTTTTTATATAAAAAAAATAAGTTATTTTGTTAGAATTCAATGATTATCTTATATATTTTAATGACATCTTGAAAAAAATAACCAATTACATATTTAATAATATAATTAAAACAAATTTATAGTAATATAATATATTAATTAATAGTGATATATGGAAAGGTCTGCATAAAAAGGAAGACCCTGCACATACCAAATTGGTGGTGTTAGAAGTCTGCAGTATTAATATGTATCTTGTTATTTGATACTTGAAAATTAAGAGATTTTTAAAATCTTGCATAAAATGATGGTACCTTGTGCCTAATAATTTGTATTTAAGAGTTTTTATCCGTGCTTTATAATATAGTATAGATATAGATTAAGTTCATAAATAGTAATTAATTATTTTACTATTAGTGATTCATGAATATCTAATTGTTAAATGTATTATTATTGTTTGAGTAAATTACGTTTTTAGTCCCAGTGGTTTGTTGAAAATTTCTATTTCATTCCTTATGGTTTTGAAATTACGATTCTCATCCCTATGATTTACAATTCATTACATTTTTCGTTTTTATGATTTACATTTTTAATGTTTTTTTCATCCCTATGGTTTACAATTCATTTCTATTTTATTCATTCATACTAAAATTTAGTGTTTTAGGCTAAGGGACGAAAATAGAAATGAATTACAAACTATAGGGACTAAAACCGAAATATGAAAACCATAAGGATGAAATTCGCAATTTTTAATAAACAACAGGGGAAAAAAATGAAATTTACTCTTATTATTTTGTTGTAGATATATGTACCTAATTTTTTATCAAATAAAAGTTAACTAATTTTATGAAATTAACTTTCTTCCCACAACGCAATAACAAAAGATTCACATGTCATAAATTGATTTGCATTCCTCTCATTTATGTTGTTTTCTTTAAAATTGTTTATTACATTTAATATGTAACGCCCTGAAATTTTCGAGTTAACTCGTTTGTCCTTTAATCACTCGCTTCGTGTCCGTACTGTTGGCTCACCCCATTCAGTTGTTATGTGTTAATTTAGACATTTACGTCACACATGTTCTATTTACTCTTACTAAGTGTTTATGTGTATGTGCCTATGTATGTATCTACACACACACATATATATTTATATAAGTTTGCTAAGTGTTGAGTTTGGGTTTGAGCATGAAGCACTTACGAACACATGAACCTATGTTAGCCTTAGACTCCTCAAACTTGGGTTGTCAACGTTTTTTTTTCACAGATCAAACAGCCTGTGGGAGGCCAGGGGCGACATTTCCCGACGACTTTGCCCCTGGGCAAAGTCGCATGGTCAATGTCGCATAAGGAGGTGTGAGTTCTGTTTTTTCGACAAATTTTCTAGGGGCTCGGAGATCGTGGGCAACATTGCCCGACGACAATGCCCTGGGCAAAGTCGTCGGGTCATTGTCGCATATGGGGGACGAGAGACTTTTGTTTAAAGCCGATTTTTGGACCAAATTAGATCATACTCTATACTTTCTGATCTAGAGCGATATCTCCCTCTTTATAGGCGATTTTTCTCCCTCCCTCTCCCCATCTCTCCTTCTTAAAGACTACCAACCAAACCCTAGAATTGATTGTCTTTCCAAGTGGTTGTTCGGTAGCCCATATCTCACCCTCTTTTGAATTGATGACAGACGAAAATGGTAAATACTCGGAGTCATCTTCAAACGTCACCAGAGGGTCAAGATGTGACTGAATCCACAGCTGATAGACCAAATGCAATTATAACGTTAGAACCCCCAATTCCACCTATGCTTGTCGGAAGGGTGGAACAAATTCCGAGAACCAACATCGTCACTGCTAATCCGATCATGACTGAGGTAACCCCTCAGACACAGATGATGGACATGATGAGATCCATGAATGAGACCATGGCAAAGAAACAAGAGCTATTCATGAAGCTGATTGAAGACCAGGAGGTAAATCACCGTCATCACGAGATGATTGAAGAAAATGTGGTCATCGTGGGATCCGGGTGTACCGGAGATGAGAACCGCACCGAAGGTTTGGTGACCTTATAGACAAGACAACCGGGAAAAGGGTGTTCATACAAATCCTTCCTTGTTGTAAACCCCAGGAGTTTGCCGGAACCGACGAGCCTGTAAAGTGCATGAACTGGCTCAGAGAGATTGAACAGGCCTTCCGAGCCTGTGATTGTGACGAGGGTCAGAAGGTGAAGTATGGTTCTCAGATGCTTCGGGGTTCAGCGTTGACATGGTGGAATGTTTTCACCACGACTATAGAGGAATTTGTGTTAGCCAAGATGGCTTGGGTCAAGTTCAAGAGAAAGCTGTTGGAGGAATACTGCAATGAAGAAGAGATGGACCTTATTGAAAAGGATTTTCGATCAATCAAGAAAGGGAACTTGTCGGTAAAAGAGTACACCCGACTGTTCATGGAAAAACTAAACTTGGTGGGGCAGTGGTCCCTAGCAAGAAGGAGAAAGTGAAGGCCTACTTGAAAGGCCTACCCGTGGACATGTTGTCTATGATCCGCAACTCCAAAGCCTCTAATCTCCGTGAGACCATCGAGGAGGCCAAAGTTATGGAGAGACTCTACGCACGGGATAAGGGAGAGAAGAGAAGGTGGGAGAGCCCATCGAGTTCGTTCAAGAAACTGATATTTCAATCGGGAGGTAAAGGCTTTGAAAATCGTCGTGAGGCGAAGTGGTGTCCCAAATGCAAAAGAAAGCATTTTGGGTTTTGCAAAATCAACTCCAACTCTAACCCCAATCCCAACCCGGTCTCATGCTTCAAGTGCTGCCAACTGGGTCACATCAGTTCCGAGTGTCCCATTCGGGGGACAATTTGTTTTGAATGCAAGGAAATGGGCCATGTTCGAAAAGAGTACCCCAAGCTAAGGGGTGTGACGAGAGGAGGAAGTTCGGGGAGTCAACCAAAGAGAGAGGCCATTTCTAAGTCTCAGGGAAGGGCTTTTCAGATGACGAAAGAGGAGACGAAGGAAACCGCCGACGTGGTGTCGGGTACGTTTTTACTTAACTCCACACCTGCTAGAGTATTGTTTGTTTCTGGTGCAAACTTCTCTTTTGTGTCTGTTATGTTTTGCAAATCCTTGAGCTTGTCAGCTAGTGCCCTTAGTGATGCTTTAGTCATAGAAGTAGCTAATGGGGAACGGGTGGTTCTAAGGGATGTTCTAAAGGATTGTCGACTTGAAATCAGTGGCGAAACTTTTATGGTGGACTTGCTCCCTATGATCATCGGAAGCTTCGATGTGGTGGTCGGAATTGACTGGTTGGCGTTACATCATGCGGAGATCTTTTGTTTCAAGAAGCTAATACGGATTCCCATCCCGGATGACGACTTCCTATTCGTGTATGGAGAAAAGCGAAAAGACGAGGTGGCCATCATCTCATCCATCAAAGCAATAAAGTACTTGACGAAGAAGTACCCTTCGTATCTAGCCTTTGTGTTAGATGCCAAGGAAGAAAAGAAGAATGTAGAAGACGTGAAGATTGTCAACGAATTTCCAGATGTGTTTCCAGATGATCAACCAGGCTTACCACCCGATCGACAGGTGGAATTCGAATTGTTTTAGTTCTGGGAGCGGCACCGATAACTCATGCACCATATCGTCTCGCGCCAACCGAGATGCAGGAAATGATGACTCAACTTCAAAAATTGCTTGAGAAGGGGTTCGTGAGACCGATTTCGTCTCCGTGGGGAGCTCCGATACTCTTTCTGAAGAAGAAGGACAGGTCGATGTGTATGTGCATCGATTACCGAGATTTGAACAAGGTGACCATCAAGAACAAATATCCGTTACCTCGAATAGATGATCTCTTTAACCAACTACAAGGGGCCGGATGTTTTTCCAAGATTGACCTTCGATCGGGCTATCAAGTAAGAGTTCGAAAAGAAGACGTTCCAAAAACGGCGTTTAGGACTTGTTACAGGCATTACGAGTTCCTAGTCATGCCTTTTGGGTTGACAAATATGCCGACAATATTTATGGATTTGATGAACCGTGTATGTCGACCATTTTTGGACCGGTCGGTCAGAGTATTCATCGACGACATCTTGGTGTATTCAAAGGATGAAGCAGAGTACGAGCAACATTTGAGAAAGGTCCTAGAAGTTCTAAGAAGGGAGAAACTTTATGTCAAATTCTCCAAATGCGAATTTTGGTTGCGAGAAGTTCAATTTCTCGGCCACGTGGTGACCCGTGAAGGAGTGAAAGTAGATCCAGCAAAGATAGAATCGATGATGAACTGGGAGCTCCCGAAAATCCTAACCAAGATCCGAAGTTTCTTGGGACTCGCCGGTTATTACCGAGGGTTCATCCAAGACTTTTCCAAGATCGCCTCATCATTGACGGCTTTTACTCGAAAGAATGTGAAGTTTGTTTGGACCGAGGCTCAAGAGAAGGATTTTCGTACCTTGCGACGGAAGTTGTGTGAAGCTCCGATTTTGTCCCTACCCGAGGGAATGGAAGACTTTTTCATCTATAGCGATGCATCCAAGATGGGATCGGGTTGCGTCCTCATGCAAAGCGCAAAGTGATAGCATATGTGTTAAGACAGTTGAAGGAGCACGAGAAGAATTACCCGATGCATGACCTTGAATTAGCAGCGGTTGTGTTTGCCTTGAAGTTGTGCGACATTACTTGTACGGCACCAAGTGTACACTCTTCATCAACCACAAAAGTTTGAAGTATGTGTTCGATCAGAAAGAGTTGAACATGCGACAAAAAAGATGGTTAGAGTTGTTGAAGGATTATGACTGCAAACTTCAATACCACCCGGGCAAGGCTAATGTTGTGGCGGATGCATTAAGCCAAAAGGAGTATAGTGGAGTGGTGAAAACCTCGTTGGCAAGGATTGAGATCATCTCAAACCTTATGGAAATGATAATGACCGCTTAAACCGAAGCACTTCTCGAAACGAATCTCAAGGATGAAGCGATGTCAAAGCAACAACTCAACTTGACCGAAGATGGTAGAGGATTGAAACTCTTCCAAGGACGAGTCTGGGTACCTAAGTTGGGGTTGTCGAAAGCTACTTTTGGAGGAGGCACACAAATCAAGGTATTCTATTCACCTCGGGAGCACAAAAATGTATAGAGATCTGAAGTTGAACTATTGGTGGTCGGTGATGAAGCTTGATGTGGCGAACTATGTGGAAAATGCCTTATTTGCTCGTTAGTAAAGGCCGAACACCAGCGACCGTATGGAAGTTTTCAATCCTTGTAAATACCGGAGTAGAAGTGGGATCACATCACGATGGACTTCGTGATAAAGTTACCAAAGACGTTGAAGGGCTACGACACCATTTGGGTGGTAGTGGATCGTTTGACGAAAAGCGCGCAATTTTTGGCCATGAGGGAGACACTACCATTGGACAAGCTAGCAAGACTTTATATCAACAAAGTGGTCTTGAGGCATAGGGTGCCATTGTCCATTGTATCCGATCGGGACAGTCGTTTCACTTCCCATTTCTGGAGTGTGTTTCAAAGAGAATTGGGAACAAAAGTGAAGTTGAGCACGGCGTACCATCCTCAAACGGATGGACAAAGCGAGCGGACAATTCAAACGCTAGAAGACATGTTGCGATCGTGTGTCATTGATTTTGGGGGGAATTGGGACTCTCACCTTCCATTGGTGGAATTCTCCTACAACAATAGTTATCACTCGAGTTTGGGTCTGGCACCGTTCGAGGCATTATATGGGCGAAAATGTAGAACGCCAACCTGTTGGCTTGAAGCGGGCGAGAAACAATTCGCCGGACCGGAAATAGTACAAGAGACGGGGGGATAAGGTCAAGGGAATATGAGAGCGCTTGAAGGTGGCTCAAGATCGCCAAAAGAGTTACGTGGACAAAAGGCGACGACCGATGGAATTTCAAGTGGGCGGCCGAGTAATGTTGAAGGCGTCGCCTTGGAAAGGGATCATTAGATTTGGAAAGCAGGGAAAGCTTAGTCCTCCTTTTCTCGGGCCTTTCCCCATTGTTGAGCACATGGGACTCAAAGCTTACAAGCTGGAGCTACCACCTGAGATGAGTGGGATTCACCCCACGTTCCACGTATGTTACCTACAGAAGAGTTTAGCGGAGGAAGAGAACGTCATCCCATTGTCCGAGATTCGAGTAGACAATAATCGATGTGTAGAAGAACCGGAGGCTATTCTAGAGAGAGAAACGAGGAAGATCCATCATAAAGAAGTAGTCATGGTGAAGGTGCAATGGAAACATCTTCGAGGAGGAAACGTGACATGGGAATCATAGGAGGATTTGAAGAGACGGTATCCTCACTTGTACGGGTAGTGTGGGATTTCGGGGACGAAATTTATTCCTAGTGGGGGAGGATTGTAACACCACAAAAATTTTGAGTTAACTCGATTGTCCTTTAATCACTCGCTTCGTGTTCGTACCGTTGGCTCACCCCATCCAGTTGTTATGTGTTGATTTAGACATTTTCGTCGCACGTGTTCTATTTACTCTTACTAAGTGTTTATGTGTATGTGCCTATGTATGTATCTATATACATATATATATATATTTATATAAGTTTGGTAAGTGTTGAGTTTGGGTTTGAGCATGAAGCACTTACGAACACATGAACCTATGTTAGCCTTAGACTCCTCAAGCTTAGATTGTCGACGGTTTTTTTTCACCGATCAAACAGCATGTGGGAGGCCAAGAGCGACATTGCCCGGCGACAATGCCCCTGGGCAAAGTCACAGGCTCAATGTTGCATAAGGGGGTGTGAGTTCTGTTTTTTCGACAAATTTTCTAGGGGCTCGGAGGTCGTGGGCAACAATGCCCTGGGCAAAGTCGTCGGGTCATTGTCGCATATGGGGGACGAGAGACTTCTGTTTAAAGCCGATTTTTGGACCAAATTAGATCATACTCCATACTTTCAGATCTAGATCGACATCTCCCTCTTTATAGGTGATTTTTCTCCCTCCCTCTCCCCATCTCTCCTTCTTAAAAACTACCAACCAAACCATATCATTGATTGTCTTTCCAAGTGGTTGTTCGGTGTTAGAGAAGATTCTTGGTGCCATTAAAGCATCAAGAACTCTTCCAAGTCCATTCATCTATTTAGGGTTTCACTTACAAACCCTAAGTGGTGAGTTTATTACTCCTTAAATGCTCTTCTACTTATATGTTACTTGCCATAACCCCACATTATACATATATGTCTTCATTTGGAATTTGTGACCTAACGTTTAGGGTTTTCATTTTTATGAACCCTAAATGGTGAGTATACTTCATAAACCCTAATAATCTCCTAATATGGTAACTAAATGCATATGGATCTTTAATTTATTGCTTGTATGATGAGTTCATGAGGAAACCCTTATTTATATAGTTTTGATCTAACTGTTGATAACTCAATGATGACATGGTATAAGTAAAATAAACCTTTGTGATTACATGTATGATAACATGAGTAATATGGTACCTTGAGAAGTAAGGATGGATTGATATTTACATGTAGAAAAGAGGTGTATAAGTGGTTAAATGATCACCTGATAAGAATGTGACCACTACTCCTTGTGCACGAGGAGGTAGTTATATATTATTTGGACCTTGTGTTGGTCATTGTGGTTTACTAGCGAGTAGGCAATAGGGGGCCATGGACCCTTGAGGTGTAACTCGTCTAGATATGGATAGGCAATAATGTCCCGTAAGACCGTGAGGTGTAACTCGACGGAGTAGGCAATAAAGGCAGTGATTATGGTTTGAGGTTATGATGTCGTTATGGCATGGGAACTAGGACCGAGATATGAGGTGTAATCCATTAACATCATGGGCGACTCCACTCCCGTGTAAACGTCACCCCGATGGAAACGGGTTTCCCCCGTATTTTCAAGGGTTATTTGTTGCATGTTTGTGTTCAGGTACGAGATTATGGTTGCGGTGGAAACAATAATTGTGAGACGATGGAGTTCGGTAACCCAAGTCTTGTTTTGCTTAAAAATATGATATTATTGTTTGTGAATTATATAACTTATGAAATCTCACTAGGCTTCGTCCTAACACTTGTTGTGGTTGTTGTTTCCTCACAGATCCTACTCGTAGGGGAAATTAGGATGTCAGGCTTGTCAACCGGGCACGTAGGAGTTCTCGAAGTGCCGGTCTTTTGGGGAATTTTGTGAAGAGAGAATATAGTGAAATTGCAACACCCATTTTAATCGAGATTTGAATTGATCCTAGATTAAGTAGGTTGTTGTAATATTGATGTCCCATCCCTTTTTGCAAACTTTATGGTGCACACTAACCCGATTATTTATGGGTTTTTAGTTGTCTTAAATATTGGAAATCGTTCTTTTGGAAATTTATATTTACAGGGTATTTGGACCTTCGTATTTTACACATCATAATGCCGAAATTTCAAATTTTTTTCTCCAATTTCTAGAGTGTTACATAAATTTTGAGCATGTTCTTGTAATACGTTTAGATTATTCATTTAGTTTTATTTTAAATGGTTTTGTTTAAGCTTTGTTAATTTTGTTATAATATGAAGTATGCTAAATTGATTTACTTCCATAAATATTCATATATTTCCCTTAACTCATAACTATTTATAATTAAATTTAATTTTGGGAGTTACACTCCTTTATATCTGATTTATTTTGGTCTACTACCAAAATCTCATTAAATTCTGTTACTCCTAATATTAAACTTTATTACTAAAAGTTTCGTTTGTAAAATTAAAACAAACAAACAAACAAACATATCGAAATTATAAATGTTTGCCTCAAATCATAATTATATTTGGAAGATACACTTCCAATCCATCATATCTTTTGGCCTCTAGCCAAAAGTCTCAAATATATATATATATATATATATATATATAGTATGTTGGGTCATCAAGGATTTGAAGATGACCTCCCATTCGGTTTGTTATTTCATATATGTAATATGGTGTACATCTCCATACTCAGTTTATTTTAAAGTTCTTTGTAATAGCTTAGTTGTGCTTCAAAAGATCGGTGAAATCAAAGACTAACCAAACTCAAAAGAAAGTGTGCCCTCTTATGTGGATCAAGACAAGCTTCATAATCACTAAGCTATCGCTGCCAGGGATATGCTCATCTATCGGCAGACAGTATACTTGCCTATTGATGTATGCTTGGTCGACAGGCTTTATCTCTGTCGATCCATCTCTATTCGTAAGATTTCTCCCTTGTCGAATAAGACCATTGTTCGGCTAGTTTCTTTGGGGGTCAAATCATCATGATTTGACTAAACTCCTTCTCTCTAACATCCTTCTGACAAAAGGAATGAAACCTTCTATTGCACAGAAGATATTCATCCAAGTTCTGAATTGATGGAGACTTTATCCAAAAGATCTCAAAAAGATTTATGCCAGAAATATTTTATTAAGATATTGTCTTATCAAGGTACAAATGTCTTCTTTGTATCTTGATAAGTCACTTAAGATATCTTATATTTTATTGAAGAAAATATCAAGGATCCAATATCAGTTTGACAAGTGTCATTTGCATTCAATGCATAAGGTAGTATATAAATGTGAAGATCTCCTCCATACAAGCCACACTTTTTAGAAGAGAACTCAGTGCACTCAAGAAAGTTGGCAACCTCATTCTCTCATCCTCATAGCTTTTAAACTCTGTGCTTTCTATGTTGTGTTCTAGTTTTACTTTGTGAAAAGATTATTTGAATAGTTTATTTGTTCTTTTCGCAACAATATTTATAGTTTTCTATGTGTAATTCTTTGATAGTGATATCAATAAAAGAATTAAAATTAGGTGAAATTTTGTGTATTGTATTTAACCCCCCTTTTACAATACTTGTTTTACTTTCTTCTTTACTTATTGGGACCAACAAGTGGTATCAGAGAAGGTTAGTTTAAATTAATAAACTAGATCTGTCATGGCATCACCTTCTTCTACAAAGGTTGAGTCTTCCTCTCAAAATTCCTCCACTACCTCTTACGACAATGGCTCTATAGCCAAGCCTCCTTAGTTTAACCCGAATAACTTTTCTCTATGGAAAAGTCGGATGATGTTGTTCTTGGAAGGTGTTGATAGTCGCTTTATCACTGTTCTTTGTGAGGGACCCATGGTTCCTAGAGTCTGGTCTCATTTTCAAAAGACTTGATCTGATTCCAAAGATAAAACAAACATTGTGGGTGATTCTGATGACTCTTCCGACGAGGAAAGAACTGCTGCTACAGGTAGGTATATCATCAAAGACCTTTAAAAGTACAATAATGATGACAAACTCCTTATCTCTCTTGATTCTAGAGTCAGAGCAATCATTGCTCTTTCCCTCCCTGATGAGGTCTAACACTCCTTAGTGAATCTTTATAACGCTAAGGAAATGTGGACTACTCTGTGTGTTCTGTATGAGGGAACTGATGAAGTTAAAAAGAGTAAAAAGATTTCCCTTGTAAGAAAATATGAACTCTTCTCCCATGAAAAAGGAGAATCCCTTTCTGACTATTATAATCGTTTCAACAGTCTTCTCAATGATCTCAAACTTTTAGGAAGAATATATGATAATGAGTAAGTCTTTTGCAAATTTATGGATGGTCTTCATAATTTTGGGAAAACATCTATACGTGTATCAAGATGACCAAGGACCTTGATAATCTTCTTCTTACTATTCTCTATGGATCCCTGTTCAACTACGAGCAAACTGGGATCCATAGGAAGACGATCATCAAAGAGATAAAAATCCCATTTATGGCTCTTAACAGTGATTCTTCCAAAAAGTCTATGATCATTCCTAGGATTACTTATCCTTCTGATGAATCTGATCATGAAAGCTATGAAGATTTTGCTCACCATTCGGAGGCCTATCTCAGTTAGGCCGATGATGAAGGTGAGGAAACTTCGATAGATCAGATGACAGAAGAAATGGGTATGCTTGCACACTTCTCCAAGTAAAAAAACTTTTCCTCTAACAGATTTAAATTTAGCCGAAAATCCACATTCTCCTCCAAAAACTTTTTTTACAAAACAAATGAGGAGTGTTATGCGTGTGGCAAGAAAGACCACTTTGCCTCTGAGTGCAAGAGCAACCCCTTTGGTAAATCCAGATCTAACTCCTTCAACCAAAACTCTTCGAAAATGAGGAGAATGAGATATGACCCTGCTAGCCGATCTCACTCCCGAAAGTCCTCCTCTTCCTCTTTCAAAGATAGCACCGATTGTGCCGAAAAGTATAAAGCTAAGTACAAGAGAGAAAAAGAAAGAAATGAAAGTGCTAATCAAAGAGGAAAGGGTCTGATGGCCGAATCTCACGACTGGGCCGATGAACCTAATTCGGAGAGTGAAAAGGAGATCTCAAGCAAATGTCTTATGGCCAAACTAGATGATATGGCCGAAAACAAGGATATTGACATGGTTGTTGCTTTAGTTTCTACTGAGTGTTCATCCTCTTCTTCTCAGGTACACCTGTTGGATCCCAGATCTAATCTCGTAACAATGATATAAACAATAAGAGTAATGACAGCGGAAGTAATACAGTTTAATATCAAAGGAGATTCAAATATCACAGTTCATAAAGCAGATAAAGATAAACAAGATATTCTTAGAATAAAGTATCCAACTTATATTATCAGATATATAACTTATTAAGCACACTTTGAACAATAAGGTGATGGTCCTATTTATAGGACCATAAAGTAAGCAGTGTACTTGTATGACGAGAAAGAGCATGCTGAACAGTGACCTACTCTAGAAAGTAAATCTTATCACTAAGTGACGTGTCATCTGTTCTTCTGTTCATTCTCTCAACTTCAGAGTATCTTCAGAGAGAATGTCTTCAGAGCCTCTGATGAAGCCATCTCTGATGTCTTCATTCTCACGTGAACATCCAGAGAGAATGTCTTCAGAGCTCTGACGTTGTCTTCAGAGCCTCTGATGAAGCCATCTCTGATGTCTTAGTTGCTGAAAAGTACTTCAGAGGCAGGTGTGTCCTCTGAAGTCTTCATCCTCTGAAGTCTTCGTCCTCTGAAGTCTTCGTCTTCTTAAGTGTATCTTCTTGAAAGTCCTCTGAAATAGGACTGGTATTTTCAACACTTTAACAGATGATTTGGAGCTAACAATCTCCCCCTAAGTGTCGAAAATAGAAGATACAAAAAAAATACAGAGAATTGAATTTTAAACTAGAAAGCATAGAGGAGAAAATTATCCTCTTAAGTATTACTTCTTAAACATTTGGAAGTTTAATACAAAGAAAGTAATAATAAAAGAAATAAAGAAACAGACTACTATTTGTCACTTGAACAGATTCCATGGAATTTCATGATCAGAGCTCTGAAGTTGATCATCGAGTCGATCTCTAAGTCAAGCTTTGCCAGTAAATCTGCTCTGTGCCTTTCTTCCTTTGCATGGATCAATTTCTTTATACCTCTCAAGGTTTCATCAGAGTACTTCGACACTTCTGAAGCTAGAAAGATCTTCTTTTCTTGATTTATTCTGAAGACGAAACCCAGAGGTTCTGCAACGATTGATCCAGTCTTCTGTTCTTTAAGTTTATCGAATGACTCCATAGGTTCAGTTACTTCCAGCTTTTCTTCCCTTAGGTTCAGAGCAATTTGAAAGTCACGTTTTGCTCGGTGTTTGACATAGGCCTCCATTGCTCGTCGGACTTCAACCATGCCCATCCTGATTTCCCTTCTTCCATGATCATACCTGGCAGAGCAATAGGCATATAAATGTGGTAAGTCATATGGATTTAGATTTACGAGATCATTGTCATTGAACTCGTAAATCTTCTGATCAGATCGAGTTACCACATAATTCCTATAGATAATCTTGTTGTAAGCAAAGGTCTTTTCTGAGATTTTGTTGATTTTGATGATTGGATCATCAGAGAGGACCTGTGCTCTTGGTTTGGTTTTATCTCTGATAAATCTTCGCTCATAGTCTGGCATGTCCTCTCTGATTCTTGGATTCAGAGGAATGACCAGTGTATCTGCCATGTTGAACTCACAGTAAATGTATCTGAAGTGGTCTTCTATGGAAGCTTCTGGATTTGATTCGAGGAATGTGGGAGGTTTATGGAACACTTTTGCTGGAATACCGATGCTTGCTTTCTGAACAGGATTCTCTGAAGGAGCCTGTTCATCAGCAACCATGGTTTCTGGTTCCATTGTTTGTGGAGGATCTTCTTTTGAGGGTTCAGAGATGTAGCCATCTATCTCTGGTGATTCCCTCAGCTCTGACGTTGTTGAAGTATGATGTGGTTGAGCATTTTTGAAGACATATTCTTCGACATCAACTACTTCAACTTCTTTTTCAGAATCTGATTTTTCTTCTTTTTCAGATTCTGATTTTTCTTCTTGTTCAGATTCTGATTCATAGGCATCTCTCATCACATAAGTTGGTCTTTCTGGTGATGAGAATGCATCTTCTGATGTTGAGAAGTCTACGATTTGTTCAGCTTCGTCTTCGTCCAGAGCTCCAATAGTTTCTTGATTTGCAGTTGTCATTTCAGCTGTGATTGGAACTATTGGAGCACCTGCAGTGGATGGCCCTAAAAAAATAATCGGGACTGGCGACTTTAGGGTGGCCTGAGTATCTTCAGCAGAGGTAGAGGTCGAGTGTTTCTCTGTTCTTTTCTCCTTGTGTGTTTCAACAGGTTTAGGAGTAGGAGTCTTCTCCCCCTTAAGAAGATCGGATGTCCCCTGAGGCTGGTCATCCCCGTCATCAGAATCTTCATATCTAGCCTTCTTTCTCGCTTCTTCAGAGCATGTGACCTCTGGTTCTTTTCTCTTCAATACTCCCTCTGAAGATTTGATATTCTTCAGAAGGTCTTCAATCTTCTTGTTCTGCTTAGAGGTCTTGGAGACGAACTTGCTGGAGATGTTCATTACATTGCTGGTGATCATCTTCGAGAAGTTGGTTAGGTCAGCCTTTGTAATAAATTCTGTTGTAGCAGGAGCATCAGCAGAGGTGGTAGGGATCTTTTCAATTACCTCTGTCAAAGAACGCAAGATTTCCTCTTTGAATTGAGAGAAGTCTGCATGTGTTGGAGTGGGGGCAGAGGTAGGTGGAATTGCCTGGAGGATCTCTGTTGTGGAGTTCTGAATTTCTCTGGACAATACGGAGTCATTCTTTATGACCAAGCTTTCCAGAGCATCCAGTTTTTCTGTCTGATTGAGAATCGTGGTGCGCAACTCAGAGACCTCTGAAGTGAGCTTTTCAACTTCAGAGTTAGAGGCAGAGGCCTCTGAGGTCTTCTCCATTAGAAGTTTTATCTCCTTCAGAGATTCTCTGATTTCATCACCAAAGATTTGAACTCCTCTTTGGTAACGTAATCAGAGGGGGTAACCTTAGGATCAACACATGATTCTAAGTTTCCCTCGAGTTCAGAGGGGCCTTCTGTCGGAGGTGGTTTGAGGTTGTCTCCGGAAGGACTTCCCATTAATCCTTGGGGACCCTTTTTCAAGGATCTCCCTATAATGGTTCCGATTGGTCTCTGATCATCAGAGTCAGAATCTGATGATGAGAACCGAATGTGTTTGGAAACCTTGCTGTCCAGGCTAAGGATTCCTTGTGCAATAAGGTCGTGCCATTCTTTTTCTGACAGGCAATCCTTACGTTCTAAGGGACGGTCCAAGTTAGTTTGAGCCACAAAGGCATCATGTGTGGGTGGAGGTGACATACTCTGGGGTAAGTGAGTATTTTTATCTTGGTCCAAGTCCTTTTGGGAGGACTTAGCCGTATCAGAGGTTTCCCCTCTGGTGCATGCGTCAGAGGCAGAATCAGATGTCTCTGAGCGGTTAGGATGGGAAGGGTTCGAGGTGTGCACCTCTGTTTTTCAATGTCCATTGATGCTGGACCATCTTGGACAGTAAATTTGTTTGCACTGGGATTTGGGCTTTGGATTCTCTCATTTGTGTCATCAAGGACATCTTTTTCTACCTCACCGCCCTCAGATTCTATGTTTAGAAACTCACCCTCTGGAAATCTCTCGTGCTCACCTTCCTCTGCTCTGACAGAGTTATTCTCTTCGTCAGAGGGAGGGTCCTCATGTTTTCTCTTCCTCACTCTCTCAGAGCCACCCTCTGGTTGCGCTCTGTTAATGTTTTGAGCAGTATCAGAGATATCACTCTCCGATTCATGATCAGGCTCAGATCCTAAATGTGTTGGGGATCCCATCATCGGTTCTGATGATTGGGCAACACGTCTAAGTAGGAGATGGGTAAGAGAGTCAGCAGGAATAATTTCAATCATGGTGTGTGGGAAACGTCGGTCATGTGGATACGGAGGAACCTCTGTGGCTTTGAATGAGTTCATCACAAACAGAGGTGTCATTGGGCCCTCCTCAGTGATGGAGAATTTCTCCATTGCTCGTTGAATGACCACTGAGATAAATCGTGGAAACAGTACCGATATTGGTTGTTTTCCTTTGGCCAAGTCCTTGTTCTTCTTGTCCACCGCTGTCAGCATCTCACAGAAGAGAATGTGGGCCATATTGATGCTTCTGTTGAAAAAGAGAGCATACATTATGGCTATTATCGCTGGATGAGTCTGATCCTGACTTCCAATTTTGCAGGTTATTGTTCGGTTGAGAACACTGAACATAAAGTTCCATTTGGGAGGCAGGTACTGACGTCTGAATTGACTGAGGCGTGTTATTTCTTTGTTGTAGCCTAAGTGTTGGAGGAACTGAAGAAGAACTTCTTGAGTTGGGGGTTTCTCAAAGGTTTCTATTTGAAGATCAGTTGTGGTGAGGAGGTTGAATCGGCGAGTTAGGGTTTGTGGGGTTATTCTTATGCTTAAGCTTTGTTCACCTAGGTCAATGTGCCCAACCAGTCCTTCCTTTTCATCGTCGTATTCACTTGAATACCACCATTGTTGGACAAAGCGAAGGGGAATATCTGACGCATGTTTGGTTAGAACATCATTGAGTTCGCAGTTGGTGAAAAAGTCGAGGATTGGGCGAAACTGTTCATCATATTTTGATGGGGTTACGTCCAGAAAGTAGTTGTTTCCTTTGACTGGAACGTCGAACTGTACCAAATTCAAGCTTGGAACAAGTTTGCTTGAGTTATCTGAAGTTTGGGAATTAGCCGCCATTGTTGCAGGTTGAGAAAGATGAAAGCTTAGAAAGAGAGAATCGGCTTTTGGATTTTGAGAGCGTAAAGAGTAATGGGAAGTGAACAAGGGTATTTTATAGCTACAAAAGGAAGGTAGAGGGAGAGGTTATTTAAGCGGCGAATGAGAGTCTTAATTGCAGAAATGACGTTCCATCATCCCCGAATTGATGGGTGACACGTTTAGGCATGTAGGGGAGAACCGCTTTGTGTCAGAAAACCGTCAGAAAAGAAACGAGTGGTTATCCAAAAAGATTTATTATTTAAAAGAATTTCCTTGAGGCTCTGATATAAATATCAGAGACAAGATCAGAGGCTCTGATATAAACATCAGAGACAAGCCTTGAGGCTCTGATATAAACATCAGAGATAAGATCAGAGGCTCTGATATAAATATCAGAAGATGATATAAACATCAGAGACAAGCCTTGAGGCTCTGATATAAACATCAGAGACAAGATCAGAGGCTCTGATATAAATATCAGAGACAAGATCAGAGGCTCTGATATAAACATCAGAGATAAGATCAGCGGCTCTGATATAAATATCAGAGACAAGATGATATAAACATCAGAGACAAGCCTTGAGGCTCTGATATAAACATCAGAGGCAAGATCAGAGGCTCTGATATAAATATCAGAGACTCTTTTCTCCCCCTTGAAAGATGAAAGGGTCGTTGTCTCCCCCTTGACACATGCTTGGAGATTCATAAGAGTAATTTTTACCATATTTGAAAGTCTAGAGGCTCTGATGAAAGGATCAGAGACTCTACTCGATTCAGAGACTCTGCTCTTTTGTTAGGTAGACATATTCAACATTCCCAACTTGCTAATTAAAAAATTGAACCTTCGTTCATCTAAAGCTTTTGTGAAAATATCAGCAAGTTGAAGTTCAGTTGGTACAAAATACATCTCTATTGTTCCTTTTTCAACATGATCTTTCAGAAAGTGGTACCTTACATCGATGTGCTTGGTTTTGGAGTGCTGTACTGGATTGGCAGAGATGGCTATGGCACTTTTTGAATCACAGAGAATTGGAATTCTGTCAAATTGGTTGCCATAATCTCTGAGCTGAGTTTTCATCCATAATACTTGTGAGCAACAACTAGCAGCAGCAACATATTCTGCCTCTGCAGTTGAAGTGGAAACACAGTTTTGTTTCTTGGATGACCAACTTACCAGCTTATTGCCCAATAACTGACAACATCCAGAGGTACTTTTTCTGTCAAGCTTACATCCGGCATGATCTGCATCAGTGTAAGCTGTTAGATCAAAATTTGAAAGTTTTGGATACCAGAGGCCTAATGTTTGTGTCCCTCTGAGGTATCTGAAAATTCTTTTCACAACAGTTAAATGAGATACCTTTGGATTTGCTTGATATCTAGCACAAAGGCATGTTGCAAACATTATGTCAGGCCTACTTGCAGTTAAGTATAATAGTGAACCTATCATCCCTCTGTAGATTTTTATATCCACATTCTCTCCTAATGGATCAGAGTCAAGTTTGACTCCGGTGGATAAAGGTGTTCTCATTGAAGTTGAATCATTGAGTTTGTATTTTTGCAAAATTTCAGAGACATACTTAGATTGACTTATGAATGTACCTTCTGAAGTTTGTTTTACTTGTAAGCCTAGAAAGAAAGTTAATTCTCCCATGAGGCTCATCTCAAATTCACTCTTCATCAACTCTGAGAACTTGTCACAATACTTTTGATTGGTAGAGCCAAATATAATGTCATCAACATAAATTTGTACTAAAAGCATCTCATTCTTGTACCTTTTGATGAATAAGGTAGTATCAATTGTGCCCTTTTCAAATCCATTGTTAATCAGAAAAGTGGACAGAGTTTCATACCAAGCTCTTGGGGCTTGTTTGAGTCCATACAGAGCTTTATCCAAATAATACACATGATTAGGATACTCGGTACTTTCAAATCCAGGTGGTTGTTGGACATAGACTTCTTCATTTAATTTACCATGAAGAAATGCAGATTTAACATCCATTTGATAAACTTTGAATCCTTTGTGTGCAGCATAGGCTAAGAAGATTCTGATTGCTTCTAGCCTAGCTACAGGTGCAAAGGTTTCATCATAATCAATGCCTTCTTCCTGGCAATATCCTTTTGCAACCAACCGAGCTTTGTTTCTGATTATTATGCCATCCTCATCCTTTTTGTTTCTGAAAACCCATTTTGTTCCAATTGCAAATTTTCCTTTAGGAAGGGGAACTAGGGTCCAGACTTTGTTTCTTACAAACTCCTGAAGCTCATCTTGCATTGCAAAAATCCAATGAGGATCTTCAAGAGCTTCTTTTACCTTCTTTGGTTCAATAATGCTCAAAAAGTTTACATAGAAGCATTCATTGATGGTGGCAGATCTTGTTTTAACTCCTTCGGATGAGGATCCAATGATTTGATCAATTGGATGATCTTTTGTCCATCTGGTGATTGGAGCAATAATTTGTGCAGATTGAGATTCAGAGGCTCTGACGTCTGGTGATACCTCTGTTGTATTGTTCAGAGGCTTTGTTGGTGATGCATCTGTTGTACGGTTCAGAGGCTCTGATGGTGATGCCTCTGTTTTACTGTTCAGAGGCTCTGAGTTTTGTTCCAGAAATGTATATTCTTGTTCATCATTTGGTTCTGGAGTTGCTTCAGATACTTCGTGATCATCTTCTGATTCACTTTGCTGATCTGCATTCGGTGAGACAGAAGGTGTTAGTTCAGAGGGCCCTGAAAGGGTTGTACCTGTTTCTTGAGGTTCTTCTGAATTCTCTCCCTGTCTTTCTCTGAAGATAACTTCAGAGATATCTTCATCATCAAAGAAATCTTCAAATATTTTGTTTAATTCAAATTCCCTTGATGATTCAGATATTTGTGATGAACTTTCTTGTTGTTCAGAGCTTTTATTATCGTCAAAAGTGATATTGATGCTCTCTTGGATAGTCTTTGTTCTAAGATTGAACACTCTGAAAGCTTTTGAGGCTAATGAATATCTAATGAATTTGCCCTCATCAGCTTTCTTGTCAAACTTTCCAAGATATTCTCTATCTTTCAGAATATAGCACCTGCATCCAAAAACATGAAAATATTTAATATTAGGTTTTCTATTGTGAATGAGTTCATAAGATGTTTTCTGAAATCTCTTCACAATTGTAGCTCTATTCTGAGTGAAGCAGGCTGTTGCTATTGCTTCTGCCAAAAAATTTGTTGAAAGATCAGATTCAGCAAGCATTGTTCTGGCAGCCTCAACAAGTGTTCTGTTTTTCCTTTCAACTACTCCATTTTGTTGAGGAGTTCTTGCTGCTGAGAAGTTAGGGGTAATGCCTTCTTCTGATAGATAGGAATTGATTTTGGCATTTCTGAATTCTGTTCCATTATCACTTCTTAGTTTCTGAACTTTGTTGCTGAATAGAACCTGTAATCTTTTCAACAATCTTATTAATATTTCAGGTACATCAGATTTAGCTCTAATGAATTCTATCCATGTATATCTGGAAAATTCATCAATTAGAACCAGAATGTATTTCTTACCTGCTAGACTCTGTACAGAGATAGGACCACAGAGGTCCACATGAAGCATGTGCAGAGGTCTAGGACAGTTGTTTTCACTTTTGGTTTTATGGGAAGATCTTTTCATTTTACCCATCTCACAAGCAGAACAAAGATGATATTTGTTAAACTTTAAAGATGGTAATCCCTTAACCAAATTAAGTTTAACTAACTTATCAAGTGAGGAAAAGTTTAGATGTGAAAACTTTTTTATGCCAGAGCCATATTTCCTCACTATTCAAAGATACAAGACAAAGTTTCTTTGAATCAGTGTCTGTGATTTTGGTAAAGTTCATTCTGTAGAGGTTACCTCTTCTGTCTGCTCTTAGCATTTCTTGACCTGATTTTGAGTGAAGAAGTGAACAATATTTTCTTTGAAATTTCACATTGAAACCATGATCACAAAGTTGACTTATGCTTATCAGATTGTGTTTTAATCCATCCACATAAGCAACCTTTGATACAGAAACATTTCCTCTAGATAATTCACCATATCCTTTAATCTATCCTTGCTTGTTGTCTCCAAAAGTAACTGCTCCTCCGGATTTTGCTTTGAATGAGGATAGCAGTTCTTTATTTCCAGTTATATGCCTTGAACATCCAGAATTCGGATTAAGTGAGTTCTGAGATTCATTTTCAGAAGTACTTGTATCAGAGGTACTTGGTTCAAATGTCTCTGATTCTCTTGACATGAAAGCATCAAACCTGAAAATTTCTTTGGAATCATAGCTCTGAGGTTTTGTAAAGTGTACCTCTGAAGTTTCTTCTTTTATCTGTAACACAGATTCTTTCATGTCTTTTACTTCAGAGTACTTTGTATTTTTGAAATTTAAAGCTCTTGCTTTTGATCCCTCTGATGTTTTCATTCTTTTGAAATTATTCAGAGATGGATCTTCAGAGCTTTGGACCTTTCCTATACAGAAAGTGGAAGAAAGTGAAGTTTTCTCCAATCCATTAAATGAATTCAACTCATTGAATCCTAGCCCTTGAGAGTCCATTTGAGTTTTTATTTTATCGAAAACACTTTGTGCATTGACATAGCTTTTGATTCGTAGATTTTGTCTATCTAGAGATTGATGTAGGATTTCTCTTTCTTTTTGAAAAAATTTGGTTAAGGCAATAGAATTGAGCCTTTCATACTCAGATTTCTTTACTTCTTCTTCTTTTCCTTTTAAAACTTTTTCAATCTCTTTTATTTCTTCCGAAAATGATTTTTCTTTTTGCTTGTTGGTTTCTTCAAGTTTGGTTTTTTCAAGAAAAATTTCTTTCTTTTCTGATTCCAGAAGATTCTTTTCTCTTTTGTAAAAAATGAGCTCTTTTGTTACTTGCTCTCTCTTATCTTTTTCTTCAACAAACTTTTGCTTTAGATCCTGAAGTTCATTAATTAGTTTAAAAGCATCTATTTCAGGATCACTGTCAGAGGTGTAAAGAGAGTTTACCTTTTCAGAGTTATCTTCGGATGCTTCATCAGTTTGATTTCCATCTGAAAAAGCCATACCACAGAGATTGGTAGGCTCTTCCTCACCATCACTTGTTGAGTCAGACAGCCAGTCTTCCATTTCTGCTACAAGAACTCTTTCTTTTACATTGTATTTGTATTTGTTCTTGTAGTAATCTTGATCTTTGACAAGTTTTCCTCTGCAGTTTGCAGAGAAGTGGCCTGATTTTCCACATCTGAAGCATCTTCCATCATTTTGATTTGGTGGAAGAGTGGTAGTGCTTGTCTCTGGCTTCTGTTCTTGAGGTTTGAAGTATCTTTGTGGTTGTGGATACCTTGGTTGGAATGGTTGTTGTGGTCTTGTTTGTGGTGTTGCATTTTCATGGTTGAAGTTTGCACCCTTTTGATCACTATATGGAGTGAATCTGGGTTCTTGTTGAAATCTTCTCTCTGGATTTCTTCTTTCTTCATTCTTTCTCCTTCCTTCAAATACCTTCTTGCCAAATTTCTTGTTAAACTGATGAGTGATTAATGCAAGAGATTTGGCAAAGGCACTTATATCTTCATCTGAGTCTGAATCAGTATGGGTTTCTTCTGCTATCAAAACCTTTTTGGATCTTCTTTTTGTTTCCAAACATTTTTGTGACTCTTCACAGTTGTTTTCTTTCGATGTTTGTTTTGAAACAAGTGCAAGGGGTCCACCCAATGAGGTTTTTGATTTTTGCTTCATAACTTCTTTTTCATGTGCAACAAGAGTACCATAAATGTCAGTTAATGACCATGACTCAAGATCTTGATTAGCCTGTATAGACATGGACAGTTGTGACCATTCTTCATTCAAGCTTTTCAAAAAAAGAACGTTGTTTTCCTCTTTTGTTCTTATCACTCCAAACTTTCTACATTTGTTTATTAGAATGTTGAATCTTGAGTAAGTTTGGTGTAACTTTTCTTCTGGTAGAGCATGAAAATCATGATATTCATTGATGCATAGATTTCTTCTGTTTTTCTGAGTTTGTAGGCCACCTTCAAGTTGATTTAACAACTGATCCCATATCTCTTTTGCAGTTTTACAAGAATCAAGTTCTTGAAAGATATCATTGGGAATGACCATTATGAGTAATCTAACAGCTTTTGAGTCATTATCCATCATATTATTTTCTTCATCAGTGAAGTTTGTGGTTTTCTTTTCATAATATGCAGGTATTTCGGCAGTATCTGCTGTTGCAGGAACTCTTGGTACCAACACCATTGGAATATGAGGTCCAATGTTCACAGATCTAAAAAGATCCCTGTCCATACCTTCTAGAAAATTTACCATCCTTATTTTCCATTGGGGATATTCATCCCTTAAAAGTGTAGGAGGTTTTGTTAATGACCCAGCTGTATACATGGCACTTATGCTTGAGTTTGCCATAAAAAATTTAAGTGCTGATGCTTTGAGTAATGAACTGTGATTTACTGTCAAATCTAGAGCATATGATGTTCTTGAATAAACTGGGTTTATATGAACATGCACAGATATTGAAAGTTTTAGAATCAATGAGATGTAAATCTATCCGAGTATGCAGATATGATCTTTCTTTGTTTTAGAAACAAAGGAGGGCTCTGATACCAATTGTTGGATCCCAGATCTAATCTCGTAACAATGATATAAACAATAAGAGTAATGACAGCGGAAGTAATACAGTTTAATATCAAAGGAGATTCAAATATCACAGTTCATAAAGCAGATAAAGATAAACAAGATATTCTTAGAATAAAGTATCCAACTTATATTATCAGATATATAACTTATTAAGCACACTTTGAACAATAAGGTGATGGTCCTGTTTATAGGACCATAAAGTAAGCAGTGTACTTGTATGACGAGAAAAAGCATGCTGAACAGTGACCTACTCTAGAAAGTAAATCTTATCACTAAGTGACGTGTCATCTGTTCTTCTGTTCATTCTCTCAACTTCAGAGTATCTTCAGAGAGAATGTCTTCAGAGCCTCTGATGAAGCCATCTCTGATGTCTTCATTCTCACGTGAACATCCAGAGAGAATGTCTTCAGAGCTCTGACGTTGTCTTCAGAGCCTCTGATGAAGCCATCTCTGATGTCTTAGTTGCTGAAAAGTACTTCAGAGGCAGGTGTGTCCTCTGAAGTCTTCATCCTCTGAAGTCTTCGTCCTCTGAAGTCTTCGTCTTCTTAAGTGTATCTTCTTGAAAGTCCTCTGAAATAGGACTGGTATTTTCAACACTTTAACAGATGATTTGGAGCTAACAACACCTTTTCCATACTCTCACTGATGCCGAAAAAATTGAGGCTTTTGACTCCTTGACTGTCTATTTTTATGATGAAAAAGATGCAAAAAGGAAGGCAAATGCACAAGTCAAATCCATCTCTTCTCAACTTTAAGTCTGTCTATCTCAGCTAAAACATTTTGATAAAATCAAAGATGAGATGGAGGACTTAAAAACCATTAACTACATTCTTGCTAAGGAGAAAAACAAGATGTTTAAACGTCTTAAGAAAGAGTAAGAAATCATTAGTAAATGGACTAATTCTTCCAAAAACCTTAAAAAAAATTCAAAACCAAATGAAATGTGATGATAAAATAGGCATTGGTTTTGGAAAAATGGATGTTGACTTTTCTTCTACTCGTGTACCTTCCTCTTCTTCAAAACACCCATCTTTCTCTCCTGAGTATACCGAGTCAGACTCTGAAGACTCTCTCTCTATGAATTCTATGGATCTTCGTGATTCCTTGAAATTCGGAGTTTTTATCAAGGCCAAACAATCTGAACCTAAACCTTAACCTGAAGAAGATCAAGGTTCAAATGACCTCGTTAAACCTATTAATGAAGAAAGAAGCCCCATTCCTCCAAAGGTGAATCTCATGCACCTTCTACCAAGTTCATTCCTAGGTCTGTGAACTTGAAGAAATCTAAATCCAAGGGCACCTCAACTTTTCCTCTTCAAAAAGGGATTCTTAGACCCATGCCTAGTCCTCCACCTGCATCCTCTAAATCCCTCAAGGTCAACCTTAAAGGGAAAGACAAGGAGTTGAGTCAAAGACTATAAAAAGATGTTTATTTATAGAAAATGTTATAATTCTGGGGACACCTTTCATCTTGCAAAGGACTGTCCCAAAGATCGGATTCTAACCCTAAAGGACCCACTTCAAAATGAGTACCAAAGGACTGATTTCTTTGTGATCGCAGGTTTTTGAACATCAACAAACATGGTATCTTGATATTGGATGTTCAAGGCATATGACCGGAAATAAATCTCTCCTAGTTGACTATGTGACAGAAAAGGGACCCACTGTAACTTTTGGTGATAACTCCAGAGGTTCCACTAGAGGTTATGGAACTCTCTCTAATGGTTCCATTACCTTCAACAATGTTGCTTATGTGGAAAGACTGATGCACAATCATCTAAGCATCAATCAGCTATGTGATTTAGGTTTCTTTCTTACCTTCAGAACTATTGATTATCTCATCATAGATAAAAATTTTCACATCATCCTATCTGGCATTAGAGAGGATAATGTGTACATTATCAACATGGGTCAAAAATCTGTTGAAGGAAGCATATGCTTCATTTCAGAAGATTCGGTTATGAAGAACTGGCTCTGGCATAAACGTCTTTCTCATCTTAACTTCAAGATGTTGAATGCTCTTCCAACAAAGATCTTGTTGTTGGAATGCCAAAACTATCCTTTGTTAAAGAGAAGTTATGTGTAGTTTGTGAGAAGGGTAAGCTGACAAAATCCTCCTTCAAAACCAAGCAATGCTTTTCTATCTCCACTCCTCTCCAAATGCTATATATTGATATTTGTGGAACAGTTAGCACTCCTAGTCTTGGAGGAAAAAGGTACATTCTTGTGATAGTTGAGGAATTCACACATTACACTTGGGTATCTTTTCTCAGGTACAAAAGTGACAGTACTGATGAAATCATCCACTTCATCAAGAAATCTGAAGTGCTTAATGGTCAACTTCTACGATCTGTCAGAAGTGACAATAGCACTTGTTAGCGCACAAATATGTTGGATTCAAGATCATAAATATTGAAGATAAAAGATCAAAAAGTCAAAGTTGCAAAAGTCAACTTTCATCAAAAGTCAAAGTCTATTTGTAATAAAGTCAAAGTCAATGTAATTGTATTTTGTTTTTCTTGTAATTGCTATGAGGTATAAATACCTTGTATCCTTATCTTTGTAATTCAGAAGGAAGTAGTACACGTATTAGAAAGACACACGCATATTAGAGAAGAGCTTATTTGTATATCTTTCTAGAGTGAGAAAGTAGAGAGAGAAAGTTGTGAGATTGTAATCTTGTGATTGAGATCAATGACATATGAATTTAGATTCTCATCTTGATTACTTGTTATTGATTAGAACTTGATGAAATAGGGAAACACAGCACTGAGTTCAGAAATGCTACCTTGGAAGCCTTTTTCAATGACAAAGGAATTTCTCAAAACTTCTCAGCTATCATAACCCCACAACAGAATGGTGTTGTGGAAACAAGAATAGAACTCTATGTGAGGCAACTCGCTCTATGCTAAGTGAATCCAATCTACCTACCTATTATTGGGCTGAAGCTATTAACACTGCTTGCTTCACCCAAAATCGGTCGGTTATTGTGAAAAGGCATAACAAAACTCCCTACGAAGTCTTCTATGGCCGAAAACCAAACATAGGTTTTCTTCTTGTTTTTGGTTGTGTCTGCTTTGTCCTTAATGACCGAGAAAACCTTGGGAAATTTGATCCTAAGGCTGATGAAGGGATCTTCACGGGCTACTCTCTCTCCTCTAAAGCCTACTGAGTCTACACCTTAGAAAGAAATGCATTGATGAGTCAATACATGTGAAATTTGATGATCAAAAATCATCTTCTCTCACTTGTGAAGACAATGAATTAAATGAATGCATAACCTCTTGTGTAGGGGAAGATTCTCAGAATCAGCCTTCACCAAACCAGCCTTCTGTTCCCTTTTCGGCTGATAATGCTTCTCAAAACAGTAATTCATCCTCTTCATCACCTGCCAAACCGAATCTTCAGCTTATCATATATGAGGATTCAGCCGATCCTATCTCTCATGTCATTCCTTATCCTGGCCTCCCATCCCAAGCACCTACTTATACATTTTCTACCGAACCTTCCACCTCTCACTCTCCCATATCACTTCCTTATCCTCTTCCACCAGCTACCAAGTGGACTAAAGATCATCCCATTGAACAAATTATCGGTGATCAACAAGTAGGTGTTCAAACTAGAAGAGGAATCGGCAACATATGTCTCTATGTGAATTTCCTCTCCATTATCGAGCCTAAGAAGATTAAGGAAGCTCTGGCCGATTCATCTTAGATAACATCCATGCAAGAAGAGCTTTCACAGTTTGAAAGAAACAAAGTCTGGAAACTTGTTCCTTGACCTTCAGGAAAGACAATTATTGGAACAAAGTGGGTCTTCAGAAACAAGATGGATGAGAAAGGTACTGTCATCCGAAACAAAGCTAGACTTGTTGCCCAAGGATATCGACAGGAGGAAGGGATTGATTATGATGAAACCTTTGCTCCTATTGTTAGACTTGAAGCAATAAGGATCTTTCTTGCTCATGTTGCTCATAAAAACTTAGAGTTTTTCAAATGGATGTCAAAAGTGCCTTTCTAAATGGAGAGCTTACTGAAGAAGTCTATGTGAAGCATCCTCCTGGTTTTGAAGATCCTTCCCATCCATACTATGTGTACAAACTAGACAAAGCTCTCTACGGTCTCAAACAGGCCCCTCGTGCCTGGTATGACACTTTGTCTGACTTTTTTTTTTTGCCACCAAGTATGCCAGAGGTAAAAATGATAATACTCTCTTTCTCAAAAAGACCAAAGGTAATATTATTCTCGCTCAAATCTATATGGATGATATTATTTTTGGTGCCACAGATGAAACTCTGTGTCAAGAGTTTGTCTCTCTCATGAAAAGTAGATATGAGATGAGCATGATGGGAGAACTTACATTTTTATTAGGCCTTCAAATAAAACAAACTCCTGAGGGGATCTTTATAAACCAAAGCAAATATATTCATGATCTTCTCAAGAAATTTAATTTTGAAAATTGTTCTCCCATGAAAACTCCTATGGCACCACCTCTTAAAATTCATGATGATCCCGATGGAAAATCAGTAGATGTCACAAAATTTAGAGGAATGATAGGTTCTCTTCTTTATCTTACTGCTAGCAGACCTGATATCATGCTTGCTACATGTCTATGTGCGCGTTATCAAACCAATCCTAAGGAATCTCACCTGGCTGCTGTAAAACGCATTTTCCGGTATCTTAAAGGTACCATGAATCTGGGTCTTTGGTATCCCAAAGACGCAAATTTTCATCTAATTGGGTATTCAAATTCTGATTTTGCAGGATCTAAAGTGGATAAAAAGAGCACAACTGGTAGTTTCCAATTACTAGGTGGAAAATTGGTCAGCTGGTCCAGCAAAAAACAACATTTAGTCTCCACCTCAATTGTTGAGGCTGAATATGTTGTAGCTAGAAGTTGTTGTGCTCAAATCTTGTGGATGAAGAATCAACATCAAGATTATAATCAGTTATACTCCTAAGTCCCAATTCTATGTGATAACTATAGTGCAATAGCCATTGCAAACAACCATGCGCTTCATTCAAGATCCAAGCACATTGACATCATATATCACTTTATCAGAGATCATATCTTAAAAGGTGATATTGAACTACACTTCATCCTAACTAGTTTTGATTTGGCCGATCTCTTTACTAAACCCCTTAATGAAGCTAGATTCAATTATCTGATAGGCTCATTAGGCATGTTAAACTATGAGCCAAAAAAAAATTACCCACCGACATTTCACCTACCGAAGTATCTTTCTGCAGGATTTCTTACCTCTTTCCGCAGGTAAAAAGGTTTGAACTCTTTGATAACTTCTATACCTGTTGAAACATCCTTCGGTACGTCTCTTACCTACCGACATACTTTTCGGCAAAACTACCATCAGTACATCTTCGGCATGTCATGTCACCTACCGATCATTATCTTTTCGATAGGTCCTCCGGTGTTCCTTCGGCCTCTCCTTTCTTCGGCAGGTCTCACACCTACCGAAATCCTTCTTCGGTTTGTAAATACTCTTATCTACTTCAGCAGATCTCTCACCTACCGAACTCCTTTTTTCGGTACGCATACACAATGTCTTTCGGTAGGTTAGATACCTACCGAAATCCCTTTTCGGTAGGTGCTTTGTCTACCGAAGGTTCTTCAGTATGCTGAAGTATTTGGTCTTATCCATACTTTCTTTCGGCACACCATTGTTCTTACCCTATTAACGACTGCCACGTGTCATGTTTTAACATGTTATGACAGGTACATTATGTTCCATCACCCTCAATCCTACTTTTTCGCTTACATGTGATGTTTCCACTTCCACACGATTCCAAAAAACGGCTACCATTATAGCCTACATATAATACCATAATAATGACCTATTAATTTTAGGTTATTTTTTTCATCGTTTGGATCCCTTCATTTTCCCCCACTATATTTATCCCCTTCTTTTCTTTTCTTATTTTTTACTGCTTCATCGTCTTCATCGCACTATCTCTCTCAAAACTTACCTTCAACCTGCAACTTTTCGAGCTTTCATCCATGGCCTCCTCAACTGTTTCCAAACTCTCCAAGGCAAGCAAGGGTGTCCCTCTCACCCGTGAATCACTCTCCTTTCCCTCATGCAACCACATTGCAAGGTTCGATCTTGATCCTGATCATCCAGAGTTTAATCAGGTATCACTATTTCTTCAACGATCCCCTCTCTAGTATGCTTTTATTGCTACTCCTAAGATGAGCAAATTGCTCCTTGGGAACTTCTGGCTTACTTGCATCTATGATTCCCCATCTGAGACTGTTTATGCCTCTGTTTTAACTAATTCGGAGAACCCCGACCTTACTTTTGGGGTTGAAGATGTCTGGGAAGCTCTTCAACTTCCCACATATTCTCCCTACGATGACTTCCCCACTGGTCATGAACATGAGGAGGTGGTTGATGCACTCAACTACCTCTCAGAAGGTAAACACAAGGGTTCTAGCACTCTCCTTCGTAAGAACATTGGGCCGTTTGGAACTTCTTCTTTTCTCATTTGATTCACTGCTTCTCCCACAAGACCATTGGATAGGATCAATCCCCATTGTACATGACTCAGTTATCCCATGATTTGATGTTCGTCCGCCAGATCTATTTCTCACGGTATGTGTTCGACTCCATCATCAACGTTATCTCTCCACCATGCACACCTCAGGTAGCTCTACCAAGATTTCTCCCTCTCATCATCAATCTTAAGCTAAAGGATGCTATTGCTGCCGATGAAAGCCTCCCAGAACCGAAAATCCTCTTTGATATTTCGGTTGATAAGGTCGGCAAGTTAGTACTGAAGAAGGGCCCCTCCTCAATCGATAAGTCGCTAACTCGAGGTATGTTATCCTTTCTTTCTGCTCCCAATCCGGAATGGGGTTCTCCTGTGGACTTGGGTGTCGGACAGCCTCATCAGCCATTGGTCACTCCCATTTCGGTGGACCCTACTCCGGTTCCCCGAGCTTAGACTGTGGCCACCAAAAAGAATAAAACTAAGGCCACTGGTCCTTCTGTACTTGCCTCCATGACTCTGCCTCCGAAGCAACCTTCGGAGGCTACCCAAGTCACACCCCCTTCTTCTCACAAGCGGAGGAGCTCTGAATCCCCTTCCAAATCTCGTTCTAAGAGGCTTAGAAAGCCCCATTCGGCCAAGCCACACACATCACCTACCGATTCTCAAAAATCGGTAGATGTTGAAATTGTCCCATCAGGGCCAAGGGAATTTGCTACAGCCAAAGCCACCTACTTCGTCCCTTCTCTACAAGGCACGGTTATACACACGGGGACCCCTTTGAAACCTTCATCAACCTATTCTTTGGTTGATGAAGATGACTTGGACGCCTCCCCACTCTAAGGTTTCTCTTCTCCACCGCATGACTTTACACCCAAGACAAGTCCCGAAGATATTGCACGATCCAATGAAGGATTAATCATTCCAGAGGCCGGTTCAAAGGACTTCTACAACTTTCTGGACTTCTTATTTGTGGACACTAGATCTGGGTTAGCCTCTTAGCAAGCCCAAGAATAAGTTATAATACGAGATCCCTCCCCGGCTCAAAGAAAAGAGGTTTCTCCCACACCCTCACCTCAACCGATCCCCAAACACACTCCCACACCCTCACCTCCACCGATCCCCAAACACACTCCCACACCCTCACCTCCACCGACCCCCAAACACACTCCCACACCCTCACCCCAACCGACACCGAAACACACTCCTCAAGTCTCAATGATTCCCACACCCCCTCAATCACCCGAAAACTTCCACTCTGACACATCATCCTCAAACTCCTCTCCCCACTTTCCCCATAACCGATCCCCTATCGCCCCCTATGAAATCCTACCACACCACCCACCGACCCCTTCCAACCGACCCAGCTCCTCTTAGGCACCACGCCCACCACCTCCTCCCCCTCACCTACCGAATGTATCTTAAACCCCTCACCATCCTTACCCCAGAGGTTCTTGCCGATATCCTTGATACGAATCTATAGCACCGATTGCTTGGTGCCCAATTTTCCACTCTCCAGAAGGAGTTCGGTTGTTTCCTCGCCCACACAGGTCATCGGGCTACTGTCCTGGAACAAAACTCTATCCGGGATACGCATATCTCTCGTGACTTGGATTTCAATAACACCCACCTCACCGAAATCCTTCAGCTTCTCAAGGATCAGAATACCGACCTTCACTCGGTCTAGACTGGGTTTTTCAACTGCTTGGAAGCCATGCAACAGGATGTTGCTGGTATGGTCGTTCCTCTAATCACCTTAGTGGGAGACATCAATAATCGGTTGGACAAGCTTATCGTCGATAATCTCAACCTTACCTTGTCCATTTCATCTCTCAAGGCTTCATCTGATGCAAGGGACAAGGAGGTTGCTTCTCTGAAGACCAAGGTCCTCTCCCAGGACTTGGTAAATGAAAAGATTCTGAACTCGCTTGCCCGTCTTCATAAAAGGGCCGACAATCTTCCTAAGTTGTTTGCCAAATGTCGTTCAGAAGAATGGGATATTGATCTTGGTGATGTAGCCTTCGGTGATGAAGATCGGGATTGTCTCCGCCGAATTGATCGACGGGTTGGTTGCGTGTCGACCAAAATTGGGGTTTCTTCTCTGTCGGCCACTGAGGGGGAGAAACATGTTAAGGGGGAGCATCTTACCCCTCATGTCACAATTTCCAACGTCTAAAACGAAGAAACTGGTAGATCGGCTCCAACTGATCTGGCCGAAGGAGAGGGCACCGATTGATCACTTGCAGCAGATCAGGTTGATGTATCTAAGGGGGAGCCAAAGAAAGACAAAGGCAAACAGAAGCTGACACCTGAGGAAGAAGCTACCGAATTAAAAAGATTTAAAGAGGCTAGAACCAAGCGCTCCTCGGATGTCCTAAGGCTACAACCTCCCCCAAAGATAACTTCTTAGTTTAGGATGTCGGGCGAGGATTTGAAGGTGGCCGAGCAAGCTCAAAAAGATTTTGATGAATCAAAAGAGCTTGCTTAGAAAATCGCTGAATAGGAGGCTGAGAAGGCACAACTTTCGGTTGATGCAATCGGGGCACAAAAGCTGGAGCTTGGAAGCCTGGAGAAAGCGATCAAAGAGTCAAAAGAGCACAAGGCTAAGTGCATTCAGTGCTACCAAAGATCTCTCACTACCTGACGTGAAGACTCCTCAATCATCGGTGTCAAAGTCATAGGGCCTAGAAAATCAAATGACTCTATCTGGCTGACTATTTCTAGGGAGGATTGATCAAGCCGAACTGACAAGCTTGAATGGCTTAAAGTTTATGGGTCATCAAGGATTTGAAGATGACCACCCCATCGGTTTGCTATTTCATATCTGTAATATGGTGTACATCTCCATACTCAGTTTATTTTAAGGTTCTTTGTAATAGCCTAGTTGTTCTTCAAAAAAAATCGGTGAAATCGAAAACCAACTGAACTCAAAAGAAAGTGTGCCCTCTGATGCGGATCAAGACAAGCTTCATAGTCACTAAGCTATCACTGTCGAAGATATGCTCATCTATCGGTAAACAGTATACCTATCGATTGATGCGGATCAAGACAAGCTTCATTGTCGAAGACAAGCTTTATTGATGTTATGCTTTATCTCTGTCGATCCATCTCTACTCGTCAGACTCCTCCCTTGCTGAATAAGACCATTGTTCGGCTAGTTTCTTCGGTGGTCAAATCATCATGATTTGACTAAACTCCTTCTCTCCGGCATCCTTCTTACAAAAGGAATGGAACCTTCTATTGCACAGAGGATATTCACCCAAGTTCAGAATTGATGGAGACTTTCTCTAAAAGATCTCAAAAATATTTATGCCAAAAATATTTTATTAAGATATTGTCCTATCAAGGTACATAGGTCTTCTTTGTATCTTCATAAGTCACTTAAGATATCTTATATTTTATTGAAGAAAATCTCAAAGATCTAATATCAGTTTGACAAGTGTCCTTTGCATTCAATACATAAGGTAGTATATAAATGTGAAGATCTCCTCCATACAAGCCACGCTTTTTAGAATATAACTCAGTGCATTCAAGAAAGTTGACAACCTCATTCTCTCATCCTCATAGCTTTTAAACTCCGTGCTTTCTAAGTTGTGTTCTAGTTTTACTTTGTGAAAAGATTGTTAGAACAGTTTATCTGTTCTTTCCGCAACAATCTTTATAGTTTTCTATGTGTAATTCTTGATAGTGATATCAATAAAAGAATTAAAATTAAGTGAAATTTTGTGAATTGAATTCAAACCCCCCCTCCCTTCTACAATATTTGTTTTACTTTCTTCTTTATTTATTGGGACCAACAGGGTGTATATATATATATATATATACACTCTGTTGGTGTTATATATATATATATATATATAGGGTTAGGTTTAAGAGAAAACCTCCAAAAAAACGGAAAACTGAGAAACACTCTGATAGCCTTTCATCTGGACGGTATCCACTTGTGCATACAAGTCATTTGTAACATTTACATGTGTATATGCACAAGTACATAATGCACTTGTGCATAAAAACCAAAATACAATTTAATTTACTTGTATGCACAAGTGCATACCGTCCAAATAAATTGCTACCAGGGTGGACCTCAGTTTTCCATTTTTTTAAGGTTCTCTCTCTCTCTCTCTCTCTCTCTATATATATATATATATATATATATAGGTGGTTTCATTTGCAAACCACATTTATTTTGCAAACTATGCAACCCTTTTTTGAGTTATTTATGTTAATAAAAATTAGAATTTAATATACTTAATTAATAAAATTAAATTAGAAGGGCATAATCATAAATTGGAGTTTTTATTTATCTTAATATATATTTGAGTTATTTATGTTAATAAAAAATAAAATTTAATATACATAATTAATGAAATTAGGATGGATGAAATCATGATGTTTCAAAGATGAAATCAATGTCACTTGTGATGAATCAAATAAATTATGGTAGTCAAACCGTAATGATATCAATTTCACCTGTTTCATGGGTTTCATGTCAACGGTTTCATCATTTGCATCTAATAATGAATTCTATTTCACATGTTCTATGGATAGTTTTTTGTCCTTGGTTTTGAAGAAAGGGTTGTGATGAAACTTGGTTTAAAGGAATCGATAGGGATGAAACTGGTTGTGATGAAACTGATTTTAAAGAAACCGGTTGAGATGAAGTTTCTTGTGATGAAAAAAAAACAACCAATGATAAAACTCGCCTCCTTCATGGACTTCACCAATAATTCAAAACCATAAATTGCCATAATCAAAATAACCAAAAATATAAAAACCATAATTACCATAATAAAACAAAACCCTAATTATCATAATAAAATAAAACCATAATTAAAAACCATTGAGTTAAATTGACCATTAAGCCCTCATGATTAAAAATAAAATTATATAAAATGAAAATCAATGATTGGTTGATCTTAGTGTGTAAAGTTTGCATAATAATACTGGTTTTCAAAAGATCCATCCTCTCTCTCTCTCTCTTTATATATATATATATGTGTGTGTGTGTGTGTGTGTGTGTGTGTGTGTGTGTGTGTGTGTGTGCCAAATATGGTATAATTTGATCTCACATTTTGGCCTCATGCCAAAATCTACAAAATTATTGATGTTATTCATGTATTTCATAAACGGAGTAATCGCATGACATCAAAAGATTTTGTCAAATTGGTGTAAATAGCCCTAAGGTTTGTAGGAACTTAAGTAATCCACGTGATTCTCCTCCTACCTGGAAATCCAAAAGTGGCTTTGTGATTTATTCACAAATATTGCAATACTAATATAACATTTTTCAACAAAATAATGTTTAAGAATACTAATATTTAACAAATATTATACTACCATGATAATGAAATTTCATAAATTTTATCTTCATAAAAAGAATATCTTATCTCTTGTTTATATAGATGGATTAACCAACTCATCCTGAATTTGATATCCTGGATTCTGAAGGACTTGAATACCACAAATGGGTATCTGATGTAGAGACTACCTTTATTGGAAAGGACTACACCTATTCAATCAACCCCCCTACAGACCCTAAAGACAAACCATCAGAGAAAGTACAAGCAAATGCCTTAATGTTCTTGAGACGACATATAAATCCTAACTTTCATAGGAATACCTTTATTATAAATCCCCAAAGAACTGTGGGATACCCTGAAAGGGAGAATCGGGGGTACTCGTGAATATGTACTTCCAGAACTAATCGTACAACGGAATAAAACCCACTTACTCGATTACCAAAAGGTAACTAATCTCAACAAAGAAACGTTATATCCAAAATGCGTCTCAATCTCTGTATCAAGGAACTCACAGAAGATGGCATGATTTATAATATTATTTCCACCTTTCATATATCAGTAAATATTAATGAACCAATATAAGTTGGAACGCAACCTTTAGACTAACTCATCAACCTACTGCAAGTGGTTGAGAGACACAAAAAGGTTCTTTCAAATAACAACACCAGATATGTTGGGATAAAGAAAATTCCTGAGATCAATAATGAAGTGTTAAGAGGTGGAAACAACTCCAAAGCATAGTGAGTGAAAGACAATTTCTCACATGTGGCATCTATGTACCACGTGGACAAAACCGTGGAAAGGGTCAGGGTCATGACAATAGTTGGAAGAATTTTCCAATCCTTGGAGCAGAGATGCAACTACTGCCGAGTTGATATTGGATAGTCAAAGAAGAAATACATTAATCAGTAGTTCATTCGAAAAAGGAACAAATTGAAAATAAACTATATCATATTAATTTAAGATTGATCAAGCATGTGGTTCCTTGAAATTTATGTTAAGCATAAAATTAATATACACACCCCAAATGAACGCATGTCGTATTATTGTCCATATGAAATGTGGCACTCCTAAAAAAAACTCTGACAACACTTCTAAAGAAAACTCTGACAACTCTCAACCCAGATTCTTTTGATCTCTCTGAAACTCTAAGGTTTGGGATGTTCATTAAATCCAAAGGCATTGGTTCACCTCCTGAAATTAAGGAAGCTCAAGGCTCAAATAACCTTCCCAAACCCATTCTTAAGTCAATGATATCTATGATAATTAATGAGGGCTCCTCTTATGAACCTAAATCCTCTAAAATTCCAAATTGAGAATCTCAGCCTTCTTCAAAGAAATTTTCTTCCTATGATAAAGGAAAATCGGCTGCCGATCTCCCCTCCAAGAGAAAATTTCCCAAGAACGATCATAAGAAATCCTCACTTCTTCCTATTCCCATATCTGTGATTTTGAAAAAGTTATATCCCAAGCCATCCTCTTCTACTTCGTTGGCCAACTCTGAAAAAGGTATCTTGGGTTCTAAACCTCATGTTTCATCTTCCTCTACAAAATCTATAAGAGTCAATGTTACTGGTCAACACAAGGAAGCTGATCAAAGCTCTAAAAAGATTTTTATATATAGAAAATGTTATAATTGTGGTGACACCTTCCATCTTGCTAAGGATTGTCCTGTGGAAAGAATTGACAGAAATACATCCAAGGACTCTCCATCTTCTTCTAAATCAAAAGGACCCATTTCCAAATGGGTACCAAAGAACTGGTTTCTTTGTGATTGCAGGGACTGGGACACCAAAAAATCTGGTATCTTGATAGTGGGTGTTCATGTCACATGACCGACAACAAATCTCTCCTTGTTAACTTTGTGCCTACCAAAGTTCCTTCTGTCACCTTTGGTGACAACTCTAGAGGAAGTACTAAGGGTTATGGAACACTCTTCAGTGGTTCCATCACCTTTAACAAAGTATCATATGTTGAAGGCTTAATGCACAATCTCTTAAGCATAAGTCAACTGTGTGATCTGGGGTACAACGTAACATTTGAACTATCTACATGCACTGTTACCAACAAAGACATGGAAGTTGTACTTTCTGGCTACCGAAAAGAAAATGTCTATGTCATATACATGGGGTATAACTCATTCTTTGGAACAAACATTTGCTTTGTCTCTGAAAACCCTGCAAAAAGAAGCTGGCTCTAGCACAAGCATCTCTCCCACCTCAACTTTAAGATACTAAATGTTCTCCCCAATCAAGAGCTTGTTACGGGAATGCCAAAGTTATCTTATGTAAACGAAAAGTTGTGTGCTGCTTGTGAGAAAGGAAAACTCACAAAATCATCCTTCAAGTCCAAGCAATGCTTCTCCATCTCCCAACCTCTCCAGATGCTTCACATGGATCTATGTGGACCAGTCAACACCCCAAGCCTTGGTGGTCGAAGGTATAATTTGGTCATTATTGATGAATTCACTCGTTACACTTGGGTATTTTTTTCTCAGGTATAAAAGTGATACTACTGAAGAAATTATAAAGTTCATCAAGAAGTCTGAAGTACTAAATGGGTAACTAGTAAGATCAGTGAGAAGTGACAACGAGAGAGAGTTCAAGAATAGTATGTTGGATGACTTCTTCAATGATAAAGACATCTCTCAGAACTTCTCTGCCGTCAAAACTCCACAACAAAATGGTGTAGTGGAAAGAAAGAACCAAAAACTGTATGAAGCTACCAGATCAATGTTGAGTGAATCTCATATTCCTACCTATTTTTAGGCTAAAGCAATCAACACTGCATGCTTTACCCAAAACAAGTCCATCATTGTAAAAAAAGCATAACAAGACTCCTTATGAAGCCTTCTATGGTAGAAAACCCAACACTGGATTTCTTCATGTCTTTGGGTGTGTCTGCTTCTTTCTCAATGACAGAAAACTTGGGAAAATTTGATCCCAAGGCTGATGAAGGAATCTTTGTGGGATACTCTCTCACTTCCAAAGAGCTTAGAGTTTACAATCTCAGAAGGAAATGTTTTGATGAATCCATTCATGTCAAACTTGATGACCTCAAAACTTCATCACTCTCTTGTGATGATGATGAATTTAACCGATGTATATCCTCCTGTGTTGGTGATGGTCCTCTTTCCACATCATCAGACACTCCTTATACTCTTCCCACTCCCCAAATCCACATATACTAAAACAATGATCCCTCAACATCCTTTAACCCCTCTTCCTGTCAAAAGAACAATCCTCAGCCTACCCAACCTCAAAATACACCATAAATCATCCCAGCTTCTCAACCAGACATTCCTTCTTCATCTATTCATGTCGATCTTCCATATCTCTCTCCTGAAGATCTCCCATCCAACTCTCCTCTACAACCTTCCTTTCCTCCTCATCTACCTCCTGCCACAAAATGGACAAAAGATCACCCTATTGATCAAATAATTGGTGATCAACAAGCGGGTGTATAGACTAGAAGAGGTATTGGAAATATCTGTCTCTATGTAAACTCTCTTTCAATCATTGAACCAAAAAAAGATGAAGAAGCTCTAGCTGATCCATGCTGGATCACTGCCATGCAAGAAGAACTTTCTCAGTTTGAAAGAAACAGAGTATGAAGATTGGTTCCTCGTCCTTCCAGAATAACTATCATAGGAACCAAGTGGGTTTTTCGAAACAAGATGGATGAAAGAAGGCACTGTTATCAAGAACAAAGCCAGACTGGTCATCTAAGGCTATAGGCAAGAGGAAGGCATTGACTATGATGAAACATTTGCTCCAGTTGCAAGACTTGAAGCCATCAGAATTTTCCTTGCTCATGCTACCTACAAAAACTTCAGAGTCTTCCGGATGGATGTTAAGAGTGCCTTTCTAAATGAGGAACTAGCTGAAGAAGTCTATGTAAAACAACCTTCTGGCTTTGAAGACCCAGTCTATCTTGACTATGTGTACAGGTTGGACAAAACTATCTATGGTTTGAAACAGGCTCCTCGTGCCTGGTATGACACCCTTGCCGACTTTCTTCTGAAAGACAAATACTCTAGAGGTAAAATTGACAAAACTCTCTTCATCAAGCAAACCTCAAGTAATCTCATTCTTGTTCAAATTTATGTGGATGATATCATTTTTGGTGCCACTGATGAATCACTGTGTGATGAGTTTGCCTCTCTCATGAATAGCCAATATGAGATGAGTATTATGGGGAAGCTCACCTTTTTCTTGGGACTTCAAGTTAAACAAACCTCAGAAGATATTTTTAGAAATCAAAGTAAATACATATACGACCTTCTGAAAAAGTTCAATTTTGAAAACTCTTCTCCCATGAAAACTCCTATGGCACCACCTTTGAAACTCCATGCTGATCCGGATGGTGTCTATGTGGATATTACCAATTACCGAGGAATGGCCGGATCTCTTCTCTATCTTACTTCTAGTAGACCAGACATTATGTTTGCTATGTGTCTATGTGCACGTTACCAAGACAATCTGAAAGAATATCACCTGGTTGCGGTTAAATGCATCTTCTGGTATCTAAAAGGTACCATGAATCTGGGTCTTTGGTATCCCAAACACTCAGGTTTTGATCTAATGGGTATTCATATTCTAACTTTGCAAGATCAAAAGTTGACAGGAAAAGCACTACCAGCAGCTGCCAACTCCTTGGTGGTAAACTTGTTAGTTGGTCTAGCAAGAAACAAAATTCAGTTTCTACCTCTACTGCTGAAGCTGAATATGTATCTTAGAGACTACAATCAGATATACTCCAACATACCTATTATGTGTGACAACTCTAGTGCAATTGCCATTGCAAACAATCCGGTGCTACATTCCAGATTCAAACACATCGACATCCGGTATCACTTCATTCGCAATCACATCTCCATGGGTGATGTCGAATTGCATTTCATCCCTACCGATCTTCAATTGGCTGATCTCTTCACAAAGCCTCCGGACGAAGCTCGGTTCAAGTTCACTCTGATGATGTCATCCTACCGACATCATCAGATCTCACCCTTCTCTACCTCACCTCCTATATATATCCCTTTCTTCAAACCTCACTTCCTCAAATCATCCCTCACTCTATCAAATAATCCCTCCCTTCCCCTAGCCGACTCCCTCCTCCGTCGACCCCCTCATCCGCCGACCCCCCCCCCCCCTCCGCTGATCCACTTTCGGACGAACCCCCTCTCGCGACCACCTCCTCCGTCGATCCCCTTCGAACGAACCCCCCTTCCGCCGATGCATCCCCTAGCTGACCCAACATCCCTTGTCGATTCATCCCCTAGCCGATCCAATGCCCTAGCTGATTTCCCCTTTGTCGAACACGCCTATTCCCAACGGTTTATATTCTCTTCTCTCTCTCTCTCTCTCACACACACACACACACATCTTTATCCTCTCCTATTTTCAAGGATGACCTCACCACTACCCTATTAACTCACCACTACCCTATTTTCTCTCACCATCATTACCCCTCTTCACTTCTCCCACACTCCTACCTTTTCAAATTCCCCTTTCCCTCCCACTATAAATACCACCCCAAGTTTTCACCTTCTTCTTTTATCCTCTTCATATCTCCCAATCAAAACCTGTAAGTCTTCCCTTTATTTCATACGTGTTCATCCATGGCATCCTCCACCACCACTTCTTCCAAGCCCACCAAGAAAATTTTGGTTGCTCCTCCTACCTCCCACGATGATCTCATTTTTAACCAATGCAACCATGTTGCGCTATTTGAAGTCAATCCGAGCCAATACGAGTTTTCTCCCGTCTCCTTCTTCCTCCAAAAAATCTTCTCTTCAATACTCCTTCACCAAGAACCCGAAAATGAGCAAGATGCTCATTGGCAACTTTTGGCTCACATGCATGCATGAGCAAAAAACGACGAAGTGTCCGCCTCCATTCTTACTGACCTGACCACACTGGACCTTACATTTGGTGTCGAAGACGTTCATTCGACTCTTCATCTTCCTTCTTACCCCTTTTATGAAACATTTCTGTTACAGAGCGAGCATGATGAGGTTGTTGAAGCCTTGAACTACATCCATGGTGATAATGACCAGAGCCCGGGCACTCTTCTCCACAAGAACATGGGAGGTATTTGGAACTTCTTATTCTCCCATGTTATTTTATGTCTTAGTAGCAAGACCGGTGGCCATGGTCAATGCCCTTACTACATTACCCAATTAGCTCACGCCCTAATTTTCCACTGAAAGATCGACTTTTCCAGGTATTTCTTCCAAGAGTTGATGAATGTCATCACTCATCCCAAGCCCCCGAATGTTGCCTATCTGATAACCCTCATTCCTGAGTGTTATTTATCACTCTTTTCCGTGTCTTATTTCCTATTTATACCCACTTTTGTTCCTTTCTATCCTCTTTTGGTCTTTAATTAAAGCAAGTTATGATAATGGCATCAAAAGTAATTTTTGTGCAGAATTTGGGAAAACTGTCGGAGTGGGCAGTGAGTGCCCGCGGTGGACACTCGAAGATCCAGTGGTCACTTGCTTCACAAGGGGTTTTCTCTCTCTTACTTCCTATATAAAGAGGCCTTGGGTTCTTCATTCCAAACACCAACCACACCAATCATCCATCATTCTACCAACAACAAGTCCATCAACCACTCCATCTCTCTCTCTTCATCCTAAGTTCTTCTCTCTAAAAAGAGAGAACTTAGCTTTGAAAATTTGTTTAATTTAAATTATTGTCTTTAATTTCTTGTCCTTTAATTTTATGTATTAAACTTTCTAGTATTTTAATTTATTGCAAGTTTAATTTTAAGTACTTTAATTTCTTTGTCTTTAATTTTAAGTACTTTAATTTCCGTAGTTTATTTTCTTACTTTGCTTTTATTTCATTTTATATTCATGCAAGTAGTTAGGTTTTATTTCTTTTATATTATTATGTCTTCTATTATTAACATGAGCTAAGCACCTTTTGGGTGTGGGTGTGAGCTAACTTGAGATTAGTAGGCAACACTTGGGTGTTGCCATTATTGCTAGCTCTTAAGCTTGGTCACTTGAGTTGGGACTTAAACTCAATGCGGATAAGCCGATCACTTTGAAATGTTAATATTAGATCTTAGACCTCGAGAGGGGCGGATTCGAAATACGGCTTAAGTGATAAACAAAGATTTGAGAGAGTCTTTGATAACCACGTAGAGATACGGGTTTTGTATGATTTACTAAGGTTCAAACGTCGGAGGAGATTTATATCACAAAGAGATTTGGGTATAAATCTCCGTACCGGTAGAACTTGATTTTTATCAACTTAGTTAAATCGGCATGATTAAGAGTTGGTAATGATGGACACTTTGCGAGCATTTTGTAGGACCGGTCTTTAAAAATCCACTTTCGAGAGATCGGGCCTTTTATAGACTTTCCGTACTACAAAGCGCCCGACCATTTGGTTACTACGTTTGTCTCAAGGAACGTTTACACCCATACCCATTCTTTAATTATAAAAAGTTCATTTCGCATTTTCTTAGAATTAATTCAACAATCAAACAGCTATTTTCCCCAACTCGAAACTTATGCAAGAAGTTCATGAAAGTCAGTATTTCTCAGTAAGTCCAGTCCCTGTGGGTACGATACTCGGTACTTGTACCATTTTATTACTTGTAGCGATCCCAGTGTTGATATATACTTGTGTCCACGCTGGGAAACTCAGTGTCCACGCTGTGAGTGCACGTTATTTTGCTACCAAGTTTTTGGCGCCGTTGCCGGGGACTGGCACGATTTTACATCCTGAGATACTAATTTTTGTTCGAGCCTGTGTCACTTGTTTCAACTTCAAAGCATTTATCGTGTTGTATGCCACGACTACAACACGGTGAACTTTTGCCTCTCGATCTTGAAATTGAAAAAACTTTGAAAAGAAGAAGAGGTAGAGGAAATCGGCAAAACCCAATTTTAAATCAAACCATGGCGGAAGGGGCAGCAAATCCTCCGCCTCCGCTTGTGGAAACAACGATTAAAATTGCTGATGATAAAGAAAGGGGAATACGGGACTATGCAACACCCGAATTTGATCAACTCAAGTCGGGTATTCTTAGGCCCCACATTACTGCGCAAAATTTTGAACCAAAACCGGTAATGTTTCAAATGATCCAAGCAATGGTTCAATTTGGAGGATTACCTTCGGAAGATCCGCACTCTCATTTAAAATCATTTTTAGAAATGACGGATCATTTTATTATTCCCGGAGTTTCCGCAGAAGCCTTACGGTTGACACTTTTCTCTTATACATTGAGAGATAGAGCCAAAGCCTGGCTAAATTCTCAGCCACCTCATTCAATTGACACTTGGATGAGTTTAGCTGAAAATTTTCTAAAGAAATACTTTCCTCCCACTAGGAATGTAAAATTTAGAAATGAGATTTTAATGTTTAAACAAGAGGAAGATGAGGCAGTATCGGATGCATGGGAGAGATTCAAAGATTTAATTCGAAAATGTCCTCACCACGGAATCCCTCACTGCATCCAATTAGAAACCTTTTACAATGGTCTTTCTAATTCTGCTAAAATCATCCTCGATGCCACAGCTGGTGGCGCTTTTACTTCAAAAACATACAATGAGGGGTATGACATTTTGGAAAAGGTTGCCAATAATAACACATATTAGTCAAACCCTCGTGCTATAATTCCTAAGACTGCGTCAGGAGTTCGTGAGATTGATGCCATCTCCGCTTTAAATGCACAAATTGTAGCTTTAACTAATTTGGTTAAAAACAATTTAAGCCTTAATGGAGATAAGAATCAAGTGCAAGCCATTCAACAAGCTTTAAATGAGTCGTGTAGTTTTTGTGGAGAAAATCACCCTTTTGAGTGTTGCCCCGGTAATCCCGCATCAGTAAGATATGTGGGGAATCATGCTAGAAATAGCCCGTTTTCCCAAACATACAACCCGAATTGGAGAAACCATCCGAACTTCTCATGGTCTGGAAATCAAGGACTTCAACCCCCTGGGGCAAGTCAAGTCCAAAACCGACCACCAAATCCCCCGGGATTTCATCAAGGCCCACCTCAGAATTATCAACATGGACAGTCTTCACACTCCCAGAATTACCAACAAGGACAATCTTCACAATCACATGCACCTAGGCAACAAAATGCATAGGACGGTAATGGTTCAATCGAATCATTACTTAAAGGTTTTATAAACCAAACCAATGCAACCTTGAGGGGTTTTGAAACCCAACTTGGACAATTTGCCATCGAACTCAAGAATAGGCCACAAGGGACTTTGCCGAGTGACACCAAAAATCCTAAAGGCATCCATAAGGAACATATCAAGGCTGTGAGCATAAAAGAGATTGAGAGCGTAGAAAAATCTAAAAAGGTCGAAAAATCACCGCTCTCACCAACTTTGGAAGAAAACTCACACCCCTTTGATAGCTCAAAATTTCCAAAGTTTTTTCCAACTCCTAAGGTAGTAGAAAAGCCAGAAACTTCGGCCCAAACATCAGACCCAAGTGTTTCGTGCAATCCATCACAGCTTGCTCACCGCGGGCAGGTGGTGTCCACTCCAGAACCAGTATGCATTCCTGAAAAAAACAAAGCAACCCCAGATCTGCGAGAGTTACCTTTTCCTGAGAGATTAAAAAACAAAAATGTGGATGAACAATTCAAAAAGTTTTTGGACATTTTCAAATAACTCCACATTAACATTCCTTTGGTAGAGGCTCTCGAGCAAATGCCAAGTTATGTTAAATTTTTGAAAGATACTCTCAACAAGAAACGAAGGCTGGGAGAATTTGAAACTGTTGCTTTGACCAAAGAATGTAGTGCACTTCTTACTTGCAAAATCCCACCGAAACTAAAAGACCCGGGAAGTTTCACCATCCCGTGTTCTATCGGGGGACAGGAAGTAGGGCATGCTCTATGCGATTTGGGAGCAAATATAAACCTCATGCCTTTGTCAGTTTTTAAAAAACTAGGCATTGGTGAAGTTCGACCCACCACAGTCACTTTGCAGCTCGCAGACAGATCTTTAGCATATCCAAAAGGAAAAATTGAGGACATTTTGGTAAAAGTCGATAAATTCATTTTTCCGGCTGACTTTCTAGTATTGGACTATGAAGCAAATAAGGATGTCCCCATCATTTTAGGCAGACCATTTTTAGCAACGGGTAGAACCTTGATAGATGTACAAAAGGGTGAGTTAACTATGAGAGTGAACGACCAACAAGTAACTTTCAACGTTTTCAAATCCCTTAAGTTTAACGGTGAAATTGAGGATTGTTCTTGCCTAAATGCCTTAGATGATGAATTTGAGTTAAGGTTGATTAGTTGTTTAGCAGAAAATGTTTTGGAAGATGATGTGGTTGAGGTGGTAGATGCATTTGAGCAATTGGACTTTAATGATAGGCCGACTCAAGTCCCTTCTATAATTAAGGCACCCGAGCTCGAATTAAAGCCACTTCCTTCTCACCTTAAGTATGTTTATCTCATGGAAGAAGAGAAATTGCCCGTCATTATTTCTTCAAACTTAAGTAGTGAGCAAGAGGTAAAATTAATAGGGTTGTTGAAAGATCACAAGAAGGTCATAGGATGGACGATAGCCGACATCAAGGGAATTAGTCCATCTCTTTGCCAACATAAGATAATTTTGGAAGATAATAGTATTGGCAAAGTGCAACCTCAAAGAAGACTTAACCCAATCATGAAAGAAGTCGTCAAGAAAGAAATTTTAAAATGGCTTGATGCGGGTATTGTTGGATCCCAGATCTAATCTCGTAACAATGATATAAATAATAAGAGTAATGACAGCGGAAGCAGTACAGTTTAATATCAAAGGAGATTCAAATATCACAGTTCATAAAGCAGATAAAGATAAACAAGATATTCATGGAAAAAAGTATTCAACTTATATTATCAGATATATAACTTCTCAAGCACACTTGAACAATAAGGTGATGGTCCTATTTATAGGACCATAAAGTAAGTAGTGTACTTGTATGACGAAAGGAAGCATGCTGAACAGTGACCTATTCTAGAAAGTAAATCTTATCACAAGGTGACGTGTCATCTGTTCTTCTGTTCACTCGTAGATAATTTTAGAGTGAACATCTTCAGAGAGAATGTCTTCAGAGCTCTGACGTTGTCTTCAGAGCCTCTGATGAAGCTATCTCTGATGTCTTCTCTGAAAGTTGCAATCTATGATAAGTACTTCAGAGGCAGGTTTGTCCTCTAAAGTCTTCGTCCTCTGAAGTCTTCATCCTCTGAAGTCTGTCTCTGGAAGTCCTCTGAAGTAGGACTTAGATATTTTAAACACTTTAAAGAATGAAGAATTGGAGCTAACAATCTCCCCCTAAGTGTTGAAAATAAAAGATACAAGAATAGCAGAGAACAGAACTTAAACTAGAAAGCATAGAGGAGAAAAACATCCTCTTAAATATTACTAACACAGTTGGAAATACATTATAGAAAAAGTAATATTCAAGAACAAGGAAGCATGCTAAAATTTGTCACTTGAACAGATTCCATGGAACTTCATGATCAGAGCTCTGAAGTTGATCATCGAGTCAATCTCTATGTCAAGTTTTGCCAGTAAATCTGCTCTGTGCCTTTCTTCTTTTACATGGATCATTTTCTTTATACCTCTCAAGGTTTCATCAGAGTACTTCGACACTTCCGAAGCTAGAAAGATCTTCTTTACTTGATTTACTCTGTAGACGAAACCCAGAGGTTCTGCAACGATTGATCCAGTCTTCTGTTCTTCAGGTTTGTCGAATGAATCCACAGGTTCAGTTACCTCCAGCTTTTCTTCCCCTAGGTTCAGAGCAATTTGAAAGTCACGTTTTGCTCTGTGTTTGACATAGGCCTCCATTGCCCGTCTGACTTCAACCATGCCCATCCTTATTTCCCTTCTTCCATGATCATATCTAGCAGAGCAATAGGCATATAAATGTGGTAAATCAAATGGATTTAGATTTACGAGATCATTATCATTGAACTCGTAAATCTTCTGATCAGATCCAGTTACCACATAGTGCCTATAGATGATCTTGTTGTAAGCAAAGGTCTTTTCTGAGATTTTGTTGATCTTGGTGATTGGATCATCAAAGAGGACCTCTGCTCTTGGTCTGGTTTTATCTCTGACAAATCTTCGCTCATAGTCCGGCATGTCCTCTCTGATCCTTGGATTCAGAGGAATGACTAGAGTGTCTGCCATATTGAACTCACAGTAGATGTATCTGAAGTGGTCTTCTATGGAAGCTTCGGGATTTGATTCAAGGAATGTAGGAGGTTTATTGAACACTTTGGCTGGAAGACCGATGCTTGCCTTCTGAACAGGATTCTCTGAAGGAGCCTGTTCATCAGCAACCATGGTTTCTGGTTCCTTCGTCTGTGGAGGATTATCTGTTGTGGGTTCAGAGATGTAGCCTTCTATCTCTGGTGATTCCCTCAGCTCTGTTGATGTTGAAGTATGATGTGGTTGAGCATTCTTGAATACATACTCTTCGACATCAATTACTTCAATTTCTTCTTCAACAACTTCTTTTCCAGAATCTGATTTTTCTTCTTTTTCAAATTCTGATTCTGCTCTTTCAGCCTCTGATTCGTAAGCATCTCTCATCACATAAGTTGGTCTTTCGGGTGATGAGAATGCATCTTCTAACGTAGAGAAATCTACTAGATGCTCTTCATCTTCTTCCAGAGCTCCAATAGTTTCTGGAGTTGCATCTATTATTGGTACTATTGGAGCACTCGATGTGGATGGTGCTAGAAAGATGATAGGTACAGGCGACTTTAAAGTGACCTGTATATCTTCAGCAGAGGTTGAGTTTGAACGTCTCTCTGTTCCTTTCTCCTTGCTTTGGTTTGATTCAGAGGGAGTGGACTCCTTTTGTGTTTCAACAATTTTTGGTGTAGTCGTCTTCTCCCCCTTATGAAGATCAGATGACCCCGGAGGTTGGTCATCCAAGTCATCAGAATCTTCATACCTGGCTTTCTTCCGAGCTTCCTCAGAGCATGCGACCTCTGGTTCCTTTCTCTTCAATATTCCCTCTGAAGATTTGACATTCTGCAGAAGGTCTTCAATCTTTTTGTTCTGCTGAGTGGTCTTGGAGACGAACTTGCTGGAGATATTCATTACATTGCTGGTGATCTTCTTGGAGAAGTTGGTTAGGTCAGCCTTTGTAACAAATTCTAATGTAGCAGGAGCAGCAGTAGAGGAGGTAGGGATCTTTGCAACTACCTCTGCCAAAGAACGCAAGACTTCCTCTTTGAATTGAGAAAAGTCTGCATGTGTTGGAGTGGGGGCAGAGGGAGTAGGAAGCGCCTTGAGGAGCTCTGTTGTGGAGTTCTGAATTTCTCTTGATAGAACCGAGTCATTTTTGATGACCAGACTTTCCAGAGCATCCAGTTTAGCGTTCTGAGAGTTAACAGTCGTGCGCAGCTCAGAGACCTCTGAAGTGAGCTTTGCAACTTCAGAGTTTGAGGCAGAGGCCTCTGAGGTCTTCTCCATTTGAAGTTTAATCTCTATAAGATATTCTCTGATTTCATCACCAAAGATTTTGAACTCCTCTTTGGTAACGTAATCAGAGGAGGTGACCTTAGGATCAACACATGATTCTAAGTTTCCCTCGAGTTCAGAGGGGCCTTCTTTCGGAGTTGGCTTGATATTGACTCCGGAAGGACTTCCCATTAATCCTTGGGGACCCTTTTTCACGGATTTCCCTATAATGGTTCTGATCGGTCTCTGATCATCAGAGTCAGAATCTGATGATGAGAAACGAATGTGGGTGGAAACCTTGCTGTCCAGGCTAAGGAGTCTATGTGCAAGAAGGTCGTGCCATTCTTTTTCTGACAGGCAATCCTTACGATCTAAGGGACGGTCCAACTTTTTATGAGCCACAAAGGCATCATGTGTGTGTGGAGGTGACGTACTCTGGGGTGAATGAGTATTTTTATCTTGGTCCAAGTCTTGTTGAGAGGACTTAGCTGCATCAGAGGTTTCCCCTGTGGTGCGTGCTTCAGAGGCAGAAGTAGATGCCTCTGAGCGGTTAGGATGGGTAGGGTTCGAGGTGTGCACCTCTATCTCAATGTCCATTGATGCTGGACCACCTTGGACAGTAAATATGTTTGCACGGGGATTTGGGCTTTGGAATCTCTCATGTGTGTCATCAAGGACATCTTTTTCTACCTCACTGCCCTCAGATTCTAGGTTTAGAAACTCACGCTCTGGAATTCTCTCTTCCTCACCTTCCTCTGCTCTGACAGAGTTATTCTCTTCGTCAGAGGGAGGGTTCTCATATTCTCTCTTCCTCACTATCTCAGAGCCACCCTCTGGTTGCGCTCTGTTAATGTTTTGAGCAGTATCAGAGATATCACTCTCTGATTCAGGCTCAGGCTCAGAACCTAAGTGTGTTGGGGATCCCATCATCGGTTCTGATGATTGGGCAACACGACTAAGTAGGAGATGGGTAGGAGAGTCAGCAGGAATTACCTCAATCATGGTGTGTGGGAATCGTCGGTCATGTGGATAAGGAGGAACCTCTGTTGCTTTGAATGAGTTCATCATAAACAGAGGTGTCATTGGGCCCTCCTTAGTGATGGAGAATTTCTCCATTGCTCGTTGAATGACCACAGAGATGAATCTGGGAAACAGTACCGATATTGGTTGTTTTCCTTTGGCCAAGTCCTTGTTCTTCTTGTCCACCGCCGTCAGCATCTCACAGAAGAGAATGTGAGCCATATTTATGCTTCTGTTGAAGAAGAAAGCATACATTATGGCTATGATCGCTGGATGAGTCTGATCCTGACTTCCAATCTTGCAGGTAATTGTTCTGTTGAGAACACTAAACATAAAGTTCCATTTGGGAGGCAGGTACTGACGTCTGAATTGACTTAGGCGTGTTATTTCTTTTTTGTAGCCTAAGTGGTGGAGGAACTGAAGAAGGACTTCTTGACTTGGTAGTTTCTCAAAAGTTTCTATTTGAAGATCAGTTTTCGTGAGGAGGTTGAATCGGCGAGTTAGGGTTTGTGGGGTGTTCTTATGTTCAGGCTTTGTTCTCCTAGGTCAATGTGCCCAACCAGTCCTTCCTTTTCATCGTCGTATTCACTTGAATACCACCATTGTTGGACAAAGCGAAGGGGAATATCTGAGGCATGTTTGGTTAGAACATCATTGAGTTCGCAGTTGGTGAAAAAGTCGAGGATTGGGCGAAACTGTTCATCGTATTTGGTTTGGGTGACGTCCAGAAAGTAGTTGTTACCTTTTACTGGAACATCGAACTGTGCCATATTCAAGCTTGGAACAAGTTTGCTCGAGTTATCTGAAGTTTGGGAATGAGCCGCCATTGTTGCAGGTTGAGAAAGATGAAAGCTTAGAAAGAGAGATTTGGGATTTTGGATTTTGAGAGCGTAAAGGATAATGAAAAGTGAAACAGGGTTTTTATAGACACAAAGGGTAGAGGGAGAGGTTTTTGAAGCTGCGAATGGTAGTCCAAATGTCAGAAAGGACGTTCCATCATCCCCTAATTAATAGGTGACACGTTTAGATGTGTAGGGGAGAGCCGCTTTGTGTCAGAAAACCGCCAGTTGGGTTTTTTGAAAAGAAACGAATGGTTATCCAAAAAGATTTATTATTAAAAGAATTTCCTGGAATATTCGTTTAATGAGAAAAGATCAGAAACTCTGATATAAATATCAGAGACAAGATCATAGGCTCTGATATAAATATCAGAGACAAGATCAGAGGCTCTGATATAAATATCAGAGACAAGATCAGAGGCTCTGGTATAAATATCAGAGAAGATCACTTTCTCCCCCTTGAAAGATGAAAGAGTCTGTCTCCCCTTTGACCAAAGAATGAAGTCTTTTATGTTCTCCCCCTTTACACATGCTTGGAGATACAAAAGAGTGATTTTTACCATTTGTGAAAAAGTCCAGAGGCTCTGATGAATGGATCAGAGACTCTGATGTTTTCTTGTGTTAAGCATTGTCATATGCTACTTGGTTCAGAGGCTCTGATAATCGATCAGAGACTCTGAGTTTCTTCTTTGTTAGGTAGACATATTCAACATTCCCAACTTGCTAATTAAAAAATTGAACCTTCGTTCATCTAAAGCTTTTGTGAAAATATCAGCAAGTTGTAGTTCAGTTGGTACAAAATACATCTCTATTGTTCCCTTTTCAACATGATCTTTCAGAAAGTGGTACCTTACATCGATGTGCTTGGTTTTGGAGTGTTGTACTGGATTGGCAGAGATGGCTATGGCACTTTTTGAATCACAGAGAATTGGAATTCTTTCAATTTGTTGGCCATAATCTCTGAGCTGAGTTTTCATCCATATTACTTGTGAGCAGCAACTAGCAGCAGCAACATATTCTGCCTCTGCAGTTGAAGTTGAAACACAGTTTTGCTTCTTGGATGACCAACTTAGCAGCTTATTGCCCAATAACTAACAACATCCTGAGGTACTTTTTCTGTCAAGCTTACATCCGGCATGATTTGCATCAGTGTAAGCTGTTAGATCAAAACTAGAAAGTTTTGGATACCAGAGGCCTAATGAGTGTGACCCTCTGAGGTATCTGAAAATTCTCTTGACAGCAGATAAATGAGATTCTTTTGGATTTGCTTGATATCTAGCACAAAGACATGTTGCAAACATTATGTCAGGCCTACTTGCAGTTAAGTATAATAGTGAACCTATCATGCCTCTGTAGGTTTTTATATCCACAGATTCTCCTGAAGGATCAGAGTCAAGTTTGACTCCGGTGGATAGAGGTGTTCTCATTGAAGTTGAATCATTGAGTTTGTACTTTTGCAAAATTTCAGAGACATACTTAGATTGACTTATGAATGTACCTTCTGAAGTTTGTTTTACTTGTAAGCCCAGAAAGAAAGTTAATTCTCCCATGAGGCTCATCTCAAATTCACTATTCATCAACTCTGAGAACTTGTCACAATACTTTTGATTTGTAGAGCCAAATATAATGTCATCAACATAAATTTGTACTAAAAGCATCTCATTCTTGTACCTTTTGATGAATAAGGTAGTATCAATTGTGCCTTTTTCAAATCCATTTTGAGTTAGAAAGGTGGACAGAGTTTCATACCAAGCTCTTGGGGCTTGTTTAAGTCCATACAGAGCTTTATCCAAATAATAAACATGATTAGGATACTCTGTACTTTCAAATCCAGGTGGTTGCTGGACATAAACTTCTTCATTTAATTTACCATGAAGAAAGGCAGATTTAACATCCATTTGATAAACTTTGAATCCTTTGTGTGCAGCATAGGCTAAGAAGATTCTGATTGCTTCTAGCCTAGCTACAGGTGCAAAGGTTTCATCATAATCAATGCCTTCTTCCTGGCAATATCCTTTTGCAACCAACCTGGCTTTGTTTCTGATTATTATTCCATCCTCATCCTTTTTGTTTCTGAAAACCCATTTCGTTCCAATTGCAAATTTTCCTTTGGGAAGAGGAACTAGGGTCCAGACTTTGTTTCTTACAAACTCTTGATGTTCATCCTGCATTGCAAAGATCCAATGAGGATCTTCAAGAGCTTCTTTTACCTTCTTTGGTTCAATAATGCTCAAAAAGTTTACGTAGAAGCATTTATTGTTGGTGGCAGATCTTGTTTTAACTCCTGCGGATGAGGATCCAATGATTTGATCAATTGGATGATCTTTTGTCCATCTGGTAATTGGAGCATAAATTTGGGGTGGAGTTTGAGCTTCGGAGGCTCTGACAGTTGGTGACACCTCTGTTGTATTGTTCAGAGGCTCTGTAGGTGATATCTCTGTTGTACTGTTCAGAGGCTCTGTTGGTGACACCTCTGTTGTACTGTTCAGAGGCTCTGTTGGTGACACCTCTGTTGTACTGTTTAGAGGCTTTGAGTTTTGTTCCAGAGTTGGTGAAGCAAATTCTTGTTCTTCACCATTTGCTTCTGGAGTTACTTCGGATACTTCTTCATCTTCTTCTGATTCACTTTGCTGATCTGCATTTGGTGAAATAGAAGGTGTTAATCCAGAGGGCCCTGAAAGGGTTGTACCTGTTTCTTGAGGTTCTTCTGAATTCACTCTCGGTCTATCTCTGAAGATAACTTCAGAGTTTTCATCATCAAAGAAATCTTCAAATATTCTGTTTAATTCAGATTCCCTTGATGATTCAAAGATAGGTGACGAGGAACTCTCTTGTTGTTCAGAGCTTTTATTGTCGTCAAAAGAGATATTGATGCTCTCTTGGATAGTCCTTGTTCTAAGATTGAACACTCTGAAAGCTTTTGAGGCTAATGAATATCCAATGAATTTGCCCTCATCAGCTTTCTTGTCAAACTTTCCAAGATATTCTCTATCTTTCAGAATGTAACACCTGCATCCAAAAACATGAAAATATTTAACATTAGGTTTCCTATTGTTAATGAGTTCATAGGATGTTTTCTGAAATCTTTTGACAATTGTAGCTCTATTCTGAGTAAAGCAGGTTGTTGCTACTGCTTCTGCCCAAAAATTTGTTGAAAGATCAGATCCAGCAAGCATTGTGCTTGCAGCTTCAACAAGTGTTCTGTTTTTCCTTTCAACTACTCCATTTTGTTGAGGAGTTCTTGCTGTAGAAAAGTTAGGAGTAATGCCTTCTTCTGATAGATAAGAATTGATTTTGGCATTTCTGAACTCTGTTCCATTATCACTTCTTAGTTTCTGAACTTTGCTGCTGAATAGAACCTGTAATCTTTTTAACAACCTTATTAATATGTCAGGTACATCAGATTTAGATCTAATGAATTCTATCCATGTGTATCTGGAAAATTCATCAATCAGAACCATAATGTATTTCTTACCTGCTAGACTCTGTATAGAGATAGGACCACAGAGGTCCACATGAAGCATGTGCAGAGGTCTAGGATGGTTGTTTTCACTTTTGGTTTTATGGGAAGATCTTTTCATTTTTCCCATCTCACAAGCAGAACAAAGATGATCTTTGTTAAACTTTAGAGATGGTAATCCCTTAACCAAATTAAGTTTAACTAACTTATCAAGTGAGGAAAAGTTTAGATGTGAAAACTTTTAATGCCAGAGCCAGATTTCCTCACTATTCAGAGATACAAGACAAAGTTTCTCTGAATCAGTGTCTGTGATTTTGGTAAAGTTCATTCTGTAGAGGTTACCTTTTCTGTCTGCTCTTAGCATTTCTTGACCAGATTCTGAGTGAAGAAGTGAACAATATTTTCTTTGAAATTTCACATCAAAACCATGATCACAAAGTTGACTTATGCTTATCAGATTGTGTTTTAATCCATCCACATAAGCAACCTTTGATACTGAAACATTTCCTCTTGATAACTCACCATATCCTTTAATCTGTACTTGCTTGTTGTCTCCAAAAGTAACTGCTCCTCCAGATTTTGCTTTAAATGAGGATAGCAGTTCTTTATCTCCAGTCATATGCCTTGAACATCCAGAATCTAGGTACTAGATTGGCATTGACTGTTTCTGCAAGACAGATTATTGTTTCTTAGGTACCCACCTCATTATGGGTCCTTTTGTGTTAGACTTTGGTGGATTTGGATGACTTTTTGGCATCTCATCTTTTGATGTCTTGCCTTTACGTGTCTTTTTTTGAGATTTTGTCTCTGAGATATTTTTCAGAGATTGATTCAAAAGGCAGTGTGAACCTTTAAAATGATTCTTCGGTTTCATCAAGAGATAAATGCAGTTACAATTAATAGAACAAGAAGAAGTAGGAGCAAAGTTTTTCTTTTTATTAAAAGCATTTGTTACATTTTGACTTCTTTTGAAACTAGCACTAGGAATATTACATTTATCCCTAACTACTTCTTTTCTTTTTGCTTGAAAGACAGTCTTCTTTTCAAGTTGCTTTTTCTTGTTTAAAAACATCTTCTTTTCTTTGTTGCTTACTGCACAGACAGGATCAATATGGTTAGTTTTTGTCCATTTGCCCTTTTGTTCAGGAGAGAAATTTATTGTTTTATAGGTGTAAGAACCAGAAGTGTTTGTTTTATTCTTTGCCTTTTCTTGCAACTCTTTTTCAAGTTCCAGAGATGTTTTTGCTTGTAAATACATATTTGCAAAATCAGGACTTATTGGTATTCTGGTTTTGGTTTTCAATACTGAAATTGGAACATTCAAAATACCAGAGCCAACAGTTTCTATCTTTTTGTGAATTACATTCCCTAGTTTACAAAAAATCTGTTCATCAATCTCTAAATCAGATTCTGAATCAGAGTCAAGAAAGTCTCTCTTAGATTTAATAGAGATATCTACCTCTATTGGTTTTTTAATTTCTTTTGATCTAGAGACTTTGATGATCCGTTTCATGCTTTCTTTTCTTTTTAAGTCCTCCATGACATTTTCTTTCCATATCCTTTGAACATCATCTTCAAACATGGTTCTGATGTTTTCATCTGACTTTGGTGAATATAGAGGAGCATTTGGATTAAGTGAACTCTGAGATCCATTTTCAGAAGTACTTGTATCAGAGGTATTTGGTTCAAATGTCTCTGATTCACTTGAGATGAAAGCATCAAATCTGAAAATTTCTTTGGGATCATAGCTCTGAGGTTTTGTAAAGAGTACTTCTGAAGTTTCTTCTTTTATCTGTAACACAGACTCTTGAATGTCTTTTACTTCAGAGTACGTAGTATTTTTGAAATTCAAAGCTCTTGCTTTTGATCCCTCTGATGTTTTCATTCTTTTGAAATTATTCAGAGATGGACTTTCAAAGCTTTGGACCTTTCCCATACAGAAAGTGGAAGAAAGTGAAGTTTTCTCCAATCCATTGAATGAATTCAACTCATTGAATCCTAGCCCTTGAGAGTCCATTTGAGATTTTATTTTGTCGAAGACACTTTGTGCATTAACATAGCTTTTGATTCGAAGATTTTTTTTATCTAGAGATTGATGTAAGATTTCTCCTTCCTTTTGAAAAAATTTGGTTAAGGCAATAGAATTGAGCCTTTCATACTCAGATTTCTTTACTTCTTCTTCTTTTCCTTTTAAAACTTTCTCTATTTCTCTTATTTCTTCTGAAAATGATTTTTCTTTTTGCTTGTAGGATTCTTCAAGTTTCGTTTTTTCAAGAAAAATATCTTTCTTTTCTGATTCCAGAAGATTCTTTTCTCTTTTGTAAAAAATGAGCTCTTTTGTTACTTACTCTCTTTTCTGTTTTTCTTCAACAAACTTTTGCTCTAAATCCTGAAGTTCATTAATTAGTGTAAATAGAGTTTACCTTCTCAGAGTTGTCTTCAGATGCTTCATCAGTTTGATCTCTATCTGAAAAAGCCATACCACAAAGATTTGTTGGCTCTTCCTCGTCATCGCTTGTCGAGTCTAATAGCCAGTCTTCCATTTCTGCTACAAGAACTCTTTCTTTTACATTGTATTTGTATTTGTTCTTGTAGTAATCTTGATCTTTGACGAGTTTTCCTCTGTAGTTTGCAGAGAAGTGGCCTGGTTTTCCACATCTGAAGCATCTTCCATCATTTTGATTTGTTGGAAGAGTGGCAGTACTTGTCCCTGGCTTCTGTTCTTGAGGTTTGAAGTATCTCTGTGGTTGTGGATACCTTGGTTGGAATGGTTGTTGTGGTCTTGTTTGTTGTGTTGCATCATCATGATTGAAGTTTGCACCCTTTTGATCACTATATGGAGTGAATCTGGGTTCTTGTTGAAATCTTCTTTCCGGATTTCTTCTTTCTTCATTCTCTCTCCTTCCTTCAAATACCTTCTTACCAAATTTCTTGTTAAATTGATGAGTGATTAATGCAAGAGATTTGGCGAAGGCATTGATATCTTCATCTGAGTCTGAATCTGTATGAGTTTCTTCTGCCATCAAGACCTTTTTGGATCTTCTTTTTGTTTCCAAACATTTTTGTGACTCTTCACAGTTGTTTTCTTTCGATATTTGTTTTGAAACAAGTGCAAGGGGTCCACCCAAAGAGGTTTTTGATTTTTGCTTCATAACTTCTTTTTCATGTGCAACAAGAGTACCATAAATGTCAGTTAATGACCATGACTCAAGATCTTGATTAGCCTGTATAGACATGGACAGTTGTGACCATTCTTCATTCAAGCTTTTCAAAAAAAGAACATTGTTTTCCTCTTTTGTTCTTATTACTCCAAACTTTCTGCATTTGTTTATTAGAATGTTGAATCTTGAGTAAGTTTGGTGTAATGTTTCTTCTGGTAGAGCATGAAAATCATGATATTCATTGATGCATAGATTTCTTCTATTTTTCTGGGTTTGTAGGCCACCTTCAAGTTGATTTAACAACTGATCCCATATCTCTTTTGCAGTTTTACAAGAATCAAGTTCTTGAAAGATATCATTGGGAATGGCCATTATGAGTAATCTAACAGCTTTTGAGTCATTATCCATCATATTATTTTCTTCATCAGTGAAGTTTGTGGTTTTCTTTTCATAATATGCAGGTATTTCGGCAGTATCTGCTGTTGCAGGAACTCTTGGCACCAACACCATTGGAATGTGAGGTCCAATGTTCACAGATCTAAAAAGATCCCTGTCCATACCTTCTAGGAAATTTACCATCCTTATCTTCCATTGGGGATATTCATCCCTTAAAAGTGTAGGAGGTTTTGTTAATGACCCAGCTGTATAAATGGCACTTATGCTTGAGTTTGCCATTTGTAAAAAAATGAAGATTTGAAGAACTGATGCTTTTTGTAATGAACTGAGATTTACTATCAAATCTAGAGCATATGATGTTCTTTAATAAACTGGGTTTATATGAACATGCACAGATAATGAAAGTTTAGAATCAATGAGATGTAAATCTATCCGAGTATGCAGATATGATCTTTCTTTGTTTAGAAACAAAGGAAGCTCTGATACCAATTGTTGGATCCCAGATCTAATCTCGTAACAATGATATAAACAATAAGAGTAATGACAGCGGAAGCAATACAGTTTAATATCAAAGGAGATTCAAATATCACAGTTCATAAAGCAGATAAAGATAAACAAGATATTCTTGGAATAAAGTATTCAACTTATATTATCAGATATATATAACTTCTCAAGCACACTTGAACAATAAGGTGATGGTCCTATTTATAGGACCATAAAGCAAGTAGTGTACTTGTATGACGAAAGGAAGCATGCTGAACAGTGACCTATTCTAGAAAGTAAATCTTATCACAAGGTGACGTGTCATCTGTTCTTCTGTTCACTCGTAGATAATTTTAGAGTGAACATCTTCAGAGAGAATGTCTTCAGAGCTCTGACGTTGTCTTCAGAGCCTCTGATGAAGCTATCTCTGATGTCTTCTCTGAAAGTTGCAATCTCTGATAAGTACTTCAGAGGCAGGTTTGTCCTCTGAAGTCTTCGTCCTCTGAAGTCTTCGTCCTCTGAAGTAGGACTTAGATATTTTAAACACTTTAAAGAATGAAGAATTGGAGCTAACAGGTATCATTTACCCCATCTCAAGTAGTGGTTGGGTAAGTCCGGTGCAATGCGTACCAAAAAAGGGTGGTACAATCGTTATCACCAATGAGAAGAATGAGCTTATCCCAACCCGAACTGTTACAGGGTGGAGAATTTGTATGGACTATAGACAACTCAATCTAGCCACCAAAAAGGACCATTTTCCTTTGCCCTTTATTGATCAAATGCTAGATAGGTTGGCCGGAAAGGAATTTTATTGCTTTTTGGATGGATGTTCGGGGTATAACCAAATTCACATCGCACCCGAAGATCAGGAGAAGACCACCTTCACTTGTCCCTTCGGAACTTTTGCTTTCCGCCGAATGCCATTTGGCCTATGCAATGCACCCGCTACTTTTCAGCGTTGTATGATGTCAATAATTTCGGATATGATTGAAAATTCCATGGAGGTTTTTATGAATGATTTTTCAGTTATTGGCACGTCATTTGAAAACTGTCTTGAAAACCTGAAAAAAAGCTTGGAAAGATGTGAAAAACACGATTTAATTTTAAATTGGGAAAAATGCCATTTTATGGTACAAGAAGGAATCGTGTTGGGTCATATGGTTTCCAAGAAAGGTTTAGAAGTGGATAAAGCTAAACTTGAAGTAATCATGCAATTACCCGAACCTAGTTCGGTTAAAGGCATTCGGAGTTTTTTAGGACATGCGGGGTTTTATAGGTGGTTTATAAAAGATTTTTCAAAAATAACAAAACCCCTTTGCAACTTATTGCATGTCGAACAAACTTTCGACTTTACTTCCGATTGTAGAAAAGCTTTTGAAACAATCAAAGTCGCCCTTGTCTCGGCACCCATAGTTATAACACCAGATTGGACATTACCTTTTGAGGTAATGTGCGATGTTAGTGATTGGGCCGTGGGCGCTGTTTTGGGACAAAGACGGGGAAAAATTTTCCACCCTATTTACTACGCAAGTAAAACTCTCATTGAAGCTCAAATAAACTACACCACAACTGAAAAGGAGTTACTTGCTGTAGTATTTGCATTTGACCGTTTTCGATCCTATTTGATTGGCACAAAGGTCATCGTTCACACCGATCACTCCGCTATTAAGTATCTTTTTAGCAAAACCGACGCAAAGCCACGGCTTATTCGTTGGGTCCTTTTATTACAAGAATTTGATATAGAGATACTTGATAGAAAAGGAGTTGACAATCAGGTTGCTGATCGTCTTTCCAGGATTGAAAACTATGTATCAAGTGGTGGAAATCATGAGATAAAAGAAGTTTTCCCGGATGAGCACATCTTGGCCATCCGACATCATTTTGACAAGAATGTCCCATGGTACGCTGATATTGCGAACTATCTTGCTAGCGGAATCAGACCGTATAACATGCGAGGACAACAATTCAAAAAGTTCAGTCATGACTGTAAACACTACTTTTGCGACGACCCATTTTTATATAAATTAGGTGCAGACCAAGTTTTACGAAAATGCGTCCCAAATTTAGAAATGAAAAATATTTTGAATGATTGTCATGCCTCACCGTACGGTGGCCATTTTGGTGGGCAACGTACGGCGGCAAAAATCCTGCAAAGCGGATTCTTTTGGCCCACATTATTCAAGGATTCTTTTGAGTTTGTCAAAAGTTGTGACCAATGCCAAAGAACAGGAAATTTGTCCCAACGAAATGAAATGCCCTTGAATAATATTTTGGAAGTAGAACTTTTTGATGTATGGGGCATTGATTTCATGGGACCATTTCCAATGTCTTTTAATAATCAGTACATTCTGGTTGCGGTTGACTACGTCTCCAAATGGGTAGAAGCAATAGCGTGTCCTCGGAATGATGCTAAAAGAGTGATTAACTTTCTCCATAAAAATATTTTTGTACGATTTGGTACACCCAGAGCTTTAATTAGTGATGAAGGGACACATTTCGTAAACAAAATGTTAAGCACTGTTCTTGGCAAATACAATATCCAACATAAGGTTTCCACGACATACCATCCGCAAACTAATGGTCTTGCCGAACTTTCAAATCGGGAAATAAAATCAATTTTGGAAAAAGTAGTTAAACCCGATAGAAAGGATTGGTCACTTAAGTTGGATGACGCGCTATGGGCTTACAGAACAGCTTTTAAAACTCCATTGGACATGTCACCGTACAAATTGGTTTTCGGAAAGGCATGTCATTTACCTCTTGAACTCGAATACAAGGCTTTTTGGGCAATAAAAGAGTTGAATTTAAGTGAGGATGTTGCAGGTAGGAAGAGAAAACTTCAATTGAGTGAATTGGAAGAACTGAGATATCATGCCTACGAAAATGCAAAAATTTATAAAGAAAAAACTAAACTTTGGCATGATTGTAGGATAAATCAAAGAACTTTTGAAAAAGATCAGCAGGTCCTCCTCTTTAATTCATGATTAAAGCTTTTTCCGGGAAATTAAAATCACGTTGGTCAGGGCCATTCACTATTGTTGAGGTCGGTCGGTTTGGTACGGTTGACCTTTTAAATCCACAAGATGGAAGCACATTTAAAGTCAACGCGCATCGGGTCAAGCACTACATCCCAGATGCAGTACCCAAACCTACCAATCATGATGTTTAGGTGAGGAGAAGTTCAATCTGTAAATAAATTGTACAGTTTAATTTTTGTTGTTTTTGAAGATTTTCACAGTGTCCACTGTGGAATCAGAGTGCCCACTGCCACTGTTGGGCGGGAAAGAGTACTAGGTACGATTTTGGGTATTTTATTTCTTTTCTCAAAGTATGGTGTGGGAGTACCTGGTAGGACACGTGGCAAAAGGGGGATGGTGAAAAATCTTTCCATGTAAGATTTGGGTGTACTTTTTGATAAAAGATTTTGGGTTTTGTTTTTTTTAATGGCTTTTTTTAAAACCGGTGGTTTTGTGACTGAAAAAGGGGGGAGTAGATTCTTTTGAATTAATTTAGTTTCTTTTTAGCTAAATTAGTTCCTTTCTAGTTCTAAGCTTCGTCTTCCACAAAAGAATTTAAACCAAACTTTTAAGAAACCAAGAAAAAGAAACCCTTACTCTTCCCCATGGCTAGGTCAAAAAAACTAACACCCAACCCCAACTTGGTTCCATCTCGCCGGAGTCTCCGTTTGCACGCCGCAGAAATGGTTGTCGAACCACCGCCTACCACCACTGTCGAACCACCGCCTACCACCACTGACGAACCACCAAAATCGCCGCCACCTGCGACACCTGTCGTGCACCCGAACGTCGTTCAAACGACGGTGTTTTCCGTGGGATCGTCAATAGACGCTGTCCAGAGCATCGCCGGTTCCTCCATGGTAAGCACTGGTGACTCCCAAGCTCAATCATCGTCCCCGTCATTCTTTCTCCACAGTTACCTTGAGTGCCATGAGGTTCTCACAAAAGTCCCCCATTTTTCTGCCACCAATGTTTCTGTTACCAAACCACCATCACCCTCCATCGCCGCTGCTACGTCGGCTGCCAACATAAACCCTAAACCCATTTTCCTAAACATTCGATTCCCTACAGCCGCACCCACCCCTTCTGAAAATCCCACCCCTGTCACCAAAGCACTTCCCCATATTTCCCCAAATCCATCTCTAAACCCTAGTGGCTCACAAATCCACCATTTCGATTTGAATGAAATGGAAGATTTCGATGATGATAATTATGATGCTATTCTAGAGGGCAATCTCGTGTTTGATTTCGAAGAGCATCAAGCTGTTACTCCCCATGATGATCTGCCTTCACCACCCCACAACACCATCCCTACTGGTCTAGATGAGGCAGAAGGTTCGAAACCTTTTTCTGTCCACGGTGGGGAGGCAGTGGCCACTCCACCAATTTCACCCTCTCAAGATGCACCCAGTAGTCACTCAGAGGGGGAAGCCAGTTCCTTTAATACTGCAGCAGAATCTTCATCGTTCGAGGAAATTCCCCCTCCGAAAAAACAACGAAGGAATGCTAGTGAGGAGGACAGTGATTTCGTGCCTGAAAAACAGTTGGTCAGTAAGAAGGTCAATTCGAGAAAGGCAAAAGGACGAGCAGCCAAAAAGGCCGAGGGCAAGAACAACCAGGATGTACAGCCCAGAAGGTGGAGCCCAAGAAAACTATCTGCGAAGGGAAAAGAAAAAGCGATTGAGGAGTCGGAACAAGACGAATCTGACCACAATGCGGCTGAACTTTGGGAAGATGTACCGACGCCATCACAGAAGCTTGAAATCGCTGTCAGGTATAGCATCATCAAAACTCGTAACCCACATTATGAAAGGCCATTCGACCCAAAATTTGTCGAGTCGGCCTTACATGTCAAGCACACCTTAAAAGCTCACCATTGGGAACGTCTGATTGGTCTCCCCTTCGAGGCCAATCTTACATGGGTTAAGGAGTTTTTTTGCCACCATTGGGGTGTGCAAGCAGAATGTTGTGAACATTCGTGGACACGAGGTTAACTGGTCCGGCGAAACCATTAATAGAGCCCTAGGGCTACAAACTCCTTTCGTTTGCTCCTTCAATCAGTTAGTTGCGAAAACCACGACTGTACCGGATAAGGATATTGCGGACTTGCTAGCTTTGCCAGGTAAAGGTTGGTCCACAGATAACAAACAACTGGTGATCACGACCAGGGACCTGAATCCAAATCCATCCTTATGGTTTCAATATATACGGCATAACATTATGCCGAGTGCTCATGACGGCACGCTGTCTCGGAAGAAATGTTTTCTTATATACTGCATCATGAAGGAATTACCAATCGACGTGGGTCCTGTTGCCCACGCAGCCATAGTGTATGCAGCTTCGAGAATTGTTTCTCGACTCATCTTTCCATCCCTTATTACTAAACTAATGAAAATGACAAGTGTTCCTTGTTACAAATCAGATCAAACAGTACAGGTTGCCAACTTACTCAGCTTGGAGACAATGGAGAGGAGAGAAAGAGCATTGAAAGGAAAACGACCTTCCCAAGCTGCACATGCTGCAGTGCCCACTGACCCAGGTCCTGCCGTATCCACTGCAGCATCCGTTCCACCTACTGCAACAGCTGCTTTCTCGACGCACCCTTCGTCGAGCACTGCTTACGGATCTGAAGTTTGGATGACGCTAATTGCGGGTCAAAATGAGGATGTTCTGGCTAGATTGAAAGATTTGGAAGACCGACAACGCGAGTTTCATGAAAGGGAGCTCCGGGTGTGGGCATATCAGCAGGAATGGAACATAGGTTTTCAGCGGATCTTGCATACCATTAACCCCGCTGTGACAGCTACCTTGCCACAATTCCCAACAGATGTCCTCACTAAACTCCCACCGGCTGCTGTTCCAGTCTCTGCACCTCCCTCTACGGAGGGCACATCTGCGACTGCTACTGCTCCCAGTGAGCAGTAGTGGAGGCATCTGTGAAATTTTTTTGTTGTTCTTATCAACACTTGCTATGGTTTATCTTTTGTGTTCTGTTGTTTGGGTATACTTTTTTTGGGGGAACTACTAACTCGGTGCGCCACTTTTGTATATTGCGTAGGCAATTTTTGGCGTTTATTTTAATCCATGGTTGCTGATCAGTTTGTTGTTTTCTCTAGCATATTCCTTTCAGGTACATTTCTACATTCTTGAATTTGGTGTTTGATGCGATTAAAAGGACGTAGGCCATCCTTTCACTTCACTACATACACTTACCCTTTGTAACCACACCATGCCATAATTTTCACATCGATGGGGACATCGATAATCTCAAGTTTGAGGAGGGGGGAATACAAAATGATCACCGTCAAACTATCGTGATCAATAAAATAAAAAATAAATAAAAATAAAAGGGCACCCAAAGGGTGGGGGATGAAATATGTCTTCGAAAAATTGGGAGACACGCAAAAACCCAAAGGCATAGAACATTTGATAAAATCAAAAGTCTTTGGAAATGCGAAATAAAAAAAAAATAATACTCAAAAGTGAAAAATAAAGAGAGACGTAAAATCCTTTTGTAGTATCGCTCAAGTTTGAGGAAGTTAGTAAAATTTTGTACCCATCAAACACTAACCCTCAAGTCCTACTGATTAATTTCATCAGAACCAAGGTCAAGAATGGAAGAATGTACATCGCTCCCGCTAGAGAAAGATCAACAGTCCCTCCGTGTGGTAAATATTTTTTTTATTATTTTTCGTTCTTCCCTTTTCCGTAAAGTCTTTTTTCTTAGTTTTTGGTTACTTGAGGACAAGTAACAGTTCAAGTTTGAGGATGTGATAACCCTCGTTCCTGAGTGTTATTTATCACTCTTTTCCGTGTCTTATTTCCTATTTATACCCACTTTTGCTCCTTTCTATCCTCTTTTGGTCTTTAATTAAAGCAAGTTATGATAATGGCATCAAAAGTAATTTTTGTGCAGAATTTGGGAAAACTGTCGGAGTGGGCAATGAGTGCCCGCGGTGGACACCCGAAGATTCAGTGGTCACTTGCTTCACAAGGGGTTTTCTCTCTCTTACTTCCTATATAAAGAGGCATTGGGTTCTTCATTCCAAACACCAACCACACCAATCATCCATCATTCTACCAACAACAAGTCCATCAACCACTCCATCTCTCTCTCTTCATCCTAAGTTCTTCTCTCTAAAAAGAGAGAACTTAGCTTTGAAGATTTGTTTAATTTAAATTATTGTCTTTAATTTCTTGTCCTTTAATTTTATGTATTAAACTTTCTAGTATTTTAATTTATTGCAAGTTTAATTTTAAGTACTTTAATTTCTTTGTCTTTAATTTTAAGTACTTTAATTTCCGTAGTTTATTTTCTTACTTTGCTTTTATTTCATTTTATATTCATGCAAGTAGTTAGGTTTTATTTCTTTTATATTATTATGTCTTCTAATATTAACATGAGCTAAGCACCTTTTGGGTGTGGGTGTGAGCTAACTTGAGATTAGTAGGCAACACTTGGGTGTTGCCATTATTGCTAGCTCTTAAGCTTGGTCACTTGAGTCGGGACTTAAACTCAATGCGGATAAGCCAATCACTTTGAAGTGTTAATATTAGATCTTAGACCTCGAGAGGGGCGGATTCGAAATACGGCTTAAGTGATGCACAAAGATTTGAGAGAGTCTTTGATAACCACGTAGAGATACGGGTTTTTTATGATTTACTAAGGTTCAAACGTCAGAGGAGATTTATATCACAAAGAGATTTGGGTATAAATCTCCGTACCGGTAGAACTTGATTTTTATCAACTTAGTTAAATCGGCATGATTAAGAGTTAATGATGGACACTTTGCGAGCATTTTGTAGGACCGGTCTTTAAAAATCCACTTTCGAGAGATCGGGCTTTTTATAGACTTTCCGTACTACAAAGCACCCGACCATTTTGTTACTACGTTTGTCTCAAGGAACGTTTACACCCATACCCATTCTTTAATTATAAAAAGTTCATTTCACATTTTCTTAGAATTAATTCAACAATCAAACAGCTATTTTCCCCAACTCGAAACTTATGCAAGAAGTTCATGAAAGTCAGTATTTCTCAGTAAGTCCAGTCCCTGTGGGTACGATACTCGGTACTTGTACCATTTTATTACTTGTAGCGATCCCAGTGTTGATATATACTTGTGTCCACGCTGGGAAACTCAGTGTCCACGCTGTGAGTGCACGTTATTTTGCTACCACTATCCCCGGTTCATGTCGCTCATCATCAACTTAAAGCTCGTTTTCACCCTCGAAGCCGACCGCCGTTGGCCTCACCTCGACTCACGTATGATCACTCTGCACCGATCGTGAGCAAACCCATCCTCAACCGTGCACCTTTGGACACCGATCGCCCTCTACTCCCAGGTATGGTATCCTTCATAAATTCTCCCGATCTACAATAGGGTGATGCTTGAGACACTCCCGTGTCCAAGGCCCCCTCATCTATAGAGGCCCCATCTGCCCCGTCCCGAGTGAAGCCGACTAACAAGAAAAAATCTTAAAAGATTTCGGCACCTCCGCACTTGCTTTGATGACCATACGACTGAAAGGACCTTCGGTCGTTGCCCCGGTCATACATCCCTCACCAAAGCGGAGGCACTGACCATATTCCTTTCCCTCTCTTGTCAAGAGGTTGAGGAAGGTTTCAAGGGCCAAGCCACCTACTCCACCCACTGGTTCTTCAAAATCGGCGGGTGTTGAAATATTCCCATTTGGGCCCGGGGACTTTGCAAAACCCAAGCCACCTTCTTCCACTGCCTCTCAAAAGGCTTTGGTCATACCATCATGGACCTCTCATATTCCCTCATCCACCTTCTCCTTGATGGATGAGGATGACTTGGACATCCCCCCAGCCCAAGATGCTACTTTCTCACTACACGGCCTATCACCCGACCCTTTACAGGTCATTGATGGTGCACAACCTAGTGAAGGATCGACCATTCCCAATGCCGGTCCTGAGGGTTTTCCTTCATTTTTGGATTACTTGTTTCAGGGTGCCGAACAACAGGAAACATCAACAGGGCCCTCTCCCAGCCGATCGGCAAGCTCTCCCCATCGATCCCCTCCAAAATGGGTAGGGAGCTCCCCCCACCGATCGGCCAGCCGATTAACTGCCTACTCCAGTAGCTCCTCCTTTCATGGTTCGGCTGATGGATCCTCTCCAAGTCCGCCTCCAACTCCCACTGATGTTATTCTCAGCCGACGTTCTGTGACATATGATGCCCTTTCTCGGATCCTTCTGCATCATTCGCCGACACCGACTCATGTATAGGTCTCGGTTCCCAATGCTCGAGACTCAGCTTCATCTGATTTGGCTCTCGTCTTTCCCGCTAATTTACTTGAAGATATTCGGGATGCCAACCATCAACATCGTATGGTCGGTTCCATGCTTGAGGCCTTCAAAGGCGCCTTGCACTGTTTTATCTCGCAGACTCTTCATCAGCTTAAGTCCCTTCAGGACTCCAACGCCAACCTCACTCTATCAGTTGTTGCCCTTAAAGCAGCCTCTGATGCTCGTGATGATGAAGTACGTCATCTTCAGGCTTCCACTCAAGCACAACAAGATATTAACTCCCAGCTTATTTAGTCCCTTCAGTCTCTACATTAGAAGATAGACACTCTTAAGGTTACTTCCTCGCCAGCCGTTAAGGGGGAGAAACAACCCATACAACACTCAGCCAGCGGCCGACAGGGCCCCTTCTCTGCCCCTGCCGATTGGCAGGCCCTTGCCGATCTCACTGTTGCTTCTGGTGCTGCTGTCGATGTGAAGAAATCGGCCATAGTCGATCACAACACGTCAGCCACGGTCGATGGTACTCATTTTGAGGGGGAGAAAAAGGAAGGAACCGAAGGTCTGACTAAGGGAGCTACCCGAACCGGCTGAAGGAAATAAAGCTCCCAAAGACAAAGAAAAAAGGAAACTCACTGCCAAAGAAGAGGTGAAGCTCTACAAAAAAGAAAAGGCTGCAAGACTTAAAGCCTTTGTCTCTCAGGTTGACCGACTCAAACTCCAACCGCCTACCAAGGTCAATCCTAACCTTGGCCTTTTTGATGAAGAATTAAAAATGGCAGCGGAGTTACACAAAAAGTTTAAAGAAGATAAGGCTCTCTCTCTTGAGGCTGCAAAATAAGAAGCCCAAATATCTGAACTGAAGAACCTTGAAGAATCTGCTAAAGAAGTCGCCCAAAAGAAGACCTCCGATATCTTGTGGTACAAGAAAGTCTTGATGGAAAGCAACAACAAGTCAAAATTTGTTGATGTAAAATTCGGCACATCCAAGCTTTCCAGAATCGATGTTCGGATGATAATCTATCGGGTCAACAAGTCTCTCCAACATGTCAGATTCTTCAACTTGGATCACTTTGGTCTCTCCGAATGGTATGAAATTTCTAATCTCATATCAAACTCTTTAAGTCGTCACAAGGGTGAGGCCAACAAATATCTCAATGGGCTTCTTGACCGAATAAAAGCTATTTTGAGGGAGTATAAAATTGTTCACACTCTTGAAGAAAAAGCTCAAATTCGGAGCCTTAGAAATAAGTACCTTACCAAACCCACCTTTCCACCTCCGGCTTCTTCGGTCAAGGAAACCACCTTCAAGGACCTAGCCGCCAAGGGAATTGTACCCAATGTGAAGAATTTGAATTTGAAAGTTCCTCACACTCAGCTTTACTCTCCATCTACTGTGGTGTTTCGGCTGATCAAAGGAATTTACTTCCTCAATACAAAAGGAACTCTCAGTTTCTTTAGGCATGAGGAAATCATGAAAGCTGACACCACCTTTCTTGAAGCCATCATCTCTCTTGTCCTAATGAAGCCTGAAGCTATCTTCTTCCATCAAGACATCCTTGTTGAGCTCTAAAGAAGAAAGAATAAGTGATATCTTGCTTTAGTCTTTCTTTTCTTAATGTACTTGTAGTTTATCTTTTGCTACCTTAATCGTATTTAATACAAGTGCATCTTTTGTTTACTTAGTTTGTACAACTATACTCAATTTTTTCATTCATTTGTAAATGTCAGATACTTAAAAAATCCAAAATATTTATAAAAAAAAAGAATGGACTATGTGAAAGAACCCAAAAAGATTAAGTATGGGTCAAAATGAAATATTCAGTATACTCTTCTTTTCATTCTTAAGTATGGATGTCATCCTCAAATAGGGGGAGATTGTTAGGTCATCTAAAGATTTGAAGATAACCTCACGATCTTCCATTTTGTATCATCCTACTTAGAATATTTTGAGGTTCTTTCTAGCAGCTTAGTTACAATTCAAATGTTCGGTGAAGTTGAAGATCAGCCGAAAAGTTAAAGAAGAAGTGTATCTGTCAAAACGGATTGAAAATGGACTTCTCAGTTTAAAGCTAAGCTTCCTGCCAATGTGGATCAACACCATCGACCATGATCTCATCGGCAGGGATGAGATCGGCCATCATGGTACCGATCACACATCTTCATCCTGAAGATGTGTGTGTTGACTTGTCATATGTGCCAACTTGTCTCTCTTTTCACCAAACTTGTCTTTGATAAGTTTTGGTGGGAAAATGTCATAGGCACAAACACATTGTACTTTTCTGATAAAGTATATCTGTGATATCTTGCATTGATGTGGACTTCATCTGAAGATCAGAAAAAGTGTGTTTTGTCTCTTACACTCTTTTAAGAAAAGGTTTACAACATCCTCTACAGGTCAACACTTCAAGTCAAACACTCTAAGAAAAAAAGTACATCATGTACCTTGCAAAAGACCTGATATCCTACCTTTGCTCAACAGGTGTCCCCTGCATTAAATGCATGAGGCACTATATATAGAGGATGCTTCTCCATGCAAAGATCACCAGTTCCACAAGCCTTCAAGTTTTCTAAGTGCTGGCTATTTTCTCTCTACGAAGTTCATTGTTTTCTAAGTGTTTTTCAATTTTTTCTTCATTCTCTTTGTGTAAGATTGTTTGAATAGAGCTCATATGTTCTCTTCCGCAACAATCAAAGTTTTCTATGTATAATTCTTGATTTTATATCAATAAGAATTAGTTAAGTGAAAAATTTTGTGTATTGTATTCAACCCCCCTTCTACAATACTTGTTGTGTTTACTTTCTATTAACTGGGACCAACATATATATATATATATATATATATATAGGTGAGGGTTCAAACGAGAACACCAATGTTTTGCGAAAATATGAGAACGGTTTCGGACCTCCAAGTTACTTAACACATTATTATAATTAAAAATAACATAAAGTAAATAATCACTACTAGAAAACTGGGTATCAACGACCAATAATTTTCTACGGACGGATCCGTCACTAATTTGCGACAGATCAGCGATGGTGTAACACCCTTAGATCTGAAGATAGCAATCTATAAAAATTTTCTAAATACATCAATAAATATTTCGAACTAAAACATAATTTGAGAATTAACTTCAACGCTCATGTTCATCCTATACATACACTCTATGAAAAGGACGGGTGTTACTAAACCCAATAACAGTTACTAACTCCAACCTGCGGAACACTTCATCGACTACTCACTCTTGTAATGCTAAGGCTCAACTATTCAAAGCACTGCTAGAATCAAACCCCCGAAAGGAACCTGATGCACATGCCGACAAATAAAAAGGTTAGGCTTAACGCCTAGTGAGCTCAAGAGTTTTAACATGAATGAATATATCTTTAAAAGAAAGGAATTCAGTTTAAAGCAAGATCCTTCTAAATATTATACTTCAAAACGGAAACGACACATTTTCCCATAATATACACTTTTAAAGACAATGCTCCCAAACACACATTTCTTATAAAACGATGCAACCCGTAACTCACCCATAACAGGGTCATAGTTCAATACTCAAATGTGCTAAAATGTAAACAATACTTTATAGCCCCAAAACAACCAAACTCGGGTGGGACATAATACTCGACCATTAAATAACGGAAAACAATCCATATAAATATGATACGCCATTAAAACATGGAACTGAAGATTAATACTCACGCGACAATAAAATGGAATGAAATCCAAGTATCAAAACATAGACAATTAAATATCCAAAATACATCGGGCCGACAACGGGGGAAACTCGTATCCGTAGAGAGCGGAGGAACACAAAAGTATGCCACTCAACCAACGTTCATCGCATGACACCTAACGGCATGAAAGCCAAAGTGTCCCTACGAATCCTTGACAGGTTCCACCCAAGAGACGAGATACCTTGATGCCACAAAGGACACCCGAAAGGCCCGGTACGTCCGAGGACTAAAAATGAGGAAATTCCCCTACGACGGAGATCTAGGCACCCACCCACACTGTGTCGCCCAAGACTACCTCCTCCTAGTGCCCACTTGTCAAGTTTGGTCATAAAACGTGAACCCCGGAGTCCAACCCCGTACCACCCAATTGACCATCGACTAAGACTGACTCATGTGCCTATGGATCCAATGCAACACAGTCTAAAATTACACGACTACACATGAATGACAACAACACTCGAGCCTGTAATGATTATAAATATGCAATAAAATGCATTAAGATGTAAACCATGAAATGGGACTCCACATCGAGCCATTAAACCTGGACAAATGTCCACAAGACTCTTTTAAGCCAACACCGAGCTAAAATGCTCAAAATCCATTTGACCGATAATTATCGGTCCCCCGAGTAATAAAATGTCTTTAAACAACGTTTACAAAGACACATACCTCAAAGACGAGATTAACCCAAAACTCAACACATAATGGGACCAAAGGTTTTCCAAAGGGTTTATGAATGCAAATACCCCAAAATGCATATAACATGAAATAGACTTCATTTGTACCAAAATCACCAAGATGCATAGGTCATGATATGGACTCTATTTGCACAAAATCCCCAAAATGCATAAATCATGCTATTACTTATCAAGATGTCCAAATCCCAAATGTGAGCATTTTATGAAACTAAAATAAGCCAAGTTTATCAAATATGAAAACTCATTAAAATACTCACACTTTGACAAATATCAAGTGAAATACATTTTTACTTTAAAATACTCAAAACTTATCAGCAGTTAACCCTTTCATGTAAAACACTTTAAAATAACCATTTTGGCATGTACACCGTTTTCACAATTCAACTTGAACTCGCCTTGCTAGATTTAGGCTAAATCTAGGTTTCACCCAACGAGATCTTTTGAAGGCCGCTTGAATCCTCAAGCCGAGAACTTCCAAAACCATTAAAGATGATGAGGCTTTCCGAGGACACCCAATCCAACTCTTCAACCCGAGCTCCCACACTTTGAACTTGATGAGGAAGATGAAGATGGAGGTTTTGTGGTTCAAGATCCCACTAGTTAGACGATGAAGGATCATATGGTTCAAAGGAGAAAAACCCTCAAAATAGGTTAGGTTCGACTTTGGGGGTTTGGGGGCCGGTTTGGGAGAGAAAAAGGAAGAAGATTTAGGGTTTGGGAGTTTGATAAATGAGGCTAATGGCTGAAAAATCGGCTTTTAGCTCGACAGTGTGCCACGCGGGTTATGCCGCGACCTTAAGACGCGGCATAAGTCGCCCGTTTCCCCATACCTCACTTCCAGTGAGTTACGCGGCTTGTGCCGTAACTCCAAGTCACGCCACAACTCGTGGCAGCCCAAAACTCCGTTTTCTCGCGTCTGATTCGTTCCTCGATGATTCCATAGTAAAACGCACCTGATTTCTTGGCACCTTTTCGTTCTAATTGTCAAACGGCTCCCAAATTGTCACTAAAGGAAAACTCCCATTTACGGGTGTTACAGATGGATCCAAATTTTTTAATTTTTACTCACTTTTTTTGCTACGCATGTATTACCCGTCGCTAATCCGTGGTAAATTGTACATATTTGCTACGGATTAGCGATGGACAAAGAAAACATTTATTTTTAAAATAAATGAAAAGTTGAACTTAAAGATCTGTGGCAAATCTATAGCTAAATAATTAAAAAAAACTACATTTGCTAAGGTTTTGCTACAGATCTAATTATATTAGATATTAAAAAAATCAAAACAAATCATGAAAAAAATCCATAGCTAATCCAAGACAAATATATTTAGATTTGCCACGACTTTGCTACAGATCTAAATAGCAAAGAATCAAAAACAAATGTTGATATAATTCGTAGCTAATCTGAGACAAATATATATAGATTTGTAACGACTTTTCTACGGATTAGCGACGCATTAGCGACGGATTCCATGCGTTCGTCACTAATCTGTCGCTAATTAGTGACGGATTAGCTACGAAATTCTTTTATTCTTCTTATTTTCTCATGTTTATGTATTATATGTATGCATGTGTATGTGTATGTGTCTTATATATATATATCCGTGGGTATGTGTTATATGTGTGTATATATATATATATGTATGCGTTGTTTGTTAAACCGTGATGGATCTATATATATTGTTGTATATGTGTATATATGTTGATATGAATGTACATATATTGTGTATGTTGTTTGGTAATCGCATATGATGTACATATGTGTTATATGCATGTGTACATGTTAATGTATAAATAATATGTGTGTGTTGTTTGGTAATCGCATATGATGTATATATGTGTTGTATGCATGTGTACATGTTAATGTATAGATAGTATGTGTGGATTTTAATGGGTTTATTGGGCTTTAAAGGGTTTTATTGTGCTTTAAATGGTTTCATTGAGCCTTAATGGATCTATCGGTCTTTAAAGGGTTCTATTGTGCTTTAAATGGTTTCACTGGTCTTAATGAATCTATCGGGCTTTAAAGGGTTCTATTGCGCTTTAAACGATTTCATTGGGCCTTAATGGATCAATCAGGATTTAAGGGGTTATATTGGGCTTTAAATGGTTTCATTTGGCCTTAATGGATCTATCAGACTTTAATGGTTTCATTGCGCCTTAATGAATCTATCGGGCTTTAAAGGGTTCTATTGGTCTTTAAAGGGTTTCATTGGGTCTTAATGGATTTATCGGGCTTTAAAGGGTTCTATTAGGCTTTAAAGGGTTTCATTGGGCCTTAATGAATCTACCAGACTTTAAAAGGTTCTATTGGGCTTTAAATGGTTTTATTGGGCCTTAATGGATCTATCGGAGTTTAAAGGGTTCTATTGTGCTTCTAAGGGTTTCATTACACTTTAAAGGGTTTCATTGGGCCTTAATGGATCTATCGGGCTTTAATTAATTCTACTGGACTTTAATCGGTTCTATTGGCCTTTAAAGAGTTTCATTGGGTCTTAATGGATCTATCGGGATTTAAAAGGTTTCATCGGGCTTTAAAGAGTTTCATTCGACCTTAATGGATCTATCGAGCTTTAAAGGGTTATATTGGGCTTTAAAAGGTTTTCATTGGGCCTTAATGGATCTATGGGGATTTAAAGCGTTCTATTGGGCTTTAAAGGGTTTCATTGGGTCTTAATGGATCTATCGGGCTTTAAAGGGTTCTATTGGGCATTAAAAGGGGTTCATTGGGCCTTAATGGATCTTTGGGGCTTTAAAGGGTTTAATTGGGCTTTAAAGGGTTTCACTGGGTCTTAATGGATCTATCGGGCTTTAAAAGGTTCTATTGGGCTTTAATGGGTTTCATCGGGCCTCAATGGATCTATCGGACTTTAAAGGGTTCTATTAGGCCTTAATGAATATATCGGGCTTTAAAGGGTTTCACTGGGAACATATAGGAAGCCCACAAACCCCATCCCTCGCTTTATAAGGGAATTGATCTAGATATCACATTAGTCTTGATCTAGTGGTTCTTTTCAATTAGACAGCTTAGCTCGATACAAACATACAACATACATACACATACCTACTACATATATACATACATACATACATATATAGGTGAGTTCATACGAGAACAATATCTATTTAAAAAAACACGAGAACATCCGAGTACATACAAAATCATATATGATTACGCGACTTTGCCCATGACCGTCCGTTTTTCCGGGTTAATGTAAAATCACATATGATTTTGTACATGATTTGTTGTTCTCGTGTTTTCTTAAATAGTTAGTTTTTCTCGTTTGAACCTCTCTCTTTCTATATATATATATATATATATATAAGTTCAATTTATTATTAGCTTTAATAGTAATTAATTAATTATATATTAAGTATAAATTTTAATAAGATTTTTTATTAGAACTTATTATTTTAAAATATTTTTTATTATAAGAAAAACTAAAAACTAATTCATACTTTTAATCATTCCCTTCTAGGGTTGTAAATGATGCGAGTCGAGCTCGAGTATCATTATACTCGACTCGACTTGTTAGTATATGAAGTCGAGCTCGAGTTCGAGTCGAGCCTATTCGAGTCGAGTGTTGACCGAGTTTTGACCGAGTCGATCTCGAGTAGCTCGCGAGTTGTTTCGTCTCATTTACACACCTACATAGGCTCAAACCATTTAACAAAGACAAAAAATATAAAACAAAGGAGGAGAAAGGTCTATATATAGTGGTGTTCAAAGATTGGGTTCTATATCCCGTCAATGTGGGATGAATTAGGCACACCATCAAGAATTTATCCATGTTTTTTACACCATCATTTTCCAAAAAAAAAATAAAAAAACTTGAGTTTATTATTATTATTATCAATTAAATTAAATTAAAATAATATTACTAATTATTATTATTATTTTGCTTATCGAGTATCTCACGAGTTTATCGAGTCGAGTATCACGTCGCTCGACTCAACTCGTTAGTATATCGAGTCGAGTTCGAGTCGACCCTATTTGAGTTGAGTATTGACCGATTCGATCTCGTTTTCTAGTCTCATTTACACCCCTATTCCCTTCCCCCATTTTTTTAAGTATTTGTTTCTCGTTTTTACTAGGTTAAAATTTCAATCGCCGGTTTCTCCATCTCCAGTCTCGATTTCGTTCTCTTAAACAACCAAATCACAGGTTTCGATCCGATTTTAATTTCCTAGTCCATCTATATTCTCAATTTCTCCTTTAATCTTGTGTTTGTTCTCTTGTTTTTTGATTTCTTATCCCTATTCTCTTTTTTTGTTTGATTTGGTTCTCTCAAACTAAATCGACAGAGCGTAGGGTAGTAAATCTCAAGAGCCTAGTTCAAGAGCTCCAATCGGAACTTGATTCTGTGAATTTAGAGGTCGAAGTAGCTAAAACGTTTGAAAGAATGTACTAAAGGCTGGAAGCACATTAAGAATATCAATCTATTTCTATTTGTTTAATTTTTTTTGGTGAGGATGTCGTTTGCTTCTTAATGATGCAAGTCTTCATCTTTTTACATGAAGATTTTCCTGCTATCTCACAGATATATGTTTCATTTATAGAGTGATCCTATGGCAGCTATCTATACAAAAGGAAGGGATGCTTATTGCCAGAGCTTGGTCGTACTGAAGTTGTCCTAAATTCATTAAATCCCCAGTGGATTAAGAAAGTTATTATCACTTATCATTTTGAGGTGGTTCAGACACTGTTGTAAGTTTTTGTAGGTCATGTATTTATTTTATTACATGTACTTTCTCCATATCAATTACTATTTATCTTGTATCGCAGGTTCCATGTGTATGATGTTGACTCTCAATTTCATGGACTAGAAGAAAAGGTATATTATATGATTCTATATTCTAATCACTTCCTTTAATAACAAAAAACTCTTATAGCCTGTCACTGATATGATTCAAAGTATGTTACTGAATAAGCTTTGTATGAGGCATTAGGTTATTTCTCAGTATAATTGGTGAGTTAAAGCAGAGATGCATATCCAGTTGTCAAGTTCATCCTGATTTTGTTGAAATTTGCATAAAGTTACCAACTACAAGCCTGATTTTGTTGAAGAGAACACATAATATGCGAGGACTGTAAATTTGGAGGTTTATGTTGCTTTGCTTGCTCTAGTTATTTATTAATAATATTTGATCTGTTAGTTGAATTCGGATTCAGTCTATGAATTGTAGATAACATGTAATAGTGGTATTGGTATCTATCCTGAACTGGTACACAAAAAACTGAAGCAATATCGAAAATTTGATGAAACAGAATGAGCAAAGACTTGTGATATTGTCATTGTTTCATCTGAAAGTTAATTGCATACCACCTATCTTTCTGCTTAACCCATTGATTAATTTGTCACTTTGTTTAATTTCATCGCTGCTTTATCACTGCTTCTACTCACGGATGTGCACCATCACCCGAGGTCTTTTCTATTCATGCCATTTATTGATACCAACTTAATTTCTATGATCTGGTGGAGATACTTGATGCCATTGTCGAACAAAGAGACAACCTATTTGCATTTCTTGGCCGCAAAGTTCTGGCACGAGTCACCAAATTCTTTTGTTTGAAATATCACTTCCAATCCCAAGTAGAAATGATTAGGATCTATGATGCATATCCATGAATTCAAGCCTGAAGCTATAAGAAACAGTTGACTTAGGCCTATAGCTCTTTTTGCTATGAGATAATATCACGAATGTGAACTACGAAGAAAGTTAAAGAATTAGCATATACTGGAGTTTGATTGGTATGGAAAAAGAAAAGAAACACAACATGGTTATAGTCTATTCTTTCTATTTTTGGAAATGGCACACCAATTCACTCATGAGCTAGTTTTTGTATCTTTTATCTGCTCGTGTCAATTGTTTTAAGCAAGCAAGATACATGTGAGTGACTTTGGAAGAACCATAAAAGCATTTTATGTTTATCCTGCAGATGCTTAAGTTGGACGAACAGCAACTTCCGGGCGAGGGTACTTGTTTATTGTCCGAGGTATCAGCTCTTTATCTGTTTTTTTAATTTTGTCACAAGTCATAAGCAATTACAACTACTTGCAACATTTACCAGTGACATAATTTTCATATGGTTGGTTGAGAAAGACATCATGTTCTTGTGTCTCGATTGGTCTATTGGTGTGTTCATCATCACTGGTGAATGTAAACTTGTTGAATCATCTTGTATTTTCAAATGAGTAAGCTATTGGTTTTACAATTAGTTCTCATTTTCTGTGGTTTGCTACATGAAATTACCACCCATGACATGCAAGTCAAACTATCTTTCTCATGTGATAGATTATGGTTATTGTATAGTGTTCCCTCTAAATGAACTTCTTTCTATGATCTGTAGATCTAAAATGTTACACAGGACGATAGAACCTCGTTGATGAAATTTAAATTTAAATATAGATATAGATAAAATAACTGTATGTAACTAGTAGATCTGAATCAAAGCTAGTTGAGAATTGACCACGAATGAAATCTTGTTCCAAACTCTAGATCTTTTCTGTTTAGCTTAAACATCAGCTTTGATTGAACATTTCAATGGCAGAATTCTTTGATTCGGGATGAAATATTTGGAGGCACTTAAGGTATTTGATGATACTCCTATTGTTGCCGACTGTTTCAACTTACTTTATTTGCATGCTAATTAAATGTTTGTGTTTTGTATAAAGTGGAACATGTTGGTTCTTGAAACCCTGTGAAATCGCATTCAGGATGAAGAATGGGCTTTTCGGTGGTTTCCCTGGTTGGTTATTTGCCATCATTTATTTGTCTGTTAGAATTTCTTCATTTATCAATGCTTATTCATGCAGGGATGACTTCATTAGAAAAATGTTTGACCTGCACCTTCCTTTAGCCTTGGCTTGTATCATCTCAGTTCCTTTGGGTTTTCTCCTCATTTATACAAAGGTAACTTATGTCCGTCATTTATTTGAATCCTTCTTTTGTGTAGTAACAATTATTATTATGACATTTATTTACTAATTACGTGTATATTTATGCTTGTAGGTACAAAAACTTAGATAACTGAGAGACTAACATGAAAATCGAGAGACACAAAAGCTTGAGCAAGATTGATACATCTTCATTCTCATTTTAGTTTCGATTTTTTTAGTTTATCTTGGATATGTTTTGTACATAATTTAGTTACATATTAATATTCTTTTCTCTTTTCAAATATATTCTCTTTTGTAATGTATATACCGGGAATTGTTTTACACACGAAAACAAAACATAATTAACTTCTGAAATAAAACGAAAACAGATTTAGCAATGAACTGTTAAATCAATTCTTACGTTATTCCTTAGCTAATTTGTGGCTGATATTTCTTTAGCTAATACACTTCATAGCTAATTCGTAGTTAATATAATCTGTGGCTAATCCATAGCTAATACATTCCATAGCTAATACATTCCATAGCTAATCTGTAGTTAATATAATCCCTAGCTAATCCGTAGCAAATACATTCCCTAGCTAATCTGTAGCAATCTATTCCCTAGCTAATCTGTAGCAAATTCGTCGTTTTTGGGTGGATTTTCACTTGAAAAGAAGAAAAAAATAAAATGTATAAACCACCTTTTTGCTATGGATATGCTACAAGATCATCCGTCGCTAATAATAAAGTTTTTCGCTAAATCCGTAGCAAAATATTTTTGCGACCAGCTGATTAGTGTGACTTGTTTGCTACGGATTTGATGATGACCCTTTGAAACACTTAGTGAAAATTATGTTATTATGCTTAACATATGTATGTATTAGTGTTTCACCATCAACGATTACATACCGAGTCTATTCAGTATCGTTGATGATTTCTAATATATTATGTTAAATGTAATCCTTAAGACAAGTTTCGTGACAAAGACGTTCATCGCTGACATCGAAGACAAAACTAATGAACAAGTGACAAGTCTACTCATGATCTGATGATGCGGATATCAGTGAAACCAAGACAAGTCCACAAAATGCGAAGAAATACGAAGAAAAGCTTCAGCGATCGCTGACCTTAATTCAGACTCCCTGAAGAAAAGAATCCCTCAGCGATTGATGATCATAAAGCTTCCTTTCCAAGTTTCTTTCGTGTTATCTTTGCACAAAAAGTACAACTGTCAGAAGAGACATACCTCTGCTGCAAATCTTACAACAACTCTGAAGACTACACTGTTCACCATTCGACCAAAAACATGTCGCCAAAATTCAGAGGCATGCAACCAACCAAATAGTGACACATGTAAAGTACCCCTGCCATGCATATAATGCATAGGGTATAAATAGAAAGGTTGAGCCTCACTCTAAAGTGTTGCCTTCTATCTCTTCTACCTTAGTGAACCACATATAGAAACCCATGTTTTCTATATCCTCTCAACCTCTATCTCTGGTTCTAAGTGGAAACCCCTTTGTGATTCTTAAGTTTGGTTAGATTAGGTTTTACTTAATCTTGTTCCGCAACAAACTGTAAAATGTGATTTGAGTTATCAATAAAGAATTTATTAAACCATAAAAATATGTGTTTGTATTCAACCCCCTTTCTACAAACTTGTTAAGCACCTTCGGGACCAACAAGTGGTATCAGAGCAGATTGTTTAATCAATAAACAAGATCTTGCTTTATTCTCTTCCTTGTTGTTCTCAACAATGGCACTAAACACAAGTTCAAACTACTATGATAATGGTTCACTATCTAAACCTCTTCGATTTAGTAGAGACAACTTTGCTCTCTGAAAAAATCGAATAATGCTCTTTCTAGAAGGTGTAGATCCTACTATACCTGAATATGTAGCAAATGGACCCTATGAACCATTTCTTATCATAGCTGCAGTCCCTACCACTGAAACCACACCCGCTATCCCTGAAAGGTACCCTCCCAAAGAAATAAGACAATGGAGCGACAAGGACAAAAAGAAAGTAGGATTAGATGTAAAAGCAAAAACCATTATTTCTATGGCTTTGCCTGATGAAGCCTTCCATTCCATCATGCATCTGAAAACTTCTAAAGATATGTGGGACACTATATGTGTTCAGTATGAAGGTACCAATGAAATCCAAGAAACCCGAAAGATCAACTTGGTAAGACAATATGAGAGTTTTATTTGTGGTAAGAATGAATCCCTATCTGATGTTCACCAGAGATTTAACTGTTTAATCATTGATCAAAGGACTGTTGGTAGGACCTATTCTAATTCTGAGGTCCTCACCAAATTCTTGGAATGTCTTCCTGAAAGTTGGGATAGTTATTCAATATGTCTTAAGCTGACCAAAGACTTAAATCATCTTTCTCTCAGTACTCTCTATGGGATTTTGCTCAACTATGAGCAATCAAATCAACTGAAAAAGAATCTTGTTAAAGATTCTAAATACTCCAAAAGCACTCATGTTGCTTTAGTCTCTTCAGAGATTATCCCATCTCAGCGATCTACTCTCACTATCACTGAGTTAGATTCTGACTCAGAGGATCTATCAGACACTGACACCATTCAGAGTTTGATGAATCTCTAGCACTCTTGAAAAAATCTTTTAAGAGATTTGCAAGAAAGAGCAATTTCCGAAGAAATAAGCCTCTCTCCCTATCTGACAAGCCTAAATCAACACCTGTTGATAAGGCAACTGCTACCTGCTACAACTGCGAGAAAATCAACCATTTTGCCAGTGAATGCAGGTCAAAAAAAGTCTTTAAACCATCTTCAACTAAGAAGTCCAGCGATAACAAATACCTTAAGTTGAAAGAAAAATATGAGAAACTGAAAGGCTTCAAGCGAAAAGGTAAGGGTCTTATCGCTAAAGAGGATGACTGGGTAGAATCAAAAGAATCAAGTTCTGATGAAGAAGATGTTGCTAATCTCTGTCTTATGGCTGAGATTAAGGAAGAAGTGGAAGAACCTTCAGGATCAACCACAAGCTTTATCTCCTCTCAGGTATCAATCTCTACTAACCCCTCTCTTTCTAAAGCTGAGAGATGTCGTGATGTTGACATATTGACGATTGACTTATACAATGCATTAAATGGCAAAAACTTAGCTGAAAACAAAAATATTGATCTAACTGAACAACTTGAAAAATGCCATCTAAGAATCAAGGAACTAACTCTTTTAGAAGAAAATTTAAAAGATCAAGTCATTGTCAATGAAAGCATCAGCATTGAACGCGAACAAGCTATCGCTGCTCTCAAAGCTGAAAAAGCAACGGTTGAAGGATGGTGCAAATCCTCAACTAAGGTCACTGAGATCTTAAGTGCTCAGATCCCTGCTCATGATAAAACCGGTCTTGGTTATAAATCTGATAAGGATAAACCTAGCAGAGACTGTTCCATGCTTAAGTTTGGAATGTTTGTCTCTTCTATCCCTGACACTTCCTCATCTCAGTGCTCTTTGTCTTCCAACCTTATCCCTGTGTATTTATCAAAGAGTTCTAAACTCGCTGATAAAGGGAAATCCATTTCCCATCATCCTCAGAAGGCTACAAAGGTAGCAAAGCTAAAGGTCTCCTATAAACCTTCAGCTAATCAACCTTCTAGTTCTAGATCTATGATCACTGGTAATATTCATAGATCCACTCCAAAACTAAAGATTGACATTAAGCCTAAGAAATCAGAAGAACTGAAAGTTCCTCTAAGATCTAATGCTAAGGGTATTCTTGGAGCTGTCCCGACTCACTCAAGTTTTCTAATGCTACTGGTTTTAAGGCCACTTTCAACTATAGAAAATGTTGTCACTGTGGATTTACTGACCATATTGATAGTAAATGTCCCAAAGCCACAAAGGCTGAAAAGATAGCCAAAGGGAAGATGAATGCCTCCAAGGCTAAGATAGTCACCAAAGCTGAGAAATCTGCCAAGGTGAAAAATACCACTAAAGTTAAGAAATTAACTAAAGTGAAGGTTACCACTGACGCTGAATCTATAGATGCCGTGAAGATTGTTGAACCTTCTATCTCCACTAACTCCATTGGACCCATTGAAAAGTAGGTACCAATCAAAACTTAATCTTCCTTATGTTTGCAGGTCTCGAAGGGTATCTGGTATCTAGATAGTGGATGCTCTCGACACATGACTGGCCAAAAGAACCTGCTCACTGAATACAAGGAAGAGAAAGGTCCCTCAGTGACGTTTGGCAGAAATGGAAAAGGTTATACTAGAGGGTTTGGTGTACTCAACAATGGTATAACTACCTTCCGAAGAGTCGCTTACGTAGATGGACTAAAGCACAATCTTCTCAGCATTAGTCAGCTATGTGATAAAGACTACGAAGTATGCTTTTCTAAGAAAGCATGTTCAGTGATGGACAAAGATGGAAAACTTGCTCTTAGTGGTTATCATATGGAAAATGTTTATGTAATAAACATGGACTCTACAACCACTGAAAACATCTGTTTTCTGTCGAAAGACTCATCAGATGTCAACTGGCTATGGCACAAGAGGCTCTCCCATCTCAACTTCAAAACACTGAACACTTTATCCTCAAAGGAACTAGTCTACGGTCTACCTCAACATTCATATGCAAAGGAATCTCTTTGCTCAACATGTGAAAAGGGAAAGTAGACTAAAGCTAGTTTCAAGTCTAAGCAAGTTTCATCAGTGACAAGTCCTCTTCAACTCTTGCATATAGATTTGTTTGGCCCTGTCAACATCCAATCCATAGCTGGAAAGAAATATACTCTTGTCATTATAGATGAATACTCTCGATATACCTGGGTGATATTTCTCCATTCTAAGAGTGATACCCCAGATGAACTTATATCTTTTTTTAGAAAGATGAAAGTGCTGAATAACTTAACTGTTCGCTCAATAAGGAGTGATCATGGAACTAAATTAAAAAATGGTTCCCTGAATAACTTCTTTGAGAGCAAGGGAATTTCTCCTATCTTCTCTGCTGTGAGAACTCCTCGGCAAAATGGAGTCGCTGAAAGAAGAAACTGAACGATCATTGAAGCCGCAAGATCAATGCTCAACGATTCTCATCTTCCAACTCAATTCTGGGCAGAAGCTGTCAACACGACATGTTTTACTCAAAACAGGTCGCTGATTGTCAAAAGATTCAACAAGACTGCCTATGAACTCTTCCATGGGAGAAAGCCTTCTATCATCTTTCTTCATATCTTTGGTTGTCAGTGTTTTATTCTAAACAACAGAGATACCCTTGGAAAGTTTGATCCAAAGGCTGATGAAGGAATTTTTCTTGGATACTCTTCAATCTCCAAATCCTACAGGGTATTCAACAAGAGAAGACAAATTGTAGAAGAAACAATCCACGTCACCTTTGATGAATCCAAATCAACGAACTCTAAACCTATCGCCGATAATGAAGAACTCAATGCATAGATGTTTTCTTATTATGGAGAAACTGAACCACTTTTCAACTCACATCATCATGCAAACCCTTCCAATGCTGATTATGATCCAGACATCATACCACCTAACACTGAATCCACTTCATGGGTATCAGTTGTTCCTCTAAACACATTACCACCATCTGATCTTCCGACCTCTGAATCCCCTAACATCTCTGAAGATCTCTCAGTGAATGATATTCAACCTGAACATCAACCTCAAAAGTTGATAATTGATGAACCTCAGGCTGAAACATCTTCTTCAGTGAATATTCCCATTATTGATCCAATATCTAACATAGATGCTCAGGCCCCAACTTAGAGATGGACCATAAATCACCCTATTGATCAAATCCTTGGTGATCCAGATGCAGGTATTTAGACTCGATGAAGCTCAGGTAACATCTGTCTTTTTGTTAACTTTCGCTTTCTTCTCAAGCCTAAGAAGACTAACGATGCCCTCAGAGATCCAAACTGGGTTAGCACTATGCAAGAAGAGCTGACTGAGTTTGAAAGAAAAAACAAAGTTTGGAATCTTGTTCCCCGACCATCTGAAAAAACTGTTATAGGCACCAAATGGGTGTATCGAAACAAGTTAGATGAAAATGGGACTCTAACCCACAACATAGCTAGACTAGTTGCTCAGGGATACAGACAAGAGGAAGGCATAGACTATGATGAAACACTTGCCCCTATGGCTAGGCTCGAAGAAATTCGATTATTCTTAGCCTATGCTATTCACAAAGACTTCATAGTATATCAAATGGATGTTAAGTCAACATTCCTTAATGAAAAATTGACTGAAGAAGTCTATGTTGAACAACCCCCACGGTTCTCTGACCCTAAACATCCACACTTTGTCTACAAGTTTTATAGGGATCTCTATGGGTTAACAAGCCCCTCGTGCTTGGTATGACACACTCTCTTCTTTCCTTGTCTCTGAAAAAATTGAGCGTGGCAAAATTGACAACACTCGATTTTTCAGAAAGATAAAATGTCATATTATTCTTGTTCAAATATATGTTGATGACATTATATTTGGTTCTACTAACCCATCTCTGTGTACTCAATTCGCTGAAAGAATGAAGAAAGAATATAAAATGAGTATGATGGGTGAGCTAACTTACTTCCTTGGACTTTAGATCAAACAATCTGATAAAGGCATGTTTATTCATCAGGGTACGTATGTTAAAGATACTGAAAAAGTTTGATCTCACTCAAACATCAGCGATGAATACACCTATGGCACCCCTGCTGACATTAAACAAGGATCCATCTAGAAAACCAGTAAATGTCACTGCCTATAGAGGAATGATAAGCTCCCTGCTGGATCTAACAGCGAGCTGACCTGATATCATTTATTCTACTTGTCTTTGTGCACGAGATCAATCAAAACCCAAGGAATCCCATCTGATCGCTGTCAATCGAATTTTCATATATTTGAAGGGAACTCCTAATTTAGGTATTTGGTACCCCAAAGACTCAGGGTTCGATCTAACTATCAGATAGTAATTTTGCAGGTTGCAAACTGGATAGAAAAAGCACCACTGAAGGATGTCAACTCCTAGGTGGAAAGTCGGTAAGTTGGACAAGCAAAAAACAGAACTCATTGTCCACTTCCACAGCTGAAGCTGAGTATGTAGCCGTTGGAAGTTGTTGTGCTCAGGTTTTATGGATGAGAAATCATATATTAGACTATGACCTTCAACTCTCCAAAATTCCAACCTATTGTGACAGCACTAGTGCCATCGCTATAGCAAACAATCAAGTGCTACACTCAAAGACGAAACACATCGAAATCATATATCATTTTATCAGAGATCATGTGATGAATGTTGACATAGAACTTCATTTTATTCCTACTGACTATGAGCTAGATGATATCTTTACCAAACCTCTTGATGAGATAAGATACAACTTTCTCATCAGCGAGCTTGGAATGCTGAACCTTGAAGATTAATTCTTCAGTGTTCATACATTAAGTCAGCAATTAAAATTCTATCCTATTCATCCCTAAATCTCTGAATGAAGTGTCTCTGATATTCAGGTATGAATTCTCTAACCAACTCTAGAACCTGAGCCTATTTTCACTGATGACGATCGGTTGTCCCTAACTCTCGCTATTGATTTCATTTTCGGGGCTACCTCTCTCATTCTAGAGATAGAAGATTGCTTAAAGGCATTGGAGGCTGATACCCGCAAGACCGCTGTTGCTGATGCTGCTACTATTGAGACCTCCCCCATTGATGATGACAATGAGGGGGAGAAGAATACTGAAGAAGATGCAGTTGTCGTCGTGGAAGACCTTCCTCCTCATGTTGAGGGGGAGAAGACAGTTGAAGAAAAAATATCTGAAAAGCAAGCACCTCCCTCCTCCCTAGTGATCATGGAAGATGCTAATGTTGAAGAAGAGGATGATGAAGAAGAAGATGATGAAGAGATTGATCTAGAAGATGATGATGAGGAGGATGATCCTTCTCTATGGTTCACTCCTGTCAACATCATTGTTCCTGTTCCAGCGCAGAAGGGTGTTGTCATCAAAGAAGCAGGGGCGAGTAAAGACAAACCTGCAGATCCTTCTTCCAAAGGCAAGCAAAAGGGGATTGTTGCCGAAGGAAACCTGAAGATTGTGCTACAATCTGAGGGGGAGCTACCTTCTCAGGTATGTCTCATTATTGTTCCCCTTTCCTTATTTTCACACCTAAAAACCATATCTCACTTCTAGCCTTTATCTTTCTCCTTCTTAATTCCATACACTCACTTTCGTTTAAATTTTTGCTCAACTAGTTCTCTCCCTTGCTTAAGGGAGCTTCCTTGCAAATAATCCCAGCTACCCCGGCTGAAGAACCAATAATCCTAGTCTCTGTCAGAGAGACTGATGAAGAAGATGAAGAAGAAGAATCACTAAGCCACCCAATAAGACCCTCTCAACTTATCAAAAGGTCAGAGGATCAAATCCAAAGGCGGTTAGAGATGATTCTTCATCTCGAGAGTCAAAGGCTGAAGATCCCTCCTCAAGCTTCCTCTGAAGAGCTTGTTTTCCTATCACCAGAAGAAATAGAAGAATCGATCAGGGCTGAACGACTCTACGCTGAATGCCAAAAGGATGCTTCTCTAGCCCTTAAAGTTCAATCAACACTGGTCAAGGACAAAAAGATGAAAAAGAATCCGATGAAAGTTCAAGTAGCGCTTCTAAAGGAAATAAAGGAGGAGAACAGAAAAGCTAAAGAGGTCATCGATCATGATCTAGCTTGGTGCAAAAAGAAGCTTGATCGTCGATCTGACCCATCAAAAATCTCAGCAGTGACACTCTTAGGGAAAGGCAAGAAGAAACAACTCTCTGTTACAATGGAGATCATCAGAAGTGATGGAAGCTCTAAAGTTATGTTTCTATCAAAATTGGAACACTTCGGTTTTTATGAGTGGTTGGAGTTCAAGGAAGCACTGAAGAAATCAAGATCAATGCATAGGGTCAATGTTGAAGCACTGCTCGAAGCTCTCAGCAGTAAGGTCACTGCTAGAATGAGTTTGCCCTCAGCTCTACCACAGAAACCAAGAATAGTTAGATGGAAACAAGCTTCCACATCTGTCAATGATGTTGTGATCAGGAATGAATCCAGTATCAAGTTCTCCAGAGATGTAGTAGTTGGTCCCTCTCTAGACCTTTCAACACTCAACCTATCCCTACCCCCTGGTGGACCATTTATAATAGGACAGGTGATAAATGCACCCCTTGGTGTATTCTTCCACGATGATGATGAAATCATCAGGTTTCAAAGAGCCTCAGAGATCCCTCTCTACCCTTTTGTACACCTAAAGGATCTTCTCTACATATGGCACGAAAATTCAACATCGGGGACCCTCATCAAGACTCTCATTCGAAAGGAAGCAGCTGTTTGAAAACAGAGTGAAGAAGAGGTACATGATCATATGATTGTAATAGAAGAATTCATGTCAAGGAACAACCACCTTAGCTAATAGGTTATATTTTGTCTTGTAATCTATTAGTGAGGCTTACAGTACTAGTATAGGACTTCACTTGTACTTGTAATTTTCATATTCCCCTTGTAATACTTATTTACTAATTAATGAAAATTTCAGTGAAGTACTTTACTCCATTAGTACTATAAAAGATTCCTCAAAATAGTAATTAGGACATGTATGTTATGAGTCCTGATTATCCTTATGTTTTGAAATAAATTAGTTTTCTCTTATTGCTTTGTCATCATCAAATAGGGGGAAATTGTTGATCCAAACTCTCTCAGTGATTTGATGATGTCCCTTTGAAATACTTAGTGAAAATTATGTTTAACATATGTATGTATTAGTGTTTCACCATCATCGACTACATACTGAGTCTGTTCAGTATCGTTGGTGATTTCTAATGTATTATGTTAAATGTAATCCCTGAAGACAAGTATCGTGACAAAGACGTTCATCGCTGACATCGAAGACAAAGCTGATGAACAAGTGACAAGTCCACTCATGATCTGATGCGGATATCAGTGAAACCAAGACAAGTCCACAAAATGCAAAGAAATACGAAGAAAAGCTTCAACGATCGCTAACCTTAATTCAGACTCTCTGAAGAAAAGAATCCCTCAGCGATTGATGATCACAAAGCTTCCTCTCCAAGTTTCTTTTGTCTTATCTTTGCACAAAAAGTACAACTGTCAGAAGACACATACCTCTGTTGCAAATCGTACAACAAATCTGAAGACTACATTGTTCACCATTCGGCCAAAAGCATGTCACGAAAAGTAAGAGGCATGCAACCAACCAATTAGTGACACGTGTATAGTACCCCTGCCATGCATTTAATGCATAGGGTATAAATAGAAAAGTTGAGCCTCACTCTAAAGTGTTGCCTTCTATCTCTTATATCTTAGTAAACCACATATAGAAACCCTTGTTTTCTATATCCTCCCAACCTCTATCTCTTATTCTAAGTGCATACCCCTTTGTGATTCTTAAGTTTGTTTAAATTAGGTTTTACTTAATCTTGTTCCGCAACAAACTGTAAAATGTGATTTGAGTTATCAATAAACAATTTATTAAACCATAAAAATATGTGTTTGTATTTAACCCCCGTCTTCTACAAACTTGTTAAGCACCTTCGGGACCAACACACAATGTATTCGATATACATGGTATGAAATCAACAAATATAAGGAGATATAGACAAGACACAATTATCTCTAATCAACCATTATTATCACTTATCTATTTGAGACAAATATTCTATTAAAAACGAAACGTCGTCCATCAAAAATATCGAAGGAAAAGAATGTCGAAAATGGTGTCTTTGAAAGTAGAAGACAACCGTGGGTTAAAATGTTTAAATGGTCATATTTATGTTCCAAGAGTGGGTGAGATCCATAAGAAATTGTTAGAAGAGGCACATAAATCACGATACTCTATCCACCTGGATACCAATAAAATGTACAAAGATCTTCGTCGGTTCTATTGGTGGTAGGGTATGAAAAAGGATATTGCACACTTTGTTGAAAGGTGTGTAACTTGTTTACAAGTGAAGGTGGTGCATTAACTGAAGTATGAAAACATCAAATGTTGGACATCTCGGTTTGGAAGTGGGATTATATCACAATAGACTTTGTGACAAACCTGTCTAAAACTCTTAAAGTTTTTGATGCGGTTTGGGTGATTGTGGACCGACTCCCTAAGTCAGCGCATTTCTTACCAATCATGGAATCATACTTAATGGAAAGGTTGGCGAAACTGTATATTTGACGAGGTGGTGACTTGTCATTGCCTGCCGTTGTCAATAGTATCAGACCGTGATAGTCGTTTCACTTCTTTATTTTGGAGGAGCTTTCAAAGAGAAATGTGATCACAAATCAAATTCATTATTGTACCACTCTTAGACTGATAGGTAGAGAGAACGGACGATTCAGAGTTTCGAAGATATGTTGAAGACTTATGCAATAGATTTCAACGGTTTTTAGGAAAGTCATCTTCCATTATTGAGTTTTCATATAAGAACAACTATCATCCAAATATCCAAGAAGCTCCTTATGAAGTGTTATATGGTAGAAATTGTAGGACGTTATTATGTTGGAACTTGGAATGAAGTCGGGGAAAAGCAACTAGTAGGATCGAAAATTGTGCAGGTAACCGCAAGTAAAATTGTTCAAATCCAGAAAAGATTGAACGTAGCTTAAGATAGGAAAAATAGTTACCTAGATAAAAGACACAAAGCGATAGAATTTCAAGTCGGTGATAATGTAATTTTGAAAATATCCCCATCAAAGGGATGATGCGGTTTGGTAAGAAATAAAAGTTGAGCCCACACTATATTGGACCGTTCACGATTATTGAACGTGTTGGTGAAGTGGCGCATAAATTGGATCTACTCAGAAGTTGCAAAGTATTCACAATACGTTTCACGTTTCAAATTTAAAAATATAGGACTTTGTCCTATATGAGGATCGAAGATGACACTACCTTTCGACATAAACACTCTAGCGACAAAAAATCGCTAAGTGTGAAAAAGCCAGATTTCAAGGCCAAAACAACAGTCAAAACAGAACCGTCGCGACAAATATCAAACATCAGGTTCGATAAGAGGAAGATCTCGACCATGACCATGTTTCCTCAATACCCAAAGATCTCCTCTTACGGATTCAAAGGGACTTCCAAGGACTTGGTCGAGGCCTTAAGAAACGTGCAAACGACCATCCGGTGGCCGAAGAAAAGCGACAAAGATGATGACAAGAAGGATAAGACCAAATGGTGCGACTTCCACAATGACCACGACCATACGACAGACGATTGCAATGCTCTTAAAAAGGAGCTCGCTTGGCATGTCACGAAGGGTAATCTTAAGGAAATTTTCGACGAACCAGCAACGCTCAATAATGACGTTCGACCACCATCTCCTGTTCATGAGAAAGTCGTGAATTACGTTACAGGAGGATCCCACGTCTGTGGTCTGACTTACTTTGCGGCAAAAAGGCATGCTCATCAGGGGGCAAACAATTAGCCAATCCCTCGATCCTCACGCCCAAGAGAAGAATTGGATCTTGAGTCGATGAAGATAACGTTCGACCAAGATGACCTGGGCGACTTACATCAAAAACATCACGACGGGTTAATTGTACAAATCAAGGTCGGCAATTGTTTGACCCAAAGGGTGTTGGTCGATGGAGGAAGCTCAACGGACATAATCTTTGTCGACACCATCAAATCTATGGGACTCGACAAGTCAGAAATCGTTCGACACACGACAACCTTAGTTGGTTTCAATGGAGACACAACGAGCACATTTGGAGAAATCACTTTGCCCGTCTGCGCCAAGGGAATCAACAAGCAGACCAGATTCAGCGTCATCGATTGTTCATCAGCATACAACATCATTCTAGGTCGACCCTGGCTCCACGACATGAAGGTGGTCCCTTCGATGTACCACCAGGCGATGAAATTTCCCATGCCGTGGGGAGTCTAGGAGATCAAAAGTGAACCAAAATTTGCTCACGATTGCTACAAGACAACGATGAAACTGCGAAAGCAATCCATCTATCAATTACAGAACCAGGATGCTCCTGACACTGTCGACGACTATCATTTGGAGGAAGTCATCCTAGACCAAAGGAATCCTGATCAAGTCGTCTTCGTAGGTTCGTCCCAAGATCCTTCCATTAAAAAAAAACTAATTTTTTTTTTGCAGGAACATGCTGATTGTTTCGCTTGGACGAACGAATACATGGTCGACATCGATCCTGACGTTATATCACACAAATTAAATGTGGACCCATCGTTCAAACCCATCAAGCAGAAACGTCGAAAGTTCGCTCCAGAGCGAAACAAGGTGATCAATGACGAAGTCGACAACCTCCTCAAAACCGGGAAAATTCGAGAAGTAAAATACCCCGACTGGTAAGCCAATGTCGTAGTCGTACGAAAGAAAAACGGCAAATGGAGGGTGTGCATAGATTTTACAGACTTAAACAAGGCATGTCCGAAGAATCAATTTCCTTGACCTCATATCGATGCTCTAGTCGATGCAACTACTGGACATGAACTCTTGACATTCATGGACGCATATTCAGGCTATAATCAGATACTTATGCACGTCAACGATCAAGAGAAAATTGCCTTTATGACAGATAGAGATATTTATTTTGATAAGGTTATGCCTTTTGGTTTGAAAAATGCAGGTTCCACATATCAGCGATTGGTTAACAAAATGTTCAAGGAACGAATTGGTGATACTATGGAAGTCTACATTGACGACATGCTCATCAAATCAAGACAAGCTGTCAATCATGTCGAGCATCTACGACAGTCGTTAGACATTCTCAGAAAATATCACATGAAGCTGAATCCAACAAAGTGCTCTTTTGGAGTAAGTGCTGGGAAATTCTTGAGATATATGGTTACTCGACGATGGATCGAAGCTAACCCTGACCAGATCAAGGCCATAATCGAGATCAAGTCGCCAATAAATTTTAAAGAAGTTCAACGTTTGACTAGTCATGTGTCGGCTTTAAATAGGTTTATCTCACGATCATCGGACAAATGCCACCTGTTCTACAACGTCCTGCGAAAGAACAAAGGTTCCAGTGGATGGAAGACCACGAGCAAGCATTGCAGAAATTAAAAAAATACATGGCGTCGCCCCCATTGCTATCAAAACCAAAGGAAAATGAGGTCTTACAATTTTACTTAACCGTTAGTCCTAATGCAGTAAGTGCAGTCCTGGTAAGAGAGGACGACAAACACCAACTGCCTATCTGCTATGTAAGTAAATCTTTACTCGATGCTAAAACCAGGTATTCATCGATGGAAAAAACTATTACTGTCATTAGTCACAACTGCTAAAAAGTTGTGGCATTACTTTGAATCACATCCTATAACTGTCGTTACTAACTTTTCACTCAAGTCTGTTTTGAGAAAACCAGAATTAACAGGACGATTGGCGAAATGGAGCATATATCTCAGCAGTTACGACATCGATTTCAAGCCCAGAACTGCAATCAAATCACAAGTCCTAGTAGACTTCGTCGCTGACTTTTGTCCTGAACTAGAGAAAGAAGCACAAGACGAAGCTTTTTCTGTGACGACTCAAAACGACAAACCCTGGACTCTACATATTGACTGATCGTCCAATGCTAGAGGCACAGGACTGGGCGTCGTCTTAAAGTCGCCACAGGGGGAAAGATGGTGTACTCCATACGATGAGACTTTAAAGCAACCAACAATGAAGCAGAGTATGAAGCCCTGATCGTGGGCATGAACATGGCGCTCGTCTGGTTACTTTCTTTAGTTTGGATAAAGCTCCACACCGACCTTAAATCTTCCGAAGGACGGTTTTTGGCATTAACACCATGTAATGATGATGAGTAAATATGTGAAATTGTATGAATTTACATATAAATTCAACATTATAACATTCTGATGGGTAAAATAGACAATTTAAACAAATTCAGATATTTATCAATTTACAAAGATAAACACTCTTATTCATTAACATTTCAGATTTCAGCACCACCTCTAATTAGTCAGAAGTGAACAAAAGAATTCAAACTTCAACACCTCTTAAAAAACAAACTTCACCTTATGGTGTATTGTTAATGGGTAAATACGCATATAAACAGTTTTAGACTTATATTATAAAGAAATTTTTATTTAGGAAACTATGCTCCAACAGTTAGTTGGTAGTTGAAGATGAATATGACATACTAAAAAGTGTAAGCATATCAAATAACATAAGGAAATGTTCCATAAACTTACATAGAATTCCCATTTTTGGAAAAACCTATTAGAATTTCCACAGTTGTAGGACGTTAATTGTTGAATCTTTTGGAATACTTCTTCAAGGGAGGAGTAGGTCCCAATAGTTTTATTTGTCTATACCGACAATCAGGACCATTTGGACAAAACCCGAGCTTGTACCTACCCTTTTAAATTTATTTTGTCACAAATACTCTCAAATGACAATGTAGTGAATGTACTAAGGGGTCTTTTACTAAATGGTTACCGAGTAAGTGCTTATCGATATTATTGAAATGAAATATTGGCCTCATTAGAAGAATGTTACTTTTCTCAAGTTCTACAACAACATCATCCATGCCATTTTTCTTGTGATTTCTCAAATATCATTTGTTGGACTAACTTTGCAAGTTATATGTATCAGGAGCATTATTAAAAACATGATATGTAAATTGCAGTACATACAATGCTTTTATCACAATATGAGATAGTAAATCAATCTTTGTCGGTGGAAGCTTTTGCATATATATATATATATAGCCATAGGTTCAAATGAGAAATGCTAAGTGTGTGAGAAATAGAGAAGTAATCCTAACCATTCATACGGTCAAGATAAGATTTGACTGGTCAAATATTATGCCTTTGACTGGTCAAATATTATGCCTTTGATTGGTCAAAAATTGCGGCTTTGATTGGTTAAAAGTTGCAGCTATTCCAAAAATAGAAGGACAGTTTCATAATTTTTACAAATACACGAGACGAGTTCATATATGAACCAGTATGATTCACATATGAAATATATGTTCATATGTGAACCAGTGTAATTCATATATGAACTTTTTAACTGATTCTTATATGAACTAATTAACTTATTCACATATGAACTAATTAACTGTAGATTCATATGTGAATCAGTTGAACTAATTAACTGATTCACATATGAACTATTTAATTGTAGGTTCGTATGTGAATCAGTTGAACTAATTAACATATTCACATATGAACATTTATGATTCATATATGAACTAATTAACTGATTCTCAAATGAACTATATGAACTCGTCCAGCGTATTTTACGAAACTACCCCTCTATCTTCTACAGACCATGCAAGAAATTATCCGGTGCTTCACGGTCAAAGCCGGAAATTTTGGCTAGGATCATTTCTCTATTTCTCATACACTTAACATTTCTCATTTGAACTTCTTCCTACATATATATATATATATATATATATATATATATATATATATATATATATATATATATATATACAGAGAGAGAGAGAGGTGGATTCATACGAGAACAACATCTACTTAAAAAAATGTAACACCCGCTATTTTGGGGTTGGGTGAAAAGTTGACTATTACCCAAAGTTCAAGGGGGTAAAATGTAACTTGGGTTATATAAATAGAAATCAGATTTTAGATATTTTAAAAATATCACAAATATCTGTTCTTGATAATCAGAGAGAGAGAGAAGAGAAGCAGGAGAAAGTGGTCGTTCGGTTTTCTCCAAATCCAGGTACGAATCTAGCTTAATGCTTTGATCTGAATGCTTTTAGCCGCGTAGAATCTCGTTGTGAAGGTTTTAAACCGTTCCATTGTGAGATCTGAGTATTTCTCATTTTGGATCTGGGTTCTGCATCGATCTGTTCATGGTGTTCTTGATGAAACAAGACGATGGTCATTTGACCGATGGTCCTTCGACCGGTTGGTCGTTCGACCAATTGGTCGTTCGACCGATGTGTCCTTTGACCGGACTTAGGTTCGACCGAGGTCGTGTTCGACCGAAGGTCCCGTTCGACCGAGGTCCTGTTCGACCGAGGTCGGGTTCGACCGGTGTCGGGTTCGACCGAGGTCAGGGTTCGACCGGTGTTGTCATTTCGACCGGACTAGTTCCTGGTAATTGTTAGGCTCTATTGTCTTTAAGTTTTATGTAAGAAAGTTATCTGTGTTTCGACTTACCGACTTATCGGTGTTGTCATAGGTAGCAATCGTAAGAAGCATTCTTTAATCAGGAAGAAATCTGAGGTGAGTCCTTAAGCTAAATCGGTCTGTATTACGAATGCTATGTGACAAATGTATTATTTAAATGTGGAAAACCTGGTTTCAAAGTAACTGATTCTGTTGGGAAATACCTTCTAAAGATTTCACATTTTCAAGAATCACAATTTATAGAATTGAACCGTTGTTCATATGAATTGCCTGTATATCTGATTTAATATGAGCATGCTCTGAAATGACATGCTTTGGCTTTGAGTCTTAGTGCAATGGATCCATAGGCACTGTGTTCCTATGTCCCCTGTTTTGGGCATTTGGTTCACGTTTTAGCACGGGATAGGCATCGGGTTGCCATGATAAGTAAGGTGTGGGCCTATACGGTCGGGCAGCGTCTCATGGTGCAGTAAGGTGAAATCCCATTATGTGCTTGAGTTCCCCCTGTTTTGGGAACTCTCAAGGATAGATCCAAAGGGGTTGACTTGAATGTTTTGAGCAACAGATCTAGAGGGGTTGAGCTCGTTATGTGATATGTGGGTATTACTTATACCATGTTTAATCACTAATGGTTTATTGGATTTCTTGACTTAGCTCATGGCTATACTACCGCGTGGCACCAATTGGGTTTAGTACTCTCTTTTATTTGGCTTGTTCTCACTAGGCGTTAGCCTAACGCTTGCTCTTGGTTGTCATGTTGGCAGGTTATCTTAGCAGTGGGGCTCGTCGGGACTGAGGGAGCGACCTTGGGGTCGTGAGGGATTCTTTTGAAGATTCATTTTGGAAGTATAGCGACACCCGTCCCTAATCTAGATATTTTATAGATTAATAGGATGTTGTTTTATACTTCAGTTATCTACCTCAATATTGGCTACTCTATACCCGTTGGGTTGATTGTGTAATGAAAATTGTCACACCTTATTCCGCAACTTAGTCTATTGCCGAATTGTTTCTTCAATATTTTATTTCCGCAGTTTCTAGGGTGTTTCAAGTTGGTATCAGAGCCTTGGTTTAAGTGAACTAGGTATGACTGTAAGATGCCTAGACTTAAGCTGAGACTATTAAGTTACGACTCGTGAGATGGGGTAGATCTTGTAAGATAGGATGGTCTTAGGGTCAACGGAAAATTGCACAAGTTAAAAGTTGTAACGATGGTAATAAGCACTCTTGCGTATTATACGTTCATAATTTCACTTAGCTAACGTTATTATGAAAATGTCTTACGTGAGCATACTTAGATTACTGTTGTTATAACGATTGATAAGTGTAGAAGTACGTTCTCTGTGTTTTCCGTAATCCTTATCCCGTTCTTTTGCATGATTGCGTTCAGCAGAACCATGGTTAATACCAGGAGTCATCCGGAAGGCCAGGAGGCCGACATACCTACGGCCGACCATCCGCTGGCGACCGTAGTGGGGGAAACTGTGCGCGTGAGTAATGTGCTGGGTGGAGGACCCGAGCATATTCCTCGACGAAATTTGGAGGCTAATGAGCCTATTATAGAAGAAGTGACGGCTGAAACGAGAATGATGGATCGTATGATGTTGGCCATGAATAGGGCCATGGCGCAACAACAGGAAGTGTTCTTGAAACTCCTCGAGGACCGAGACACTAACAACCGTAGGCCCGAAACGGTTGGCGAGAATGTGATTGTTGCTGGATCCGGGGGTACCGGACCTGTAATTTCCCCTGTGGTAACTGCAACCCTAGGCGTCAATCGAACGGCACGGACTTGCACGTTCAAGGCTTTTCTGGGTTGCCGACCACCAGAATTTAAAGGCTCGGACAATCCCTTAGATTGTATGGCCTGGGTTCGAGAGATGGAGCAAGCTTTTCGCTCAAGCGAATGTGGGGAAAACAGAGGGTGATATTTGGTTCCCGAATGCTGCGGGGAATAGCTCTTACCTGGTGGGATGTGTACTCTGCTTCGCTGGAGCCAACTGTTCTAGACCAATTGTCTTGGTCTACCTTCAAGGAGAAACTGCTAGAGGAGTACTGTAACGAGCGGTCGTTGGACCGAATCAAGGATGAATTCCAGAATTTGAAGAAGGGAGGTATGTCTGTGAGGGAATACAACCGCCTCTTCATGGACAAGCTAGGCTTTGTGGGACATCTGGTCCCGACAGAGAAAGATAAGATCAAGGCTTACATCAAGGGTCTTCCATCGGACATGATGTCGATGGTTCGCGTAACGAAGACCTCCACCCTTCGGGAGGCAATGGAAGAAGCTCAACTCATGGAGGATGCTTACAGTCTCGGCAGGGATCAGGGTGGTCGCCAAGTCGAGAAGAGAAAGTGGGAGGGGAGTTCAATGCCCTCAAAGAAACCCTTTTATGCCAACAGCAGCACTCAGCGAGGAGCTGATCCTAGACGTGATGCTAGGTGGTGTTCCAAGTGCCGAAGCAAGCATTTCGGCCCTTGCAACTTTGTTCCCGGGACGTGCTACAAATGTGGGAAGACGGGTCACACGTTCCGAGATTGCCCTCTCAAGGGACAGGTATGTTTTGAGTGTAGGGAACCGGGGCACGTAAGGGCGGAATGCCCGAAGCTGAAGACCGGAGGATCTGGCGGGAAGAAGTTGGAAACTCCGCGGTCGACTGGAAGGGCTTTCCAGATGTCGTCCGAGGAAGCGAAAGCATCGACCGATGTGGTGTCGGGTACGTTCTCTCTAAATTCCGTACCTACACGTGTGTTATTTGATTCTGGTGCTAGCTACTCGTTCATATCCGAATTGTTCTGTCAAAGGCTTGCTATGTCTATGAGTATGTTAGAGAATGCGGTTGTGGTAGAAATAGCAAATGGAGGTCAAGTTCTAATTCATAATATCCTTAAGGATTGCATCTTAGAGCTTAAGGGGAAGAAATTTCCCATTAACCTATTACCAATGCAAATTGGCGGATTCGACGTAGTGGTAGGTATGGACTGGTTATCTAAGAACCAGGCCGAAATTGTATGTTCCAAGAAAATGATCCGCTTACCGATGGCAAACGGGGAAGCAACTATAATCTACGACAAAGGAAGGAAAAGCGATGTGGCGATTATTTCAGTAATCAAAGCTAGGAAGTGTTTGGCGAAAGGATACGTATCTTTCTTGGCGTATGCCATCGATACCAAACTCGACCAACGGAAATTGGAAGATGTTAGGGTGGTGCGCGAGTTTCCCGATGTGTTTCCGGAGGACTTGCCCGGGTTGCCGCCCGATCGTGTTGTGGACTTTCGTATTGACCTCATTCCTGGAGCGGCTCCGATTGCTCGAGCTCCTTATCGTTTGGCTCCTACCGAAATGCAAGAGATGGTGGTTCAACTTCGAGACCTTCTCGAGAAAGGTTTCATCAGACCGAGCTCGTCCCCGTGGGGAGCTCCGGTTCTATTTGTCAAGAAAAAGGACGGTGCATTGAGAATGTGTATCGACTACAGGGAACTGAACAAAGTGACGGTGAAGAACAGGTTTCCACTTCCAAGAATCGACGACCTGTTCGATCAGCTTCAAGGAGCGGGTTGCTTCTCAAAGATTGATCTTCGATCGGGGTATCACCAAGTGAAGGTAGCAAAGAGCGACATTCCGAAGACGGCATTTAGAACTCGCTATGGGCACTACGAGTTTCTGGTGATGCCATTCGGCTTAACCAACGCACCAGCGATATTTATGGACTTGATGAATCGAGTGTGTCGACCGTTCCTCGACAAGTCAATAATTGTATTCATCGACGACATCTTAGTTTACTCCAAGAATGAAGAAGAGCATGAGCAGCATCTCCGTGAAGTGTTGGAGGTGTTAAGGCGAGAAAGACTCTACGCAAAGTTTTCAAAGTGCGACTTTTGGCTTCCAGAAGTTCAATTTTTGGGGCATATAGTTTCAAAGGAAGGAGTCAAGGTGAATCCCGCAAAGATTGAGGCAATGACGAATTGGGAACCTCCCAAGAATCCGTCTGAAATCCGAAGCTTCCTAGGTTTGGCCGGATACTACCGGAGATTCATTCAAGATTTCTCGAAGATAGCCTCGTCGTTGACTATCTTGACCCGGAAGAACGTGAAATTTGTGTGGACCGAGAAGAAAGAAGAGGCGTTCCGCACCTTACAGAAGAAGCTTTGTGAAGCTCCTATCCTATCCTTACCAGACGGGACGGAAGATTTTGTGGTGTACAGCGATGCGTCGAAGATGGGTTTGGGTTGTGTCCTGATGCAAAGAGGGAAAGTGATCGCTTACGCATCAAGGCAACTTAAAGTGCATGAAGTCAACTACCCTACTCATGACTTGGAATTGGCAGCTGTGGTGTTTGCACTGAAGTTGTGGCGGCACTACCTTTACGGTACGAAGTGCACTCTTTATACGGATCACAAGAGTCTGAAGCATATCTTTAATCAGAAAGAGCTAAACATGAGGCAGCGAAGATGGTTGGAGTTGTTGAAGGATTATGACTGCGAATTGCTCTACCATCCGGGTAAGGCAAACGTGGTTGCCGACGCCTTGAGTCGGAAAGTCTGCGGAGGAAATTCTCGTTCTACCTTTACACGTATTGAAGTAACTTCAACGCTTATTGATAGAATCAAGGAATCGCAAGCCGAAGCCTTGCTAGAGGAAAACCTCAAAGGAGAAGTCATGGCGAAACAACATCTTTTGTTGACTGAAGACAGTCGAGGGGTGAAGCTTTTCAATGGGCGAGTCTGGGTGCCCAAGATTGGGGGTAATAGAGAACTTCTTCTCGAAGATGCCCACAAGTCAAAATACTCCATCCACCCGGGAAGCACGAAAATGTATAGAGATTTGAAATTGCTTTATTGGTGGCCAGTCATGAAGCTCGATGTGGCGCGCTATGTGGAACAGTGTGTGACCTGCTTGCAAGTGAAGGCTGAGCACCAAAAACCCTACGGCAGTTTGCAATCCTTGGAAATTCCGGAATGGAAATGGGAACACATCACGATGGATTTCGTGACGAAGCTACCAAAGACCTTGAAAGGTCACGACGCCATCTGGGTTATAGTTGACCGCTTGACCAAAAGCGCTCACTTCTTGGCCATGCGGGAGACGTTACCAATGGATAAATTGGCGAAGTTGTACATCGATGAAGTAATTTCCCGGCACAGCATACCGCTATCTATAGTCTCTGATCGGGATAGTCGGTTCACGTCGCATTTTTGGGATGGCTTACAAAAGGAATTGGGCACACGTGTGAAGTTGAGCACGGCCTACCATCCTCAAACCGACGGACAAAGCGAGAGGACAATCCAGACGCTAGAAGATATGTTAAGATCGTGCGTAATCGACTTTGGGGGTAGTTGGGATACGCACCTGCCCTTGGTAGAGTTCGCATACAATAATAGCTACCACTCAAGTATAGGGATGGCACCGTTTGAAGCGTTATACGATCGCAAGTGTCGAACTCCCGTATGTTGGCTCGAGGTTGGGGAAAAGCAGTTTGCCGGACCGGAAGTTGTACAAGAAACGGCGGACAAGGTCAAGGGCATCCGCGAACGTTTGAAGGCGGCCCAAGATCGACAGAAAAGCTACGCCGATAAGAAAAGACGACCAATGGAATTCCAAGTGGGAGATCGAGTTATGTTAAAGGTATCCCCTTGGAAGGGAATTATTAGATTTGGGAAGCGTGGGAAGTTGAGCCCCCGTTTCCTTGGACCGTTCTCTGTGACTAAACGGGTAGGACTTCAAGCTTATCAGCTGGAACTTCCTACGGAGATGAAGGGAATTCATAACACGTTCCACGTGTGCTATCTACGAAAGTGTCTAGCAAAGGAGGAGAGTGTCATTCCACTCTCCGAGATCCGAGTGGATGAGGGAAATCGTTGCGTTGAAGAACCTGAGGCGATTTTAGAAAGGAAGACGAAGAAGCTTCGTCACCGGGAAGTCACAATGATCAAGGTTCAGTGGAAGCACCATCGAGGTGCCAATGTGACTTGGGAAGCGGAAGAGGACTTGAGGCGGAGGTATCCTCACCTCTTCCCATAGCCGAGATTTCGAGGACGAAATCTTCTCCAAGTTGGGGAGGATTGTAACACCCGCTATTTTGGGGTTGGGTGAAAAGTTGACTATTACCCAAAGTTCAAGGGGGTAAAATGTAACTTGGGTTATATAAATAGAAATCAGATTTTAGATATTTTAAAAATATCACAAATATCTGTTCTTGATAATCAGAGAGAGAGAGAAGAGAAGCAGGAGAAAGTGGTCGTTCGGTTTTCTCCAAATCCAGGTACGAATCTAGCTTAATGCTTTGATCTGAATGCTTTTAGCCGCGTAGAATCTCGTTGTGAAGGTTTTAAACCGTTCCATTGTGAGATCTGAGTATTTCTCATTTTGGATCTGGGTTCTGCATCGATCTGTTCATGGTGTTCTTGATGAAACAAGACGATGGTCATTTGACCGATGGTCCTTCGACCGGTTGGTCGTTCGACCGATGTGTCCTTTGACCGGACTTAGGTTCGACCGAGGTCGTGTTCGACCGAAGGTCCCGTTCGACCGAGGTCCTGTTCGACCGAGGTCGGGTTCGACCGAGGTCAGGGTTCGACCGGTGTCGGGTTCGACCGAGGTCAGGGTTCGACCGGTGTTGTCATTTCGACCGGACTAGTTCCTGGTAATTGTTAGGCTCTATTGTCTTTAAGTTTTATGTAAGAAAGTTATCTGTGTTTCGACTTACCGGCTTATCGGTGTTGTCATAGGTAGCAATCGTAAGAAGCATTCTTTAATCAGGAAGAAATCTGAGGTGAGTCCTTAAGCTAAATCGGTCTGTATTACGAATGCTATGTGACAAATGTATTATTTAAATGTGGAAAACCTGGTTTCAAAGTAACTGATTCTGTTGGGAAATACCTTCTAAAGATTTCACATTTTCAAGAATCACAATTTATAGAATTGAACCGTTGTTCATATGAATTGCCTGTATATCTGATTTAATATGAGCATGCTCTGAAATGACATGCTTTGGCTTTGAGTCTTAGTGCAATGGATTCATAGGCACTGTGTTCCTATGTCCCCTGTTTTGGGCATTTGGTTCACGTTTTAGCACGGGATAGGCATCGGGTTGCCATGATAAGTAAGGTGTGGGCCTATACGGTCGGGCAGCGTCTCATGGTGCAGTAAGGTGAAATCCCATTATGTGCTTGAGTTCCCCCTGTTTTGGGAACTCTCAAGGATAGATCCAGAGGGGTTGACTTGAATGTTTTGAGCAACAGATCTAGAGGGGTTGAGCTCGTTATGTGATATGTGGGTATTACTTATACCATGTTTAATCACTAATGGTTTATTGGATTTCTTGACTTAGCTCATGGCTATACTACCGCGTGGCACCAATTGGGTTTAGTACTCTCTTTTATTTGGCTTGTTCTCACTAGGCGTTAGCCTAACGCTTGCTCTTGGTTGTCATGTTGGCAGGTTATCTTAGCAGTGGGGCTCGTCGGGACTGAGGGAGCGACCTTGGGGTCGTGAGGGATTCTTTTGAAGATTCATTTTGGAAGTATAGCGACACCCGTCCCTAATCTAGATATTTTATAGATTAATAGGATGTTGTTTTATACTTCAGTTATCTACCTCAATATTGGCTACTCTATACCCGTTGGGTTGATTGTGTAATGAAAATTGTCACACCTTATTCCGCAACTTAGTCTATTGCCGAATTGTTTCTTCAAAATTTTATTTCCACAGTTTCTAGGGTGTTACAAAAAACAAGAAAACAACCCGAGTACATACAAAATAATATATGATTCACGTACAAATTCATTTATGATTCACGCGACTGACTTTGCGCGTGACTTTAGGTCGCGCGCGGCACCGTCTGCGTCCAATTTTTTTTGGGTTAACGTAAAATCACAAATGATTTTATACATGATTTGTGATGATCTATTGGCCGAGTTTATCTTATTCCACTAAAATATTGATGGAAAGGTCGGCTTGATTAGTTCATGATGTTTTGTGGTAGATATGAAAATCTGTGAGAATGTCGAAGTATTATTTGGGTGTGAAGGAATTCTTGTGGATAGGACAACTCTGTTTGGAGAGTGAGAAATACGCGGTGCCTTCAAGCATTGGGTATTGTTTTAAGAGGGCTTGGGTGAATATCTCGAGTGAGAAATGACGTGAAATCTCTTGGCTAAGCATATTAATGTAAATGTACTATCGACACATTTGGCATGGTCGAAAAATGGAATAAGTAATGTTGGACGAGCAGTGTTCCATGCAAGCGTGAAGGGGTGAAGATAATATGTCGGAGTAAGTGGGTAAACTGAGAGTAAGAAGTTTGGCAAGTGACACAGAGATGTGGAACTATGTTTTCATATTTGCCATTGGAGGAGGCATGAACTCCTAGTGAGAGTGTGAGAAGGAGGTATAGTGTACGTATGGTTCTAGTGTTGAGAAAACTAAATCGTGCGGTTGGTCTAAAACTTGCACCCGTTAGTGAGACGATCTTTGGAAGCATGTTTTATGTTTTCGAGAATGATGTGGGAAAATGGTGGTCGAATGTAATGCTCTGAATGAAAGACCATTGGATTAGACTGGGTCCTGCTGTAGAAAATGTTCCAAGTGAGCTTGACGTTAAACGTGAAGCTAATTGGAACACTTTTGTGTGAATATGATCACTCCTTCTTGTTGAGCGAGTGAAGCTTGAGCTTAATTCAGTTACAGTTGGATGATTGATGGATATAGTGAGAATTTGAATTTATGTCTTCAGGATTGGTTAAGATTAGGTTAGTGAATTTTTTGGATGACGGATTCTGGAAGTTTTCTTCTGATAATTATGCATAAGCATAGAATGATGACATTGTAAGTGGTGTCTGAATTGATTAACACTGACGAGTTGTGATCAATGTGGTTCGAGAAATAAAGTGCTTTTTGCATTAGATGCATGTCGTACTGAGAGAAGTTATGTTGCAATGGCAGGTTACCTGATGAAGAAACTCAAAACTGTGAGTTTAATGTGATATCTAAGGTTGATTGTCAAGTTGGCGAATTAAGTGGTTATTATTTTAGCCAAAGATGCATGTTGTCGTGATGTTGATTTCGGTAAAATTCTTACTTTTAAGGAAGTTAAGTTGTATGTGAAAACCTTAATATGACACATTTAAAAAAACCGGGAGTCCAGATGTGTGGGCGAAGCATAAAATATCTGCTATAGTTGATTGGGGACATTACAAGTTTTTTAGACGAAACCGACATAAGAAAGTTGTGCTTAATCGAGGGGCGATTCCGAAGGATATGGTATGGCTATGATTTTGATCAGAATGGATTGGACAACTGGGTGGAGCTAAGTGGATTAGATTGAAAAGCAGGAGTCTTTTGATTTTCAAATTGGGGGACAATTTGATGTGGAAGACATCCCCATAGAATGGGGTAGTGCGTTCGAGAGAAAGGTGAAGTTGGGCCACATTCTTCGGTCCGATGCAATTATTGATAGAGTTGGGGAGCTAGTGTATAAATTGGATGTACCTGATGGAATTATGGAGAAGTCATAATGTGTTTCACGTCTCTATTTCAAAGGATGCTTATTGGAAGTAAGTATGGAGATAAAATTCGAGTGATGGGAAAGTTAAACCTTGTCGTAGGGTCAGAGACAATCTTTGACCATAAAGTCAAGTCAAGGAGTTGATAAACAAGGAATTTGACCGTGTAGGGATGCAATAGCAATTCTAAAGGACAAGAAACGACTTGGGAAGTAGAATCCGATATGAGATCCAATTACCCACATCTTTTCGACAAAGAAACTCCGGGGACAAAATTCTTATTAAGGGGGGAGTGTTGTAACGATCGTTAAATCCATGTTACCTTTCTTGATTACCGAGATTAATACCCGGATGGGCCGAAACCCAGAAGCAATGCCGGATGGGCCGGGAAATCGGGACCAAAGCCTGGGTAGGCGAAATACCGGGACCATACCCAGTATAAACCGGGAACCGGGATCACAATTGGTAGAAACCCGGAACCAAAATTAAACCTGGTAGGACCGAGAGCCAGGGTCATACCCGGTAGGGCTGAAAGAAAAACCCAGGCCCAATCCGGGTAGGCGTTTGAGGGCGTAGGAGATCCGGGGAAAGTTTTAAACAGGATTTAAAGTTAGGGCTAGCCGATGTTTGATTGGATTGTGTTTAAACCAAATTGTAGGCGTTCGATCTTTCTGTAGTAAGTTTGGTAAGAGTGTCAGGTTTCTAACAAGCAGGTGGGATCCATTAAACCTTTCCCTGTTTATATGGAAAATGACTCTCAAAGCTGTGTGCACTCGAAAGTTAAATATGGCGTTATTGATATGCAAAATTTGATAGCATGCTCATGTTAATATATGATGAAGGGTTGTTCCTTTTACATGCATAATTATTATGTTCTTTGTTTATATAAACTTCTGTTGATGTGAGAGGTCAGGTTTACACCGTGGAGTTGGGTATCTCTATATGTGGAGAAACCTTGAGGAATTGGTTGAGCCGCGTGCCTTGAATTTGTTTCTCGTGCACACATATATGACATCTACTTGGGGGACAAAATGGGGATCTACTGGGGACCCCGAGTTTAGACGTAACCAGAGGGTGATGGAGATTGATCTACTGTGTAAATTCCTTTATGTGAAACTGTCGTGGAAATCTTTAAACCGTTGTTCTTATTTTACTAACTACTGTAGTTGCAAATTTAATTTTATAAGTTGCTCTAACTGTTTTCGGAAGGGAATTCACTAGACCTTCGGTCTAACCCTCACTTTTATAAAACTGAAAACCTTTTCAGGCAAGTGAATAATGGGAGTTCGTCCAGGGGAATGAGAAGATGATACGTAGTAGAAGGGGCTTGGCGAAGGCTTGTAGTCGTCGGTAGGTGTATAGTGAATCTCAGTTGTGGTTGTGTTTAATCGCCGCGTAAATTTTGATGTTGAGGTCAATGTAATTAGTTATTTGGGATCATTTCGGTTGTAATGTTATCTTTACGCTTTTGTTGGAGTTTGGATTGTTACAAATGGTATCAGAGCCATAGTTTAAGCGATTTAGGTGACCGGATGGGCTTAAACTTAAACTTTAGAGTAGGGGGACACAACTGAGATATAGGAAGCCATTAAGGAAGACCTTGATCATCGAGAATCATGACGATCGTAATGAGGACTCTCATGTACGATAAATTCAAAATTGCATCTGGCCAATGCCATTATGGATTTACATGTGCATGGGTATGCTCGATTACTATTGTTGAGATGATCGATTGATGTGGTAATGGGTAGTGAGTTAACATTGCAATGATAGCAATGGTTTTGGTGTGTTGTGTGAGCTAGTTTATGGTATAAATGTTAACACCTTCTAGGGTGAGTATTGTTCGGGATGTGGATGATTCGAATTGAGGTAGAACTTCTTGGGTTCAAAAGGGAAGAATAACTGGTCGAAGGTGATATTCTAATTTCTAGTGAGTCTCAATTCGTAGGGTTTGATGTGGCGATCATTTGGAATAGGAGGAGAGGACTACGTTAGGATCTTGAAAGCGTCAACTCAAGATTGAGTTTTGGAAATGAACCTTTTTGGTTCTTAGTCAATAAGGGGGAGGAAAGGGTGGTTGAGGAAAGATTACGATGTTGTTTGATGGTATGGAGTAAGGATATGATGAAAATTGGGTGATCGTTGATTGGCCTGTTTGAGTCAAAGTAGTAGACGCCCAATTTGTAAATCAAGGTCTAGGTGGTAATTGTGTTGTTTGGACATGCAAGTATGTTGGAAAGCACTTGTACCACGAGTTGTTGCAAATGTGAGAAACTTGACTGTTTAGTCGGATGCAGGGCGTCAGTGATATATTGTTGTGAATGCAAATGGTTGACCTTGTTAGAGTGAATAGCCTTCAAATTGTAAAATAAGTGCATGCATTGTGTTCTTTTTGTAAACGAGTACATGATTCGTTTGTGATAAAAATATATGTGTCTTGTGAGTTTCTTTTTTTGAAAATGAATTGGCACGTGCAAGCGTATGTTTGAAGGAAAAAGACAAACTTATTTACGTCACATGATGAAATTTTGAACTTGATTATTGGTGAATTATTTCACCTCTTTCATGACTGAGTTAACCTTCGTTATGGAAATCATCACAACGTTTGATTGCGTAAATTTTATAACTGAAACTAGTTGGACACGTTGTTGTTGTACCATCGAGTGTGAGAGTCGACTGACTCGCTTAGTGGAAGAGATTTCACCCGGTATTTTATAAATCGCTTGAGTAAAGTTTCATTGAAAATGTTTTCATTTGTGCCGAAATCGATTTGGTTGGACAAGGCTTTTTTTATCGTGAAATTGAGTGTGAACGATCATCGAGATCGTTGTGCATGGCTATTCAATTATGGCGGTGTAGTGTCGTGTATACTCAAGCTTGTTTCACAGTGTGGTACTTGATGAATTTTCAAATGTGTAAAATATTTAAATTATTGTGTTGTCATGCATGAAGACTATGAACGCTCTAGGTAGTGGGGAATGTTGAAATTAAGGATGAAGAAAGGTTTTGAGAGTGGAAATGTGTCGGTCAAGCCGTTGATGGTCAATTCATGACCTTGGTGTTCCCATTAGGGAAGATCGGTGAATATCAGAAGTCTTGGTCATTGACGTTAGTAATGTTCGTATTATGGTAGCTTATACTCTTGATTGGTAACATGAGAAGTGGTTGTCAACGGATGGTTATGTCCGGGGTGGAATTCGAAGTGGTCAAGATACTTCTTATAGCAGCATGTTGATAAGTAGCACTGTGGTTCTTTGATGAAAGGTTATCGGTGAGACACATGTGAAGTAATTAGACTATGTAACAAGTAAGTCTTGTGCCTTCACTTGTGAAGTCGGTGGGACACAGAGTTAGTTATGATGCGTTGGAAGAAGTAGGTTCCGTTGGGAATCCTTGTTGGTCGGACACATTGTTAAAGTATCGCCATGTCAACCGTTGATGTTGAGGTCAACGACCATTTATTGAGGTCATTGTCAGGACATTGAAAATTGAAGAAGTGACTATGATTATTTGATGAGTTTATCTAAGGAAGTAAGAGGTTGTTAGGGGAAAGGTGTGTAGCTGGTATGATGCTGGACCACCTTATATGGGCGTTACGAAAATGGAAGGTCGCTTGTTTGGACAGGTGAATTCGCATGAGGTTTTGATGGTTCGTATAGGAATGAAGTAATTAGCACAACTGAATTAAGTGGTTACACATTGAGTATTTTGGCCTGCGAGGTAGTACGCTTAATCTTATGAACTACCTGAACTTGTCTTGCAATCATTCAAGGTAAATTATGATTATCCTTTCTTGATGCTTGTCTTTAATGGGAGGTTTGGGTTTGGTTAGCCATAAAGACGATTATAGAAAGATACCAGGATTCTACTCAAACAAGAGCAGCGGTACTCTCCGAAGTCCGCCCTTCAAATAACTACGCTAATTGTAGTAACCTGAACAGGTAAAAACCACAGATGTTGTGGAAAACCTTTCCTTCCTTGCCAAGGGCAGCTGCTCGACCAAGCAACCAATTACCACCCTAAAACGTAGCCAGGGAAAAATTCCTGCTCAGATCTCAATCCTATACTTTTTCTCTTAATAAATTACCCTAGGTAAGGTAAAAGTTAAGGGAAAGGCTCCGGGATTACAAGCCATGATCTAAAAAGTGATTGCCCCCAACCCTTTTACAGTTGGAACCCAGATTAAAGTTTGCACCCACTGTTTTCATCACTAGAGAGAGTTGTAAGTTTCTTAACTTTTGAGAGATTAATAGAATTTTATGGATTAATGTTCCTCTTATCGAATTTTGTGAAACTTGGATTTTTGTTTGTGGTTCGTCCCCTGTGAAAAGGGAGCTGTTGGGCAGACTTGAGAAAAACCCTTTGAGAAAGGGGAATCGCCCAGGCCTTTGTGGAGTTGGTCCATAGACGTATGTGGAGTACCACCGAGAAGCCCTCCCCCAAGCCACCCGGGAAAGCCAAGTCATGAGTCCCGAACCCGGGTGACCTCGGGAGCCAAGCATCGGGTGACCCCGGGCAAGCATCGACTGGGTGACCCTGGGAGCTATAAACCATGCGATCTCAGGAAATTTATGAGTCGGACGACTCAAGTCTCTTATGACCGGGCAGCCCCAGGTTTGTGGTTACCGGGCGAGCCGGGTGATTATCAACCAGGTGAGCCGGGTGTATCTAACCAAAATATTCCGTCTCTCAGTTCGAGAACTCGAAGTTTTGAGAAGAAACTTAGTTTGTTGAGAAGTGTAGGAAGAGAGTTTAGTTCTCAGTCCTTGGGAGGGATTTGTCTATGTTTGCGGGTAAAGAATTAATTTATCGTTCCGTTATATTTATTTAATTTCATAGGGAATAATCATACTCGGTCGATAGCGTAAATGTGAAGAGTCAAGCAAACAGCCAGGTGAGTTTTCTAACCCAACCCTTATTGATGATTAAGCTATGTTTTATAAATGTGAGATATTATTAAATGCAAGTTATGATTTATCGTTTAATGCAAGTTATGTCTTTATCGTTCTGGACATGTGGAAATGTATGCATACATTGTGTTGGTGAGTTATGGCCTAATTCGGGGGTGTGTCTCTATTGTATTCATATCGGGGGTGTATCCCGTTTATGCCAATGGGGGTGTGTCCCAAATAAGGCAGTTTGAGCCAGACACACCGTCGCCTTCGTGTGACGTAGTGTGAGCCGGAAGTGTGTTTTGTAAACATGTTTTTCTTTTAAAACTGAATTGGTTTATATTATTTATAAATCTATGTGGATTTGTCGTGAACTGTTATTAGAGGGAACTCACTAGACCATCGGTCTAACCCTCGCTCTTTGAAAACTAAAAACTTTTCAGGTCGGCGCAAAATAGAAGGAACGGCTAAGGGTAAGGAGAAAGTGTGAGCTGGAGCTGAACCTAGAAGACTTCCATTTTAATTTTATTTTATCTCAGTTGTGTATTAGGTTGCCTTTCCGCAAACCTTGATATTTTATTGTTTTCTTGGGGCCGTTTTGGCATGTATTTTTGCTTATGTTTTAAGTATTAAATGTTTGGGTTGTTACAAATTGGGAGTCAGGGCTTAAGGATCGAGATGAAAGAAAAAGTTGGTGTTATCCCAGTTTAATCTAGTTGATAATTAAACACACAAACACATATAGATCAAGAGATAATAAAATCAAGAATAACATACCAATCCCTTGAATAAACAGTTAAACCTTGTGTGTTCTTAATACCCTTGAATACAGATAAAACGTACGGCTACTATAATCTCTAAACAATTATTATGAGGTATCTTAACCCTAAAAATAAACTAAACAAAACTTTAAATACTTAGGCCATATGGGCTTCCTAATGCTTAATGGGCTTGGGCCCAATAGCTAATAAACTATCAATCTATTACAATTTAAACCCCAAACTTTAACTATCAAATAAATACAGTTTAGACCCTTTAATCTTGAATACAATTATTTGATCCAACAATCTCCCCCTTTGGATTCAAGATTAAAAAAATTTGGCAATTGTCTTCAGGTCTTCACTTTTCTTCAGATATGTCGTTGATAGCTTCAAAACTTGTAGCTTTAAAATCTTTTCTTTCTTTAAAAACTTCAGCAATCTTCAGATTATATTCTCCTTCTTTGATAATTCTCCCTTTTTGTATCTTCTCCCCCTTTTTGATGAGTGGTGAGAATCATCATCATCAAAACTTGTCAACACAATCTCCCCTTTGAATATGGTCATTAGTAAGCATAGTCTTCATGTACCGAGCCCTGTTTGGAAATAAGAGGAGTCTTCCCATATGGAAAGAGTGATTATTTCAATCTTTTCAGATTAAAATAGAAAGTAGTAACCATTCGAATCTTTTCTAATTCAAACAGTTTAAGATGTAACCCTGAATCAACAAATGACTCAGTTAGAATGCCTGTCAGTAACACAAAGTTACTGAGTAACACAAAGTTACTATATAAGGAGTTGGTTTGATGTAGACTCCCCAGGTCTTCCATTCAATCATCGAATAACACATGGTTATCTATGAATGTTCTGACAGAAAACAAATTTCTGTGTGCTCGTGCATGTGTATGAAAAAATTAAGCACAAATGTTTGCTTTTCATTTTAGGATCAAAGTATGTAAACTTGTTGAGACAGCAACAAATTATACAAATACTCAATGTGCATGAGAAAGGGTTCGAAGGTGGGGCAACTTTCCTTCTTTTTCAATATTAGTATCTTCCAAATGAAGAACCAATAACATATGTGCTGCTTCCCCAAAAAATGTGAAACATTCTCTTTTTGAGAAAAGAATGAGTAGTTGGTGGGGTTGTATGCAAGAGATGGCATGAGCTAGTTGCCTAGTTCAATAATAGTCACCAAAGAATGTGAACCAATCAGATTATGTGGCTGCCCGGCTCAGAAAGTGGATTGGTGCAGAGTCTAATATTCTTTTACTCTGATCTCTCATCCTCTTTCTTTTAATGCTCACTTCTAACCAATCTCTCTTTTCCATTTTACCTCTTCACACACCATCACTCAATTCTTTTGACCCCTCTCCCATCAAACACTCAGGGAATACTTCCTGGGTAGGAAACACTGGTTATCGTGAATCCATGGAAGTTCTGTTAAGTTCTCACACTGAATCCCATGTATTTTCCTAAAAGAACATGTTGTTCAACAGTCTTTTGTACATGAAAGCACAAAGGAATACAGTTACATGAAGAATAAAAATTTGGAGAAGTCAAAACAGTTGTGTTTGACGATGCAATTCTCCCCCTCAACCTAAAAGTGGTTGGCAATAAGCTCATATCAATTTGTCATGAAGAATAATATGTTGGAGAATCAAAAACGAATTTTGTTTATATGAACAATATATAAACATATTTTCAATGAAAGCACATGAAATGACGTTTGATTCAATCAACAGTGAATACAAAGAACGTGAGTATTACCATAGAAAGATTTAACTTTTGATACATGGTAATAACAAAGTCAAATAGAATGTTCTGAACCGTTATGTGTATGAATACTTGACAAAGTATATTGACAAGATAAAACGCAAGTATTTATCTTTAAGAACACACGGTCAGATAATCTTTTAAAATCACAGATAGTCTCCCCCTTAACTGATAATTATATATATATATATATATATATATATATATATATATATATATATATATATATTTAAGATCAAGCAGGAAAAATAAAGCACTGAGTGTGGGTCCTAATCTGATGTGATTAGAAGCCATTCTCCATTGAAGTACGGGCTCTAAGCTGATTTACTTAGAAGCCTTCTTTTTGATGATGAAGTCCGGGTTTTGAACTTTTTTGTTCAAAAGCCATTGTTCTTTCTCCCCCTTAAACCTTGGGTGCCTGCAACACAGATTTAGCTTTTGGTACCCACTAGTATTTGGGTCCTAATGAGTTAGTTGTAGTTCTAGTGGGAGATATGAAGTAAGAACCATACCAGTTATTAACGTAATCTTTTCTTACAAAATCATTTGAGCCACAGTAGGAACAACTAATTTTCTTTTGTGCTAACCTGATCAATTGATGGATTGTGTAAACCAGATAAGGTTTGCCAAAAGTTTTACCTTTTGTAGCATAGTTCCATTTAGCATTTGATGTATGCACAAATGATTCTTCTTTCTTCTTCTCCTCCGAGGATCCTTTAACTCTCCAGATCCAGTTTCCTCTTTCTTTCTCATCATCCCTTCTCCAGAAGCTTTTCTTTTGAGACTTGTTCTTCTTTAAATTACCTAAACCATCAACATTTTTATCAAAGAAAAGGTTAGAAGAACGAATCTGATCAGTAGATTTAGAAGTAAGACAATCATCAAAATCATAGAAATGATTATAGAAAACATTTGAAAAATGTGAACTTGAAGTTGTTTTTAATGAACTATTTGAGTCAGCTAGATCGTCTCTTGGTTATTGAGCTATGGACTCTGGCGTCTTGTGCTCAGTCAGCTTCACTTTGAACACGATCTCTTCAAGTTCCTTTATCTTTAAAGACAAACTGTTTCTTTCCTTTTCAATCAGATCAAACTTCTTATGCAACTCAGATTTTGCATTCTTCTCCTTCATGATGTTTGTTGACAATTCAGATAGCTTTCCTGTCAGCTTAGCTATCTCAGTCTCAAATATTTTCTTTTCTTCAGAAAAGTCTTTATTTATATCCTTCAGCTCAACTTTCTTCTTCTCATTCTCAACCTTTTCTCTTTCAAGAATGATAACCTTCTCAAAGTCTGAAACTTGTTGAGAAAGCTTAACACATCTAAGCTCTAAAGATTTCTTCTCTTCAAAGGCTTTTCTGGAGAAGTCAGAGAATTTCTTGGAAAATTCTTTTCTCTCTTTTTCAATCTTCAACGATTCATCTTGAGTTGTTGCATTGTCTCTGTCTTGGGTTGCCTTTTCTTTCAGCTTATTAATCTCAACCTCAAGACTGAGAACTTTATCTTTAAACTTATCTTTGTCCGCACAAAGTTGAGAATTTATCTCTCTAAGTCCTTAACTAGTATCTCTTGCAACACTTGTACTCCTTCTAAGCTCCTCAAGCTCTCTTTGCATTGCATCCTTCTTAGACCATGTAGAGCTTGACTCAGATCTTTTCAACTTTACTTGAAGAGCAAAGATCTCTTTTTCTTTAGACTCAATTATTCCTGCAAAGTCAATTAAAGAATCAGAATCTTTTGAATTTTCTTTTAAAGCATTGATCTGAATAAGAAGAGATGAGTTCTGAATCTGTAAAGCCTTGTTCTCAGCTTTGAGCATTTTGTCCTCTTTGTCATACTCATCAATCATGCGAGATGATGTTGATTACTGTCCAGCAAGATATTTAGCCTTTGCTTTTACTTCTGATAGAGTCATGTTGTTAAAATCATGGCTATAACCTTTAGACATATTTAGCTGATTCGACATCCTGGCTGTATGGTTAGTAATCAAACTTTTCTGTATCAACACAATCAACTAGAAGAGATCGTTAGAATCAAAATAAAAACCACACTAAAAAATTTCCAGAAAAAAAATTTCCAAAAATAATTAAATGCAGTCCTTTCAATCAGTATAAAGCTTCAAATAAATACTGAACAAAAAGAAAATGTTGATCTCGAACAGAACTTTGTCCCCCTTCGCAGACTTAGCACGGGGAAAAAGTAAGATGTAGGACCTGGTATTTTTGACATTTAGAGGCCATATTACAGTTTGCAAAAATTTGTCTAGACCGGTAACTTGCTTTGACCGGTAACTTGCTTCGACCGGTAAGATGTAGGACCGGTAGCTTGTTCGACCGGGAACTTGCTTCGACTGGTAAGTTGCACGACCGATAGAGTGATATGACCGGTAAACGACTAAGACCGATAATGCTAAGGACCGATAAAGTGAATTCGACCGGTATTGATCAGGACCGATATAGAAACGACCGATATACTTTTAAAGGTCTCGACCGGTAATGGACTAAACCGATATGGTGAACTCGACCGGTAGTGTGATAGACCGGTAGAGTTTTCGACCGATATGAAGGTATGGACTGATAGAACTATTCAACCGGTATTCTATTGGACCGATAAACTATATTCGACCGGTAAGGAGAATTCAACCAATAAAGTGTGATAGACCGGTATAGGCTTTGACCGATAATCTATGTTCGACCGGTATGTTCTTGACCAATCCCAGAATATCGATAAGCAGCCCAGAAAATTAACACAGAAATCGCACAAAACACATGAATTTAATACAAAAACCAGACTTTTATACTCAGAAACATGTATCGAACACAACCCAATCAATAACGAAGATTAAAATCAACTTTCATGCATTCAATTTAAAGAGCACAGTGTCGACTCCTCTTTGAACCCAGAAAACTCAAAATCAAAAATTCAATCACTTGATACTTTCTAATTCAATTAATCAATCAGATAGTGTTCAATAACGCAAAACACACCTAATCAGATCAATCTTAAACATAAACGCACATAGATTCATGAAATCAGATGAACAGGAAAAAAAATCGATGAACAGTAACTTCGATGAATAGTAACTTAAATTTTTTTTTGATTCTTTAGGCTCTGATACCACTTGTTATCCCAGTTTAATCTAGTTGATAATTAAACACACAAACACATATAGATCAAAAGATAATAAGATCAAGAATAACATACCAATCCCTTGAATAAACAGTTAAACCTTGTGTGTTCTTAATACCCTTGAATACAGAGAAAACGTACAGCTACTATAATCTCTAAACAATTATTATGAGGTATCTTAACCCTAAAAATAAATTAAACAAAACTTTAAATACTTAGACCATATGGGCTTCCTAATGCTTAATGGGCTTGGGCCCAATAGCTAATAAACTATCAATCTATTACACTTTAAACCCCAAACTTTAACTATCAAATAAATACAGTTTAGACCCTTTAATCTTGAATACAATTATTTGATCTAACAGTTGGACACATCACAACTCACACGTCTACTTTAGTTTGAAGTTTGTTTTTTTACTTCTTAAAATATTTTTAATTATACAATATGTATATGGAAATTGGATGCATTGAAACTCTTTAATTTTTTGGACTACGGTTACTTTATCGTTGATTTTATAATGTATTTTTAAACTTATAAAATTTGGATTATAGGCATAAAGTGTGATAGGGACAAACCGCATAAACCGCATCGCACCACATTTTCCGGTGTGGTTTGGTGCGGTTTGAGGTTTATGCGGTGCGGTTTGGAAAAATGTTCAAAGAGCATATGCGGTGCGGTTTGCGGTTTGGCCCCAAACCGCACTACGAACACCCCTAGTAAAATGATTCTTATGTGGACTTGTACATTAGTATCGAATTCTCACAAGCATGATTACTAACTTTATGGTATTGAAAAAATTTCTATGTAGTCATTGGACTAAAGAGAAAATGTTGATGGACTCATGTTGGGGTGATAATTAAACTACAAGATCTGTTGGGGAGGGGGTGCAAAAATCGATGGAGAGGAGAGAGATCGAACTTAGATAAGAATTCAAGATTGCGTCATAGCTCGCTTTCTTTAAGTGATATTTCGACCATATTCTGCCTGGGTATCACGAAATTCACTCGAGGATAATCTCAAACTCACCGGTATCAATTCTCGCAGAAATCGATCCTATTTAAACACCTAGAGAATCGTAACCGACGCTATATTAAAACCAATAATAATTTACCATTTAATGGTATTGATTGATGGACATAATGGTGGGGGGTTACAAAAGGATTTGTAGGTTACAAAATTTTGATATCTCAAAAGATATCGGTTACAGACCACGGTGTGGGTAGCCGCGCGGGTTAAGTCGCGGATCAACCCGCCCGAGTCACTGTTTCAAACCACGATCCAGTACACGGCGCGGGTAGCCGTGCGGGTTAACCCGCGGCACAACCCGCCCGATGCACTGTCTCAGTTACAAACTGATAAACCACCAAACGACCGTCCAACTATCCTGGGTCATAGTTAGTCTACACGAGTGTGCATTCCACGCCTCCTAACTCGCGTTATAGCTTAGCTACAAACCCCATTATTATCATGTGAATCCAATTACACAAAATGAACCGATGATTTCACTAAAATCACCAACATTCCTCCCCTATTTTAGTGCAATCCTTGATTCACAAATAAAATTTAATATAGGAAACAAACTCATGCATAAATGAAAATATCTAAAAGATTGAATTTCCATCTTAGTACATTACACATCTCAAATACTCGAGAATCCGGGTGTTCTATGGATTGAACCCTTCAGCCCATTTGGTACTAGAAAATCACATACACATGAATTTAAAAGATTCTCTAAAGTTTAAATTTGACACTATACAGGCCATGTGTCCTTATCCATTCGTGAGTGCATCAAAGCCAAGTCCAAGCTTCTTGAAGCGGCCATACTTCGCACTCATATAGGTAGTTCCTTTTATCATGCACCTGCACATGCACTTTTACAAAAAAACAATTACCTCCTTCACTTGCAGTACCGAGCACATACCTTGGGATGATTATTTTGTTCTCCAATCCCCTAGAGTGAGCTTTCCCATTGAATTCAACTTCTAACGTTGTATTAGAATGGAATTGGGTGTCTCACCGTTAGAGATTTAGATGGACTTTAATCCCATCCATGTTACCGACTTGTGAACCAAGTCCCTAGCTAACCCCTTCGTCAAGTGGTCCGCTAGATTTTTTTGTGACCAAACAAATCCAACCGAAATCACCCCATTCATGATTAGTCACGAATCATGCTATGTCTAACACCTAAGTGTCTAGACTTGCCATTATATACTTGACTATAAGCTTTAGCCAAAGTAGCCGCACTATAACAATGGATAGAAATGGGTGATATTGTTTTCGGCCATAACAGAATTGCGTGGACTAAATTCCTTAGCCACTTTGCCTCTTTATCGGCAGCGGATAATGCCACAAATTCCGACTCCATAATCGAACTCGTGATGCAAGTTTGCTTCTTGGAAGCCCGTGAGATGGCACCTCCCCCAAGCAAGTACACCCAACCACTCGTAGAGGAGTGATCTTCTAAGTTGGTGATCCAACTTTCATCCGAATATCCCTCTAAGATCGAAGGAAACCCGACATATGACAAACCATAATCAATAGTTTTCTTCAACTATTTAAATACTCATCTTATCGCTTGCCAATGATGTATACTAGGATTGCTAGTATACCTACTCAACTTGCCTACGACAAAAGAGATATCCGACCTAGTACTTGTCATGGCATACATCAAGCATCCAATAGCCTTTGAGTACTCGAGTTGTGACACTGCTTCACCTGAATTGGGTATAAGATTCACACTTGGATCAAATGGAGTACTCACCGGAGAACAATCAAAGCAATTAAATTTCTTTAATACTTTCTCAATGTAATGAGATTGTGTAATTGCAATCCCTTTGTTCTCACGCTTGATCCTTATTCCATGTATCACCTCTGCCTCTCCCATATCTTTCATGGAGAAACTTGATGACAAAAACTCTTTGGTTTTATCAACTTGATTTTTGTAGGTGCCAAAGATCAACATGTCATCAACGTATAAGCAAATGATTACTCCGTTACTGGATGTGTCAAATTTTCTATATACACACTTGTCCGCTTGGTTTAACATAAAATCGTTGGACAACATAATCTCATCAAATTTTTGATGCCATTGTTTGGGTGCTTGTTTAAGCCCATACAATGATTTCACAAGTTTACACACTTTATGTTCCATCCCGGGCATAACAAAACCTTCTTGTTGTTTCATATAAACTTCTTCCTCCAAGTCACCATTCAAGAATGTCGTTTTGACATCCATTTGGTGAATCAGTAAATTGTGGATAACTCCTAAGGCTATCAACAATCTAATCGTGGAGATCCTTGCAACCGGGGCATAGGTATCAAAATAATCGATGCCTTCCCGTTGCCTAAAGCCTTGGATTGCTAATCGAGCTTTGAACTTGTCAATTGATCCATCGACTTTCATCTTTCTTTTGAAGATCCACTTGCATCCCAACGGTTTACAACCCGGTGGCAAGTCCGAGATTACCCAAGTATTATTCCCCATGATGGAATCCATCTCATCATTTATTGCTTCTTTCCAGAAAGCAACATAACCTCATCAAATGATTTTGGATCTTCCTCGATACTATAACAGTAAAATAATTGTGACCCAATCTCATCTCTTGATCCCTCTACCAAGTATACTTGGAAATCGGGACCAAATGATTTTTCAATCCTTCCTCTTTTGCTTCTTCGAAGCATCGGAGATTCGGTTGGAACAATTGCTTGTTCTTCAACCTTACTAGTTACACTAGTACTTGGAACAAGGTCCTTCGGCCTAGGTATTGAAGAGAATCTAGTCTCATCAAATAATGCATCTCTCGATTCTATAACAGTGGGAATCGCTATAAAATCATTAGGTTCAATAACATAGAACCTATAGGACTTGGAATGCTCGGCATATCCAACAAAGATGCAATCAATACCTTTCTCACCCAAAGTTTTCTTTTTGGGTCCGGGTAGTCGAACAACCGCCCGACAACCCCAAACTCGAATATAATTCAAGTTGGGCTTTTTCTTGAACCAAAGTTCAAATGGGGTAATCTTGTTCCTTTTATTGGGAACTCGATTTAATAAGTAACAAGACGTTAACATGGCTTCACCCCAAAATCCCTCACTCAAACCTGAGTAGGATAACATAGAGTTCACCATTTCTTTGAGAACTCTATTTTTCCGTTCCGCCACACCATTTTGTTGTGGTGTATAAGGAGTCGTGGTCTCATGTATGATTCCTACGGATTGGAAAAACATAGGGTCGTAATATTCCGCACCACGATCGGTGCATAAACATTTAATAAAACCGTTCATTTGTAATTCAACCTCCGTTTTATAAATTTTAAATTTATCCAACGCTTCATCTTTTGAGTGTAATAAAAATACATAGCAAAAACGTGAAGCGTCGTCAATAAAAGTAACGACATACTTTTTATTACCAAAAGACAGAGTTGAATGCAAATCACAAAGATCACTATGAATTAATTCAAACACCGACGAATCCCTTTTCACATTAGGAAAAGGTTGTCTAGTGATCTTTGTCAACATGCAAGTTTTACATTTTTCGGTTTTAACGTCAAAAGTCGGAATAAGACCGTCTTTTGACATTTCAACCATTCTTTTAAAATTAACATGATCAAGCCTTGCAGGCCATAAAATAGAATCAACACAATTCTCATTTGCAACATAAACAGAATTTGAAACAAAATTATTTTTATTCAAACTCAACATAAACATGTCATTTAACAAATAGCCAAATCCTACAAAAGAGCCACATTTTGACAAGATAAACTTGTCGGACTCAAAAACTTGCCTATATCCTAACTTATTCAAGACACTATTGGAAACCAAATTATTTCGAATTTGTGGTACAAACAAAACGTCAATAAGTTCAATTATTTTGCTAGAACTAAACTCTAGCCTAACTAAGCCGCGTCCAAGAATGGGAGCATTTGACTCGTTCCCCAGGTGTAGCACAGATCCGTCTTCAACTGGTTCCAAAGAGGTGAACCAATGTTGATCCTTGCACACATGACTCGAGGCACCCGTGTCAATCCACCAAGCATCATCATCATCCTGCACATAAAATGATTCGGATATTAGTGGTACATAATTCAAATTACCAAAGTCAAGAAACTGACCATGCCGTGGGTTTTGATCCTTGGATCCTTGCCCACCACCACTTTTATTCTTGACAACCCAACAATCCTACTTGAGATGTCCGGTCATACCACAAGTCTAACATGTTAATTTAACCTTTTTGTTGGTCCCTTTCTTGGCTTCATTGAACTTGCGTTTTCCCTTGAAGTTGTTGGATTTCCTTCTTCCACCATGTTCAGCGAAGGGGCAGAAACCTATTTTATCTTAGGTTTCTCAGCCTCTTGCGTCCGAAGAGATTCCTCTATGCGTAAGTGACTCCGAGTTATACAAGATACAACTCTTCCTTCTTGTGTTTCAACATGTGTTTGAAATCTTTCCAAGAAGGAGACAATTTATCAATTATGCTTGATACAGAGATGGATTCGTCTATCTTCATATTGTGTTGAGCATATTGCCCTAAAATGAGTAGGAGCTCATTGTATTGCTCCATCACAGGCCTTGAGTCCACCATTTTATAATTATTAAAGTTACTAACGAGGAACTTCTTACTAGAAGCATCCTTCGTCATGTATTTGGACTCAAGAGAGTCCCATAGCCCTTTGGCAGATTCGACATTTTGATAAATGTCAAAGCGAGAGTCACACACACCGTTTAAGATGTGGTCACGACATATGTAGTCGTCGTTTTCCCATTTGTCGCGACGCTGAGTCATCTCCAACGTCTCGTTCTCCATCACTTTCGGCATCGGCGTGCTCAACACGTTCACGACCTTCAACGTTATCAGCAAGAAGTGCATCTTCTTCTGCCATCATCGAAAATCGACACCTTCAAACTTCTCCAGTTTAGTGAACTTGGTCGTCATGTCTCTCACGAATTGATCACTCGCCATCTCTCTCACGCAGGAAAATATCACTTAAGATTGTTGGGGAGGGGGTGCAGAAATCGATGGAGAGGAAAGGAGAGAGGTCGAACTTGGATAAGAATTCGAGATTGCGTGAGAGCTCGCTTTCCTTAAGTGATATTTCGACCCTATTATGCCTGGGTATCACGAAATTCACTCGAGGATAATCTCAAATTCTCCGGTATCGATTCTGGCAGAAATCGATCCTATTTAAACACCTAGAGAATCGTAACCGACGCTACATTAAAACCGATAATAATTTATCATTTAATGGTATTGGTTATTGGACATAATGGTGGGGGTTACAAAAGGATTTGTAGGTTACAAAGTTTTGATATCTCAAAAGATATCAGTTGCAGACCACGGTGCGGGTAGCCGCGCAGGTTAAGCCGCGGATCAAGTCGCCCGGGTCACTGTTTCAACCCACGATCCAGTACACGGCGCAGGTAGCCGTGCGGGTTAACCCGCGGCACAACCCGCTCGATGCACTGTCTCAGTTACAAACTGATAAACCACCAAACGACCGTCCAACTATCCTGGGTCATAGTTAGTCTACACGAGTGTGCATTCCACGCCTCCTAACTCGCGTTATAGCTTAGCTACAAACCCCATTATTATCATGTGAATCCAATTACACAAACCCCATTATTATCATGTGAATCCATTATTAGCGAACTCGTGATGCAAGTTTGCTTCTTGGAAGACCGTGAGATGGCACCTCCCCCAAGTACACCCAACCACTCGTAGAGGAGTGATCTTCTAAGTTGGTGATCCAACTTACATCCGAATATCCCTCTAAGATCGAAGGAAACCCGACATATGACAAACCATAATCAATAGTTTTCTTCAAGTATTTAAATACTCGTATTATCGCTTGCCAATGATGTATACTAGGATTGCTAGTATACCTACTCAACTTGCCTACGACAAAATAGATATCCGGCCTAGTACTTGTCATACCATACATCAAACAACCAATAGCCTTTGAGTACTCGAGTTGTGACACCGCTTCACCTGAATTGGGTATAAGCTTCACACTCGGATCAAATGGAGTACTCACCGGAGAACAATCAAAGCAATTAAATTTCTTTAATACTTTTTCAATGTAATGAGATTGTGTAATTGCAATCCTTTGTTCTCACGCTTGATCCTTATTCCAAGTATCACTTCTGCCTCTCCCATATCTTTCATGGAGAAACTTGATGACAAAAACTCTTTGGTTTTATCAACTTGATTTTGGTAGGTGCCAAAGATCAACATGTCATCAACGTATAAGCAAATGATTACTCCGTTACTGGATGTGTCAATTTTTCTATATACACACTTGTCCGCTTGGTTTAACATAAAACCGTTGGACAAGATAACCTCATCAAATTTTTGATGCCATTGTTTGGGTGCTTGTTTAAGCCCATACAATGATTTCACAAGTTTACACACTTTATGTTCCATCCCGGGCATAACAAAACCTTCTTGTTGTTTCATGTAAATTTCTTCCTCCAAGTCACCATTCAAGAATGTCGTTTTGACATCCATTTGGTGAATCAGTAAATTGTGGATAACTCCTAAGGCTATCAACAATATAATCGTGGAGATCCTTGCAACCGGGGCATAGGTATCAAAATAATCGATGCCTTCCCGTTGCCTAAAGCCTTGGATTACTAATCGAGCTTTGAACTTGTCAATTGATCCATCGACTTTCATCTTTCTTTTGACGATCCACTTGCATCCCAACGGTTTACAACCCGGTGGCAAGTCTGAGATTACCCAAGTATTATTCCCCATGATGGAATCCATCTCATAATTTATTGCTTCTTTCCAAAAAGCAATATCTTGAGACTTCATAACCTCATCAAATGATTTTGGATCTTCCTCAATACTATAACAGTAAAATAATTGTGACCCAACCTCATCTCTTGATCCCTCTACCAAGTATACTTGGAAATCGGGACCAAATGATTTTTCAATCCTTCCTCTTTTGCTTCTTCGAAGCATCGGAGATTCAGTTGGAACAATTGCTTGTTCTTCAACCTTACTAGTTACACTAGTACTTGGAACAAGGTCCTTCGGCTTAGGTATTGAAGAGAATCTAGTCTCATCAAATAATGCATCTCTCGATTCTATAACAGTGTGATCGCTATAAATTCATTAGGTTCAATAACATAGAACCTATAGGACTTGGAATGCTCGGCATATCCAACAAAGATGCAATCAATACCTTTCTCACCCAAAGTTTTCCTTTTGGGTCCGGGTAGTCGAACAACCGCTCGACAACCCCAAACACGAATATAATTCAAGTTGGGCTTTTTCTTGAACCAAAGTTCATATGGGGTAATCTTGTTCCTTTTATTGGGAACTCGATTTAATAAGTAACAAGACGTTAACATGGCTTCACCGCAAAATCCCTCACTCAAACCTGAGTAGGATAACATAGAGTTCACCATTTCTTTGAGAACTCTATTTTTCCGTTCCGCCACACCATTTTGTTGTGGTGTATAAGGAGTCGTGGTCTCATGTATGATTCCTACGGATTGGAAAAACATAGGGTCGTAATATTCCGCACCACGATCGGTGCATAAACATTTAATAAAACCGTTCATTTGCAATTCAACCTCCGTTTTATAAATTTTAAATTTATCCAACGCTTCATCTTTTGAGTGTAATAAAAATACATAGCAAAAACGTGAAGCGTCGTCAATAAAAGTAACGACATACTTTTTATTACCAAAAGACAGAGTTGAATGCAAATCATAAAGATCACTATGAATTAATTCAAGCACCGACGAATCCCTTTTCACATTAGGAAAAGGTTGTCTAGTGATCTTTGTCAACATGCAAGTTTTACATTTTTCGGTTTTAACGTCAAAAGTCGGAATAAGACCGTCTTTTGACATTTCAACCATTCTTTTAAAATTAACATGATCAAGCCTTACAAGCCATAAAATAGAATCAACACAATTCTCATTTGCAACATAAACAGAATTTGAAACAAAATTATTTTTATTCAAACTCAACATAAACATGTCATTTAACAAATAGCCAAATCCTACAAAAGAGCCACATTTTGACAAGATAAGCTTGTCGGACTCAAAAACTTGCCTATATCCTAACTTATTCAAGACACTACCGGAAACCAAATTATTTCGAATTTGTGGTACAAACAAAACGTCAATAAGTTCAATTATTTTGCTAGAACTAAACTCTAGCCTAACTAAGCCGCGTCCAAGAATGGTAGCATTTGACTCGTTCCCCATGTGTAGCACAGATCCGACTTCAACCGGTTCCAAAGAGGTGAACCAACGTCGATCCTTGCACACATGACTCGAGGCACCCGTATCAATCCACCAAGCATCATCATCATCCTGCACATAAAATGATTCGGATATTAGTGGTACATAATTCAAATTACCAAAGTCAAGAAACTGACCTTGCCGTGGGTTTTGATCCTTGGATTCTTGCCCACCACCACTTTTATTCTTGACAACCCAACAATCCTGCTTGAGATGTTCGGTCATACCACAAGTCTAACATGTTAATTTAACCTTTTTTTTGGTCCCTTTCTTGGCTTCATTGAACTTGCGTTTTCCCTTGAAGTTGTTGGAGTTTTCTTCTTCCACCATGTTCAGCGAAGGGGCTGAAACCTCTTTTATCTTAGGTTTCACAGTCTCTTACGTCCGAAGAGATTCCTCTATGCGTAAGTGACACCGAGTTATACAAGTGACAACTCTTCCTTCTTGTGTTTCAACATGTGTTTGAAATCTTTCCAAGAAGGAGACAATTTATCAATTATGCTTGATACAGAGATGGATTCGTCTATCTTCATATTGTGTTGAGCATATTGGCCTAAAATGAGTAGGAGCTCATTGTATTGCTCCATCACAGGCCTTGAGTCCACCATTTTGTAATTATTAAAGTTACTAACGAGGAACTTCTTACTAGAAGCATCCTCCGTCATGTATTTGGACTCAAGAGAGTCCCATAGCTCTTTGGCAGATTCGACATTTTGATAAATGTCAAAGCGAGAGTCACACATACCGTTTAAGATGTGGCCGCGACATATGTAGTCGTCGTTTTCCCATTTGTCGCGACGCTGAGTCATCTCCAACGTCTCGTCCTCCATCACTTCCGGCATCGGCGTGCTCAACACGTTCACGACCTTCAACGTTATCAGCAAGAAGTGCATCTTCTTCTGCCATCGTCGAAAATCAACACCTTCAAACTTCTCCAGTTTAGTGAACTTGGTCGTCATGTCTCTCACGGATTGATCACTCACCATCTCTCTCACGCAGGAAAATATCACTTAAGATTGTTGGGGAGGGGGTGCAGAAATCGATGGAGAGGAAAGGAGAGAGGTCGAACTTGGATAAGAATTCGAGATCGCGTGAGAGATCGCTTTCCTTAAGTGATATTTCGACCCTATTCTGCCTGGGTATCACGAAATTCACTTGAGGATAATCTCAAATACCCCGGTATAGATTCTGGCAGAAATCGATCCTATTTAAACACCTAGAGAATCGTAACCGACGCTACATTAAAACCGATAATAATTTCTCATTTAATGTTATTGGTTGTTGGACATAATGGTGGGGGTTACAAAAGGATTTGTAGGTTACAAAGTTTTGATATCTCAAAAGATATCAGTTACAGACCACGGCGCGGGTCGCCACACGGGTTAACCAGCGGCACAACCCGCCCGGGTCACTATTTCAACCCACGATCCAGTGCACGACGCGGGTATCCGCACGGGTTAACCTGCGGCACAACCCGCCCGATGCACTATCTCCTTTACAAACTGATAAACCACCAAACGACCGTCCAACTATCCCGGTTCATAGTTAGCCTACACGAGTGTGCACTCCACACCTCCTAACTCGCGTTATAGCTTAGCTACAAACCCCATTATTATCATGTGAATCCAATTACACAAAATGAACCGATGATTTTACTAAAATCACCAACAAGATCTTCTATGATGGTATGGTAGAAGTAAATCATATGGATTTGAAGGCCTCTTAGCTATGTTGTAAACTATTGGATGAACCAAGTCAAGTAGACACTTGGATGACATAGTCTTGAGTGCCACCAAGTGGGTATGAACCTAGACCCCCGCCATTTGGGGCAATGTCTTTGTTGTACCCTCGAATGTGTTGGGCTTTTTTGGTGTCACTCATGGTAGTTGACGCTAAGGTATCTCGACTCTTTGGGTGGAACTTGGTTGGTGTTATGGGTCTCCCTCGTTGACTCCAATTGCGATGTACGAAATGTTATACTTGCCATTATTCAATTGTTAATTACATGTTATTACTTTCCAAGGTTTGAAATGTCCTTTCGCTCTGTCCGTCTGTCTGTGGATGGTAGGTCGTACTCAGATTCACCCTCGTACCCAACTCTTGATGCAAAGCTCCCCAAAATCTTGATGTAAACCGGCTATCACGATCGGAAACTATAGACAAGGGTATACCATGTCTAGATACCACTTCGTCAATATAGAGTTTCGCCAATTTATCCATTGATAATGTTTCCCGCATCGCAAGGAAGTGAGCACTATTAGTCAATTGATCCACAATCACCCAAATAGTGTCATTACCCCCTCAACGTCTTTGGTAGCTTAGTCACGAAATCCATGGTAATCTTGTCCCATTTCCACTCGGGTATTTCCAAATATTGAAAGCTCCCATACGGTCGTTGATGCTCGACCATTGTTACATATGTCACATTCGCTGACATCTTCATGAAGGCTCATTAAGTAGGCATACCACCAACACATAACATGTCGTCGAACAATTAACTCATCAATTCAAACCCAACCATACGCAAGCAACCATACAAGGCTCAACCCATAGATTTACCGAAAAGGAAAGATCACCGCTGACATATATGGGTTAATACTTATCTAATACCTTAATTATTCATACGTGAACCTACTCATAAGGCCGAACTCCATAATTCAAAACTGGCCACAAGTCGGATCATCTGACGCTTCAATTCCCAAGGACTTCTCTAGTCCCTAATTACAACTCATTTCACGATAGGGGTTTAAATCTATAGCTCTAATGAGTTCAAGGTTTTTCAAACTAATATGCCAATTTGAAATTTTATCTGACTTTCAAATGCAAAAACTTTATAACAATTAATCGTACGTGTAAAAATACGCTACCGTTTACTCCATAGTTGTGCAAAGTGGTCACAAACGCCACACACATAAAACCATTTTGAAAAGAATTTGATCATTACTCACGCTAATAATGAAAATAACAAAAGAGGCGCAACAACTTTTCAAACGAACCACTATGGTCCTAACATGCATCAATTTATGTCGTGTACATAAAATAATTTTCTGCACTAAAACAATGTGCAACAAATGTTTGTACAGACTCCAAAAGAGGAACTTCACAATTTCAAGCTCCAATTCTCTCTTTTAACCATAAAATGACATGGAATAAAATTTCCAACAGGACCCACATACATCAATTTATTTCCCAAACTTAGTAAAACGATAAGAAATTACGATTTGGCCAAACATAAAATAATTTAGATTGTCAGGATCAAATTCTTAACAAGAATTAATACTCAGAAACTAATATCAAAGAAGTTGCGGAAAAACACTTTGATATTTAATAAACCAGTAACCAACACAGTATATGATTATCAAACTGTAAACTTGTATTCAATGTTTAAATCTACAAGATTACACACTCAACCTCAATATTGATGAACAGGCTCACCAATACGAATTCTACTTCTCTAGAATTAGGATCTATGCCTTGAGGTTGATCTCTCTCTAAAATTATCAAAAAAAACTATCTCTATCTATTCTATTCATTCTATACATATACTGATCAAAAGATAATTACAAAGAATAAACAAATCTTCAGCATATCTTCCATGTATATCTTCTAAGTATATCTGTAGAATATCTTCAGAATATCCAGCTGTCATACATTCCATCCGGATCTCTTTAGCAGCATTATCTTCTTCCAGCAGCATTAACTTCTACCAGCAGCATTAACTTCTACCAGCAGCATTAACTGTAAGCAGTACTAACTACTAGCAGTACTAACTAGCTAAGCAGTACTAACTTTGTTCAAGCAGCACTAACCTTAACTAGCAGTAGTAATTCTACTAGCAGTAGTAATACTTAGCAGTATTAATCTTCAGATTGTTCTGGCAGTAGTAACCACTCTTGTACTAGCAGCAGTAACCACACTTAGTAGAATCTTCAGTTCCCAACAATCTCCCCCTAACTTGACTTTTAGAAGAGAAGTCAAGTTCTTCAGATACTCTTCCAGAATCTCTTTAAGATGCTCCCAAAACTTCAAAGATCATGCTCCTATGTCTGGATTTAGTCCCAAACTCTGATTGATTATTCTCTGAATTAGGTACTTTGCCATTTCTGAATTTGGTGCACAACCCAACTTCTTCTTTAGCATGGCATGAATCTTCAGTCTGGTGTGATTGTATACTCTATCCACTAGGAAGTATTCTGTGTGATTTCTATCCAAAGTCACTGCATATACTCCACTAGTTTCATATAGAGTCCAACTGGTGACTACTTGAAACACACTCCTTATGACCTGGTCCACTTCTTCAGGTTTGAACATCATACACAGATACTCCATCACCAGTTTTGTAAGTGAAATCCCTGGAGCTTTCAGATGATCTGCATACAGCTTCATTCCTATGTCAAACATCTCTTCTATATCAGATCTAGAGCATGTTCTGACAATTTTGACCCAAGTGTTGAATACCTCATATTGATCATCCTTCCTCTTGAGTCTGATATACTCCTTTCCATCTACTGTCAGTATATCCCAGTGGATGACCTCAGGAGGCTTAACTCCTACAGGTTCTGCAGAAATTGGTCCAGGCACTTTGTCCATCACTACTATATATAAATTGACATCATCTTTAATTGATGACTCTTGCTGGATAGATGACTCAGGTGCCACTTCTTCTTCAGCAACCTTTTGTTCTTCTTCTACTCTAGGCTTCTTATCTTTCTTTCTTTTGGCCATCATTTTGGTTCTTTTCAAAGTCTTTTGAACCTGCACTAGAGTAGCTTCCTTCTTCTTTTCTTCCTTTTCCCTTGCCATTTCTTTGATAGGAGTTCCCTCTTCACTTTCAGGGAATGGTTGATTCATATCAATATCATTACTCTCCTTGGCCTTCTTTTCAAACTCCACTCTTTTCTTTTCATTTCTCTTCAGATTCCCCATTTCTTTCTCATAGAGCTCTCTGATTTGATCAAAATTCATCTTCACAAACATTTCTTTCTTTACCCCAATTGCATTTCTCAAGAAAGTTATCATTTTGTTTCTTTCCTGAGTGGCAAGGTAAGTTTGTGAAGGTCTTCTTTTCTTTGCACTTGAATTAGCTATGATAGCCTTTCTCAGACTTATAGCCCTTTGTTTAGCCTTTTCAGTTTCAAGCCCTTTTTGATAGGCTTTATTTAGCTCAGTAGCTAAAGCCTTTGCCATTTCCCTATCCTTCTCAACTTGAGCTCTTTCTTCTTTTTCCATCTCCTCCTGCATTTTCCTTGCTAAGGCTTCATCTGATTCAACCAACTTTTGCTTCTTGACAGGTTGATCAGATTCCACCATTTTTGTTTTTCCCTTTTTCTTTGCCTCTGCATCCATTTCTTTCTTTTCTCTTTTCTTTGCTCCCCCTTCCTTTATGATCACTCCCTTTGTTTTGGAAGTGTCATGCTTTGCTTTGATCAATGTCTCAGCTACTTCAACTTCTGTTGGTGATAACTCTGTTACTGCTGCTTGTGATGTTTCAGCAGCATTATCAGTTTCTGCTTCTAGTGTACCTGAGACTCTTTCTTTTTCTGCTTCCCTCTCCCCCTCAACTTCTACTTTCTCTTTTTCCAGCTCCCCCTCCCTTGATGCTTCTTCCATGTTGATCTCCCCCTTTTTGGGAGCATCCTTCTCAAACTTCCTTCTCCTTAGCACAAACTGTTTCCTCTTCTGTTTCTGTACTTGTTTCATCACCAACTTCTTGAGCTTGGCAATCTGCACTTGTTGAGACAGGATGACCAGCTTCAGCTCCTCTATTTCTTTTCTTTGCTGAATAACATCCTGGTTGATGTTTCCCATGGTTTCCATCAATTCCTCATAGTTATATCTGTCCTCACCTTCTCCAGGAGTGTTACCCCCTATTGAAGGATCATTGGATCTTTTTGAAGTAGAAGTCTTCTGCCTAGCAGAAGCACTATCCACCCCCTTGGTTTCTTGGCACCAGGGACCTTCAAATGATTGCTCATTTAAAGTTGCCATGGGGGAGGTCTTATTGATGTTACCACTTTCCTCCTCTGTGCTAGCAGGAGTAGTGGCAGCCTCATTACCCATATGCTCTACCTCCTCCTCAGAGAGCACCTCCTTGGGGTTGGGAGACACCCCTGTGGTTTCCCTATGGTTATTCTCTAAAGGAGAATTCTCCCTTAGAGGGCTTAAAGGCTTAGGGGATTCTGGTACAAGAAGGGAAGGAGCCTTCTTTACCTGTTTTCTCTTGTAAGTATGGGTAATTGGAGAGGTTGGTTTTGCAAGAAGGGACTGGGGAATTGTTTTTGAGTGAGAAGGTTGGGCTTGGCTAGCAGTGGGATGGTCTAATGAGGGCCTTGACCCTGCTGCCCTACCTTCAGTGGTTTGGGACACCACCATCATTGTAGAGAACAATGGGGTGTCAACTCCTTCCGAGTCCCCAGCAGATCTCCTCATATTTGAGAAAACCTTGCCTTTGGGGGGTTTAGGTACATATACCCCAACAGGTTGAGGTATATCCGACAATTCATGGGTAATGACTTCTTGGACAAACCTGGGATACATAAAGAAACTCTTTTTGTTTCCCATGTTTGATACAAGATCATTGAAAATCATTTTTGAGAAATTGTACCTTCTGGATGTAGCCAAGCAGACCAAAGCATAGGCAATTGGACTGCTGAACTCACTCCATCCAGTAGTCTTTTTGGAGATGCAATGCATCAGGGTATGAACAAGAAAACGCCATTGGGGTGAAAACTTTGCTTTTGAGAATTTGAAAACACCCAATGGGCCTCCATACCCCATGCTTGTAAGATTAGAAAACAGTTCATCATTAGAGATAGACGTTATACCAGAGGCATCGTCTAGACGTAGACTGATGCGAATCACCTCTTCAGTAACTGTTAATGGCTTGGCACACACGGTTGTCTTTATCATTTGCACACCATTTTCAGCAACAATGGTGGCATTTGCCCAGAACTGCCTCTGATGCTCGATGTAGATGGTAGGGGCAACAGTGAGAGCATGAGCAATGTGGCTTGACTTGAGGAAATCCACAATCTGGTGGAATCCTTCTGCTTGTTTGGGCTTCTGCAGCATGGCGATCTCATTGTGCTCATCGATAAACGCCATTGATGCCATTGAACTGGGATTTTCTTGCCTGGAAGACTAGGTTCTTGAGAGAAAAGGATTAGAAGAGCAAGGGAACAGTATGCAAAGAGTCGTTATGAACATTTAGGCGGGCAAAGGGTATTTATAGTATTTGGAATAAAAGCAGTATTAACCTAGAGCAGCATTAACTAACTAGCAGTATTAACCGCGAGCAGTATTAACTAACTAGCAGTATTAACTGCGAGCAGTATTAAATAACTAGCAGTATTAACTGCGAGCAGTATTAACCGCGAGCAGTATTAACTAACTAGCAGTATTAACTAGCTAGCAGTATTAACTAACTAGCAGTATTAACCAACTAGCAGTATTAACTAACTAGCAGTATTAACCAACTAGCAGTATTAACTAACTGGCAGTATTAACCAACTAGCAGTAGTAACTAACTGGCAGTATTAACCAACTAGCAGTATTAACTAACTAGCAGTTTTAACTAACTAGCAGTATTAACCAACTAGTAGTATTAACTAACTAGCAGTATTAACCAACTAGCAGTATTAACTAACTTACTCCTTGAAGCTTAGGCTGAATTGAGTACTGCTATGTATGCCCTGCAAAGATAGATTAGTAGCACCAAGAAACTATAATATTCAGTTATTTATTCACTTTTTGAGATAAAACTTATTCAGAGTTGATCATCCCCACACTTGTTACCAAGAAAGTGAATCTACCCACATCAAAAGCTTTGGTGAATAGATCAGCAAACTGGTTGTCAGTATGAACTTTCACAACTTGAACAAGTTTCTTTTCATTACAGTCTCTAATGAAGTGATACCTAATCTCAATGTGCTTTGTCTTAGAGTGCTTGACTGGATTATTTACAATGCTGATAGCACTGCTATTATCAATAAAGATGGGAGTGTGTAGAAAGGTTACCCCATAGTCCAACATTTGATTCTGAATCCATAAGACCTGAGCACAGCAACTTGCAGCTGCTATGTACTCTGCTTCTGTTGTAGATGTGGACACTGTGGTTTGTTTCTTGCACTGCCATGAAACTAGTCTAGCACCCAAGAACTGACATCCTCCAGAAGTAGACTTTCTGTCCAAGTTTGCCCCACCTAGGTCACTGTCTGAGTATGCAATTAGGTCAAAGGGTGAGTCATGAGGATACCAAAGCCCCAATCTGGGTTGTCCTTTGAGATATCTGAATATCCTCTTAACAGCTTGAAAGTGAGATTGCTTTGGCCTAACTTGGAATCTTGCACACACACAGACTGGAAACATTATATCTGGCCTTGATGCTGTGAGATACATGAGAGAGCCAATCATAGATCTGTAATGATGCACATCCATATCCTCCCCCTCAAGATCTGCAGTTATCTGTTTGTGTGTTTCCATAGGTGTACTAGCAGGTTTTGATTCTGAGAAACCAAACTTGATTAAAATGTCCTGCACATACTTGGACTGACATATGAATATGCCATCTGACTTCTGTTGAACTTGGAGTCCAAGGAAGAAAGTAAGTTCCCCCATGGAACTCATTTTAAACCTTTGATGCATTAGATCTTCAAACTCCTTGCACATGATATCTTTTGTAGATCCAAAGATAATGTCATCAACATAAATTTGGACCAACAAGATATCCTTCTTCTTTCTCTTGATAAATAGGGTCTTATCAATGACTCCTCTTTCAAAGCCATTGTCCAAGAGGTAGGATGACAGTGTGTCATACCATGCTCTTGGAGCTTGATGCAATCCATAAAGAGCTTTCTTCAATTTGTATACCCTGTCTGGATAGCTTGGGTTTTCAAACCCTGGTGGTTGACAGACATATACCTCTTCTTCAATTGATCCATAGAGAAAAGCACTCTTTACATCCATTTGATAGACTTTGAAGTTCATGTAAGAAGCATAGGCTAGGAATAATCTGATAGCTTCTATCCTAGCCACAGGTGCAAAGACTTCTTCATAATCAATACCCTCTTCTTGAGTATACCCTTGAGCCACTAGCCTTGCTTTGTTCCTTATGACAATCCCTCTTTCATCTCTCTTGTTCCTAAAGATCCACTTTGTGCCAATTGCTCTGTGACCTTTAGGAAGGTCTACCAGATCCCATACATCTTGTAGTTTGAACTGTAGCAATTCTTCTTGCATTGCTTCTATCCAGCTGGATTCTTTCATTGCATCATGTGCCTTTTTAGGTTCAAGCTGGGATAGAAAGCAGGACAGCACTGTATGCTGTTGATCTTGCATTTCTTGAAGTCTGCTCTGATGTCTAGTCATCATAGGAGATGATATATCTCCTATTACCAGCTGTGGAGGATGATTCTTTTGAACTCTGGTGTTATGACTAGGTTCTTCATTAACATTAGCTTCTAGATTGGAGTCATTCAACTCAACTGAAGTGTTTTCAGCTGCTTCTTCTGATTCTTTATCTTCTTGATTCTCTTCATCTCTACTCTGACTTGGTCCAGTAGATTGTTCTATTTCACAGTCTTCAAAAGAATTCACTGTGGGTGTGGGAAAGATCACTGATTTAGATACACTTTCTTGAACTTGTGTAGTTCCTGATCCTTCACCTCCTGAACCTGCATGATCATTACTACTGAAACCAAAGGAGTTAGTTATTGAATCAATGTCAAATAGCCATTGAGGACCAGTTCCAATAGGATTTGGTGTGTTCTCATTGCATTTGACATTGTCACTCTCTTCAATTATTCTAGAAGATGAATTGAAAACTCTGTAGGCCTTACTTTGAGATGAATAACCAACAAGAAATCCATTATCTGATTTGCTATCAAACTTACCTATGTGAGTTTTGGTGTTGAGAATGGTACAAGGACACCCAAAAGGTTTGAAAAATCCAATAAAGGGTTTTCTTTTATTTAAAAGCTCATATGGTGTCTTGTTCTTTAGCTTAACTACTAGAACTCTGTTTTGGACATAACAGGCAGTATTAACTGCTTCAGCCCAGAAGGTAATTGGTAGTTTTGAATCAGCCAACAGAGATCTAGCGGCCTCTATTAATGTCCTATTTCTCCTTTCAGCAACACCATTCTGTTGAGGAGTCCTAGGAGCACTATACTGTCTCTCAATTCCTTTTTCCTCACAAAAGGTGTTTAGATCAAAATTTTTGAATTCAGTCCCATTATCTGATCTAATGACTTTTACTTTTTGATTAGTTTGGTTTTCAATTCTCAGGATAAAGGACTTGATTAGTCCACTTGTCTCATCCTTAGTCCTTAGAAAATATACCCAGGTGAATCTAGAGTAATCATCAACAATAACCAAGCAGTAAGATTTCTTGCCTATACTCATCACATTTGTAGGACCAAACAGATCCATGTGCAATAACTGGAGACAAGAAGAAATAGAATTTATCTCTTTGGTCTTATGAGAAGTTTTATGTTGTTTGCCTTTGAGACAAGCAACACAATGATCATCACATGAAAAGACTTTATAAGGTAAACCTCTTACAAGGTTGTTTTTAACAAGTTTGTTCATAGTCTTAAAATTCATGTGACACATCCTTCTGTGCCAAAGAGAGGATTCATCTATAGAAGCTTTTGAAACAAGACAGTTTAGAGATGAATCACTTTTAACATTTTCCATATCTAGACAGTAAACATTGTCCTTTCTTGGAGTTCTTAGTAGTATCATGCTTTCATCAACTACTTTGAACCCTGGAGCAAGGATCATACATTCAGTATTTGTAAATAATATACTATGTTGTTTGTCACAAACCTGTGATACACTTAACAGGTTGTATTTTAATTGATCAACATAGTAGACATCCTCAAATGTCATCTTACCTTTGGTGACATTACCTTTTCCACTTATCTTACCACCAGTAAGATTGTCTCCAAAAGCAACATGTCCTCCATTGATATGCTTGAAATCCTGAAGGCATGACATGTTGCCTGTCATGTGCCTAGAGCAACCACTATCAACATGCCATATGCTCTTTCCCTTGAGCTGTTGGTTGCCCTGCACATTGGATAGATCAGTTAGTATGAATTAGGAACCCAAGCCAAAGTGGTCTTGGGTACCCCTTTCTCATCAAAATACTTGCATTCTTTCTTGACAAGATTTTTAAAATCAGAACACTTAGTATTTGAATACTTTGTCAAGATTATTGGCTTAGCAGTACTAATACTAGAAGCAGTACTGTCTTTGGAAGTACTAACAGAGTTAGCAGTACTAACAGGTTGGGCAGTATTAACCTTGTTGGCAACACTAACAGAGTTAGCAGTATTAATATTTATAGAAGTACTAACAATGTCAGCAGTACTAACATTGCTAGCAGCAGTATTGCTTCTAGCAGTACTATCACTGTTAGCAGCACTATTTGTGGCAGCAGTACTAACAGTTTTAGTACATTTTGGAATCCACATCTTGACATTATCTTCCATATTATGTTTCTTCATGTGGCTTTTAGTTTTAACAACTTTCTTAGCCACATGGTTCTTTTCTTCCTTCCTATAACCAAAGGATTTTTGAGTAGGTCTTTGAAAATTCATCTTTTGGTTCATAGGATTAAAGTAGCAGTATTTGGCAATGTGGTTCAGCTTTCCACAGATAAAACAAGGTTTTGGTCTATTAATTTTCTTCAGATCAACCCCTTGTTTTTGTGCCCATAGATTGTTCCAGTTTCTCTGATTTCCCCTTGGTTTATCATGTTTTTGGGGCTCAGATTTATTGCAAGAACACTGCTTGCAAGGGATAGGGTTCACAACAGTGGTCTGCTTATAGTGAACCTTCTTGTTGTTTCCCTCAGTCTTTTCTATCTCTTTGGACTTGATCCAGTGCTTTCCACATCCCTCATTGGTGATTATGTGGTTATCTATAGGAATCTCATCACTCACAGTATTGTTCTTATCCTTGACAACTTCTTTCTCAGTGTTATCCTTGACAATCACATTATCTAAGGGATCTATCTCAGTTGCTCCCTTAGGTAGATCCTTTCTATCCTTTGTTTCTAACAACTCTGAACTAGGAGGAATGTAGTTGTTGTTATAGGGTGGTGGTGTGTTATTGTACCCTATTCCTCTTCTCAGTTTATCATGAATCTGGGTTTGTAATAAAGAATCCATTGCTTTGGAAGCATTGGAAAACTTTTCTACATCAAGTTTGACTTTAGCTAGCTCTCCTCTTAGCTTTTCACTCTCTTCTTTAGATCTGGTCAGTTGAAGCTCTAAGTCCTTCTTTTCCCACTTCCAGTAATTTGTGTCATAAGAGTGTTGAAGCTCATTAGCTTGAAAACCCTTAATCTGTTCTTCAAATCTCTCAACAATCCTCACATAATCTTTTATGTCTTTTTCCAATCTCTTAAGGTCATCACTCATGTTCTGGTTGTGATCCCTATACCTTTTAACAGTGTTAATGCAATTTTTAGTACAAAGATTGGAAGTTACCTCTGTTGGGAGATCGGATACCTCTGCCATTAGAGCTTGATTCTGGATGGCCTCTTCAGCTTGATCACTCCAGTCAAATCCCATACCTTGTTGAGAAACAAGGGCTTGTGCAGAGTTTCTGTTATTATTGAAGCTTCCAGATTGAGCTTGTTGGTGGTTGTTATTCTGAGACATTCCACTTCTACATTCTCTAGCAAAGTGTCCCTTTTGATGGCATTTGTAGCATTCCACCTTAGATTTGTCAAATCCTGCTCCATCTTCTCTTCTTTGGGAGAAGTTGTTTCTCCCAGTTCTTTTGATGAACCTTTTAACTCTCATGGAGAGCATGGCCATCTGCCATTTAATGTCCATCTCTTCAAGATCATCTGGATGGAGTTGTTCCAAGTCATCATTAATGAGAGAAGAGTTTCCATGACTTGCCAGAAAGGCCTCAAACACAGTTTCAGTGCCTTTCTCTTGGTTTGTTCCATTGGCAGCACTAACTGATTCAGGGTTGGATGTAGAATCAGTTGATGCTGAGAGGAGTGCAGCATTGTGAACATACCCAGAAGGCCTCCTTTTGCCCTCTACCTCAGATTCAAAAACTCTTAGATCATTATAGAGATCATCAAGTTCCTTTTCTTCCAATTGATCATTCTGTCTGAAAGAAACAGTATACATGGTCCATTCATCACTCAAGGACCTTAGAAACTTTCTGTTCAGATCATCTTGATCAATTTGTACTCCCACTGTGGCTAGTTCACCAATAAGTTTGTTGAACCTGTCAAAAGTTTAAGTCATGGACTCATTCTTAGTTGACATAAAGTTCTCATATTGTTGCTTCAGAATGGCTTTCTGATTTCTCTTGGTACTTTTGGTGCCAGAGAATCTCTTCTCCAGAGCATTCCAGAGCATCTCTGCATCAGTGCAGTTACAGAACTGATGTTGATATTCATTGGGAATAGCCAAGAGCAAGGTGCTCAAGGCTTTCATCTCTGTCTGTCTGATCTTTCTATCTGCATCAGTTTTAGGTGGTGTCCTTTTTCCATCTGCACCAATCTTTCCTTCTTCAGAAGGACCATTCTCTATGATGTCCCACATAGAATAGTCAGTAAGGAGTATGTACTGCTTGATTCTGATCTTCCACATATCGAATTCATTAGCTCTAAGCATTGGAACCTTTGAGACCAAAGTACTGCTTGATTCTGCAAGATTTTCCATGATGACTAGATGTTTCTGAGAGAACAAGCTCTGATACCACTTGTCAGGATCAAATTCTTAACAAGAATTAATACTCAGAAACTAATATCAAAGAAGTTGCGGAAAAACACTTTGATATTTAATAAACCAGTAACCAACACAGTATATGATTATCAAACTGTAAACTTGTATTCAATGTTTAAATCTACAAGATTACACACTCAACCTCAATATTGATGAACAGGCTCACCAATACGAATTCTACTTCTCTAGAATTAGGATCTATGCCTTGAGGTTGATCTCTCTCTAAAATTATCAAAAAAAACTATCTCTATCTATTCTATTCATTCTATACATATACTGATCAAAAGATAATTACAAAGAATAAACAAATCTTCAGCATATCTTCCATGTATATCTTCTAAGTATATCTGTAGAATATCTTCAGAATATCCAGCTGTCATACATTCCATCCGGATCTCTTTAGCAGCATTATCTTCTTCCAGCAGCATTAACTTCTACCAGCAGCATTAACTGTAAGCAGTACTAACTACTAGCAGTACTAACTAGCTAAGCAGTACTAACTTTGTTCAAGCAGCACTAACCTTAACTAGCAGTAGTAATTCTACTAGCAGTAGTAATACTTAGTAGTATTAATCTTCAGATTGTTCTGGCAGTAGTAACCACTCTTGTACTAGCAGCAGTAACCACACTTAGTAGAATATTCAGTTCCCAACATAGATCGATTCAAACTTTAAGTCGCACAGATAAAATGCTCTTTGTCCTAAAATGGTGGCTATAATGTCATGCATACCAGTAAATCAATATAATGCATTGCGTGAGACAATAACAATAAAATCAACAACCGAAGGATGTTCAAAGAAAAAGTTCAACACGAACCATCATAAATCCTTCATATACTTACTCACACCAAAAGTATAAATCAATTCAAATACTAAGTAGTGTGCAAATAAATATACTTGAATAAAACTCAAAAGAGAAATTACACGATATTGAAACTTCCAAAAATAACATATGGGATAATATCCACCAACAAAACTCTCATGAAATAAGTTTCTCAATAACCAATAAACCAACACACACAATGAATCTAGCATACGCATTTCAACGTTCGTTCATGCTTTGCATGACATCGTAAAATAATACTCCATAAAACTCAACAAAACTCACATGGAATGAAATTTTCAATAAAACTCAAACACCAAAACATGGAAATAACTTTTTCCTTTAAAACCTTAACATATGTGGAGGAGATCCAATGTCAAGGTCATAAATCGCAGTTATTTGCCCAAGACCCTAAACAAGGTAAAACGTAAATACTACAATATCCGAATATAGCGCTCGACAAAAACAAGGATAAAGAAAATCTCAACAAAGTTTGCAACCATGTACAGTAAAACAATTTTATGCATGTTTAAACTCATGGTTTAAAATCTCGTGCTTGTTAAACTTCTTTCCACGGATCCAAAATACGACCCGCATAATAATTTGAGAAAGTATGAAATACTTTATGCAAATTATTTTAAAAATGAGTTTTGTGCATGAATTTTGGTCGAGACCCAAAATCTTAGGACCGAGCTCACCAAGTCCAACGATCTCACTACCGACATCCGGATGCTCAACATTTTAAGGTAACGATAGGCAACTAAACCGGTTAACCTCACAATTTCTTCTTGAAATAAAGTCGATTCAATAGGCCTATGGTTCTATTTCAACCAGTTGCCCCAACCCAAAATGGTCAACTTAATGTATTCATCATGCTTAACCGTCACTCCAATTGACAACGCTATAAACCTCAACTTCTTCTAACTACTACTCCTCAGAAACTCATCCACAACCCCATCGGTCCTCACATAAAGGTGGTTCAAGCACACACATGTAACATGTAAGTTCACCGTGACACTGACCGGGTGCAATTATGAACGTACCGAACATGATGATCCTTGCTACCCTTGTCATGATTCCCGATTCTAGTGACTCTGTAGAACTTGAAGTATCCTATCTTAAAGTGCTAATGATACAATCTCACTTTCATCTATTGAGTAGAACGCTAGTTTGAGTCTAGGTATCCAAAATCAACACCTAAATCTCTCAAACTTAATATCTGATACCAACTTGTAACACCCTCAAATTTGAAAAGAGCGACTAATTTAAAATTTCTTTAATACACCAATTAAAAGATAAATCCTTTTTTACGAATCAATACTTGGATTACCACGGATAGAAAATTCTAGATTTAATATCAATAAATAATGAACCAAGTCTTACATAAAAACTAGATTAACTAAAAGCCAATAACCGTCGCTATCTCCAAAAGTGTGGAAGGCTTCAACCAATAATTGCACTCTTCTCGTGCATCTAACTAGCACTCAACTCTTCACAGTGCCGCTAGTACCATTCCCCAACAAGGACCTGATTCATATGCCGACAAATAAAAAGGTTAGACTAACGCCTAGTGAGTTCAAGAGTTTTCATCATAAATATATAAATCGTTAAACTGACAGAATGTAATTTAAATCACGATTTTTAAAATGTTATACATTAAATATGAAAGCTACTCGTCTTCCAAAACCCACAAGTTTTGTGATGAAGACCCCAATATGAAATATTCCTTCAAAATATAAACTCAAACCCAAAACTCACTCAAAACGTGAATAATGATTAAGTTCCCAAATAATGAAAACGTGGACTAAAAATTTATTATCCAAGACATCCGAAAGCACGAATAAGATATAATACTCAAACCACAAATAATGGATAACAATCCATATATAAAACGTCACCAAAATCATGAATAATGTTCAACATCTCAAAATAACCAATATAAACAATAAACAACATCGGAAGCATCAAATCGTCGATAATCTTTGTCTCCAAAAAATATATCCAAAATCCACCATTCGGTGACGGGGGAGACCCGATTCCATTGAATGTGACGGAACACAAAAGTAGGTCACATATCTATGTTATATGAGCATCAGTTAAGGATTAAACACTCGTTAACATCAATCTTTCCAGATTTATAGTTAACGAGTCAACAAGCTCAACACCTCTATGTCTATTACTTGGATAGTTATCAAGTTCAACCCCTCTAGGTCTATACCTTGTAATTTCGAAACATCCCAGTTAAGCTCGTTCACAAGAAATTGTAATTATTGGTCAATGAACGATACCCGACTCAAAGAGCCCACATCTTACTCCCATAAGATCCCATGCCTATTTCAAGTTACAATACAGGAATATTTATCCTACTCAAACTAACTCTTATGCCTATGAATCAATTGCATTACAGTCTAAAACATTTCAAGTCCCAAATGAATGGCTAACGCACTCAAAGTATATCATCCTCAAAATATATGCAATAAATGTAAATCTTACCAAAACCACACATCGAGCTATTAAAACCGGACAATTATCCCACAAGACCCATATGAGTCAAAACTGAGTCAAAAGTTCAACAACCCAATTCATTATTTATTCAAAAGTCATGATAAGTACTAAAATGTACTTGACCGACATCTATGCGAACTCATGCTCCTAAGGTATGATTAACTCAAAACCCATCGTTGGCATTTTCTAAACAAAACATACTATTTATCTCCAAAAATACTTTATAACCCAATAACATGTATTTTTCCATTGATTTATAAATTTAATGACACTAAGGATGCTTAAGCATCAAATAATCTCCACATATGAAATAATTAATAAAAATAATATACTTTCAAGATTTATTTACCAAAGTGTCTAAAAAACCCCAAATATGTGTATTTCACGAGTTTTATAAATCAAATGTACCAAATACGCAAAACTCATCAAATGGTCCAACATTTATAATTATCAGGTAAACACATAAATACGTCAAATTGAACATTTTTGGCATGTACAACTTTTTCACAAAGCAACTTGAACTCACCTTGCTAGAATTAAGTTAACTCTAGATTTTATTTTCCCAACTTGAGCTCCCTTGAAGAAACTTGGATCCTCAAGCCGAAACTTCCAAAAACCTAGATCCACAAGTTTTCAACCATAAATACACATATCCAAGTGTTTAGAATCATTCCCCAAACATCTTATATCAAAATCTCTATTTTGGCCAAAAACCCTAATTTGACCTAATTTCTCCAAAATCATCCAAACCAAAATTTTAGAAATATAAACACTAGAGAGACATCAATAGAACATTTATAACCCATAAAGAATGGGGGAAGTGAACTTATCAATTAGGTTTTAATGAAAACCTAGAAAACCCCAAAGTTCTTGAAGATGGAGGTGATGATGATGAGCTCTTGATCTTTGCTTCCAATAAACCACTAAATACTCTTATATATTCCCAAAACTAACAATCTAACCTTGAAAAAATCTCAAAAACGAAACCATAGCAACTTGAATCGCCAAAAACAGAGTAGAAATGAGAGAGTTATGAGGAAATGAAGAATGGGGCTAAAAATCGCGACTTTATGCACAGTGGTACCCCATGCGATTGTGCCATGCTATAATGAAAATGTCACAATCACGGTGCACAATCGCTCAGATTGTACCAAGATTTTTTTGCCTTCAGCTATTGTCACATGCTATAGTGACAATGTCACAATCGCTGGCACTATAGTCGAAAATGTATCGAACACTGTTTTGGCCATAACTTCTTCGTTTTAGCTCCGATTTTGCTCCGGAAAGAACCATTGGACTCGTATTTAAATTACTCATCTAGTAAGACTATAAAATCTAGTATTTAATCCCAAAATCCCATTTTCTCTATTTTCTTAAACGATCGATTTCTACACTAACTTGAAATCATACTTACCCAAAAATTACGGGTGTTACACCATTGTCATAAATACATGGCATATTCGTTGGGAAGACCAACCACTTGGTAATCGTCGTTGCTATTGTGACATATGTCATAACTGCATCACACTATAGCCAGGACTACCAAACTTTCAGTACCATTGGTGCTATTATGACAGATGTTACAACCACATGGCTCTATATCCAAGATGACCATACTCTTAGTACCATTGGTGCTATTTTGACAGGTGTCAACACATGGCACTATAGCCGAGATGACCATACTCTCAGTACCATTGGTGTTATTGTGACAGTTGTCACAATAGCATGGCACTATAGTCATACTCCATATGTGGTTCTTCCTTTACCGATTCACCCAGCTCAACACTTTCTTCAATTAGGATAAAAAATCAGGGTATTACAACGATCCTGACAATCCATTGTGCCTAATGGCTCTATCGCCAGACACTATCTCCCAACATGTACCGAGAATTTTTCCTACTTTTCACCCATCTGAGCCTTTTCTTGCCTAAAAGATGATACTCAACATTATCTAATTTCAAGACACTTATCCATAACTATTTTAGTGACAAAAGATAGAGTAAACTCGGGATTCCACTTACCAAAATTTCGGGTGTTACAATCCTCTCAACCTTGAAATTGATTTAATCCTCGAAATCTCAAACTAACCAAAAAGGTGAGGGTAACGCCTTCGCATGTCTTCCTGTGCTTCCCACGTAATGGTGCTTCTATTGAACCTTGACCATGATCACTTCTATAGCTTCTTTGACTTTCTTTCCAAAATTGCTCCTACTTCTTCCACACAACGGTTGCTCTCATCCCCTCGAATCTCTGATAACAGTATAACACTTTCTTCCTCCGCTAAGCATTTACGTAAGTAACACACATGGAAAGTGTTGTGGATCCCGGCCATCTCGGGTGGCAACTCCAACTTATAGGATTGAATTCCCATCCTACTCAAGATGATAAAAGGTCCAAGGAAACGAGGATTGGGCTTCCCACGCTTCCCAAACCGTATGATACATTTTTAAGGGGACAATTTTAGCATTACATGATCCCCAACTTGGAATACCATTGCGATCCTTTTCTTGTCAGCGTAACTTTTTTGACGATCTTGGGCCGCTTTCAAATGCTCCTGAATGCTCTTAACCTTGTTGGTCGTCCCTTTCACGATCTTGGGACCAATAAAGTGCTTCTCACCCGCTTCAAGCCAACAAAACAGGAGTCCTACACTTTCGACCATATAAAGAATCAAACGGAGTCATCGTGATACTAGAACAGACTTATCGTATGCCCTAAGCATGACGAGCAGATATCAATTAACCCTAGGTGATGCTCACTAGGTGGCAGTGAAAAATATCCTGAAGTATCTGAGTCTACTAAGGATATGTTCTTACTGTACGACGGTAAGGAAAGAGATATTGTATTCAAGGATATATAGATGCTAGTTTCCAAATCGACCGTGACGCCTTTAAATCGCAATCAGGATATGTGTTTGTGTTAAATGGAGGTGAAGTGAGCTAGAAGAGCTACAAACAAAGCACAATAGCATATTCAACTATAGAGTCGGAGTATATTACAGCGTCGGATGTCGCAAAGGAAGTTGTTTGGATGAAGAAATTCATCTCGGACCTAGGAGTGGTTCCTAGCATAAGTACCCCTATCAAGATCTATTGCGATAGCGATGGTTCCATTCCTTAGGCAAAAGAGACAAGGTCAGATCAGTACTCCTAGCATATTCTGAGATGATATCACCTGATTCGAGAGATTATTGATCGAGGTGACATGAAGATTTACAAAGTTCGATCAGAAGATAATCCAGTAGACCCTCTGACCAAGCCTATGATTTAAAGCAAACATGATGCTCATACTAGTTCGATAGACTTGAGGTTTTGTAATACATTAGTCTGATCTATAAATTTTAGTAAATTTTAAATTATTTGAACAATAAAACAATTATGTTTCTATCTGTTCTGGCATATTGGATATGAGTATTTACATCAAACATTTATGTGTTCATTATTAGCATGGTTTAGTATCCTTAATTAAATATGATTATCATATTATTTAAAACTATCCTTGATCGGTTATTACGTGGTAATAATTAATGATCATTGTGAAGTCTGGTCGTAGTCTAAGTTGGAAATGCACTGGGTGTAACCAGAGTCAAATGCGCTTATCGGGGACAAGACCCACAATTAGGATCACCTCATAGATCGGTGTCATAAGGTGAGTCCTGAAATGGTAGACACTCTTATCCTCAGACCTGAGATGTGCATTGGAACCTAATGCATAAGGAGTGTTATACTTTGGTATAGTCTAACGTTACCTTTAACCGAGTAATCATAAGGGCTATATTGGGTATAATATAAGTTGTATACATGCAATATGGGATTTACTCCTCTCAAGATGAGAGAGATATTTTTGGGCCCCTCAATGACATAGATTGATTTACATGGCCATAGACAAGTGGATTAGTTGAACTAATAGCACATGTCTAAATCAAATATGTTGGGATCGAGAAACATAATCTTTGAACTATAAAGGATGAGATAGATCTATTCCTTAAGTTCAAAAATAAAATAGCGTGAAGAAAAAATATAAGGAATGATATTATCATATGATTGATTGGATCAATCAAACTGATCAAGGAAAAGCACATTCAAATAGCCATGGGGCGGTGACGTGTTGCTAAACGCTTACCACCGTCTGTGTTATAATGTATCGTGTACAAGTAGAAGAATGTAAGTTTTTATATGACCACGACACGTATCACACATAAATACTACTGAGGAGTATGTGAATATGGGGTCACACACAAAGAATACATTTGCTTTCATTTGAAAGAAACCTAGAAAAGTCATGTTTGACGGTTAAATAATTATTCTTGAAGAATAATAATAAAATATGTGTTAAACATAATTATGATAATTACAGGGTATTATCTGTAAATAGGTATAATTGTATTAATGTTTTAGAAAAGTTATATAATTATTTACAGATAAACATTAAACTTTATTTGAGTTATGGACCATCTGTGACTGTGATACAACCCATATAAATAAGGTGATAAGCCAAAATAATTTTAAGTGATTCAATTATCTGGTTTTGATTTTTAATAAAAAAACACACACACATATTAGAATTAGGGTTTCTTTTGGGCTAGCACCCGGTGGAAGATGTACGCATGTTCGTATGTGGATCAACTATAGAGGAAATCTAAATTGATTTTTGAGTGCTCCAACAGATTCCAACCAAAATCTAAAAGGTACAATTTTAAAGATCATGTGGTGTGTATGTTTTTATTGTTTTAATTGTCATCAGATCTGGTAGGGTTTTATATTTTAGAAAAGTTTTCTATAAAACTTGTAACCAAAGTTTTATTCCGCTGCATTTTATGGTTACTAAAGTGTTTTAGAACCCTACAATTCCATTATTTTGAAGCACAAAGTTTTGATAGATCGGATATGAAGGTCCATGGGTCACATGAAAATTGTTCATAATCAAGTAGGTTGATGTCTTATTGTCTCCTTCTTCAACCTTTCAACGACACTTTTTATCAACATTATTCATCATATCATAAATACAAATAGAAGTGTTAATAAAAATAACTTCGTTTTTTTTTAAACTACACTATCGACATCTTAGATCCTTCTAGTTGATGTCAAATTTCTTATGTTCATAAATCAAACAAATTTTTATCTTTTCGAGAGGTAGGCATGACCCATGGGCGGTTCTACTACTGCACTAGTGGGGGGCTTGTGCCTACACTGAAGTTGTCTGTTGTAGTGTAAGTTTTATTTTTATAACTGTTAAATGTGCTACCATTATGATTCATATTTGCACTAGTGGTGGCTTGTGCCTATACTGGAGTTGTCTGTTGCAAACTTGCAATGTAAGGTTTTTCTTTTAACCGTTATAGGTGCTATTCATTTCGTGTTACCATTGAGCATTGCTGTCGAAAAGTGTAGAGTATGATAGCATATCGAAACTTATATTTGAGTTTTACTGGTTAACAATCGTGGAACACAACAATTGAAAATTGTTGAAATTGAAACTGATTTCTTAATATTTGATAGTTATAATTAATTTTTATATTAGAATTAAATTTATTATATACTAGGTTTGAACTCGTGTATTACACGGGGTAATTTAAAAATAAGAACTACATATCATAAACTACCAAATATACTTTTAGAAAGTTTAAATTATAGTCTAATCATAAAAATAAATAAATATTTTCTATTTTACTGTAAAACATCTATTGCATCTTTAATAGTGGTTTTTGTAAAAGAACCTAATTTTGTTGAATTTCATTGAGTTTTCAATATCAACAATAATAATCTATACATATATATATAAGTAATATATCATAATGTCATGAAAATAAAATTAAAAATTAAAATTGTTATTTTATAAAACTTCATGATAGAATATATATATATATATATATATATATATATATATATATATATATATATATATATGTATGTATGTTGGGTTTTAAAATAAATTGTAACCGTTATATGCAGCGGAAATTAAAAAAGAATTTTGGTTACAAAATTAAATAGAAAACTTTTCTAAAACTTAAAACTCAATCGGATCCAATGATGCATTTAATTAAATAAGAACCACACCATAGGGTGTTTAGAGATGTACCTTTTCAGATCTGTTGTGGTTGAACTAGCTGAGCACTTAGATACCAATCGAGGTTTCCTCTAGCGGTATCCACACATGAACATGCGAAATTCCACCGGGTGCTAGCCTAATAACCCTAGATCTATATGTGTTTTACAGAAAAGAAAAGGGTTTCTTTTCTATATTTTTCTGAAAGGCTTTTCTAACTCAATTGTATATCAAATAGTTTAGCCTAACCCCTTATTTATATCAGAAGAATTATAGTTAGACTATAATTCAATTAAGGATTAAATAAGGTTTAGTAATTATCTGTAATATTCAAATTCAAATTCAAATGCAAATATATATATATATATATATATATATATATATATATATATATAGTGGAAGGATATTTTGCAACCCTGAAAAAGGTTGCAACCCTTGCAACTCACATCTTAACCGTTGGATTCATGATCGACGGTTATTTTATTTTTATTTTTTTATTTTTTTAATTAAAAATATTGGGCCACATATCTATTGTAACCGCCGATCATGAATCCGACGGTTAAGATGCGGGTTGCAAGGGTTGCAACCTTTTACTAGGATTGCAAAATATCCAACCCCTATATATATATATATATATATATATATATATATATATATATATATATAATTATCCTTTTAAACTTTAAAATATAATTATATAAGTATATATAATTATCCTTTTAAACTTTAAAATATAATTATATAATTACAGATAATTCCCCGTAATTAACATAATTACTTTTTCACCTTGTAATTATCATAATTACAGTTTAACACATATTTTTTCATAAAATTTGGGTTTCTACAAATGGAAACAAACGCATTCTTTGTGTGCGACCCTATAGGTTTACATACTCCTCAGCAGTATCTCTGTAAGACACGTGTCGTGGGCATATAATAACTTACATTCTCCCACTTGCACACGATACACAGTAACAAAGACGATGGTAAGCGTCTAGCAACATGTCACCGCCCCCAAGACTATGTAAATGTGTTTTTACCTTCGAGCAATTTGATTGATCTAATCAATCATATAGTAGAATCATTCATTATCCTTTTGCTTCACGATATTTTATTTTGAACTTAAGACATAGATCTATCTCATCATTTATAGTTCAAAGATTGTGTTTCTCGATCCCAACATATTTGATTATACTTGTCATTAGTCCAACTAATCCACTTGTTCATGCATGTAAATCATAATATGTAATCGAGGGGCCCAGAAATATCTCTCTCATCTTGAGAGGAGCAAATCCCATATTGCATGTACACGACTAACTACACAATTCATGTTATACCTAATATAGCCCTTATGATTACCCGGTCAAGGGTGACGTTAGACTATATCAAAGTATAACACTCTTTGTGCATTAGATCCCAATGCACATCTCCGGTCTGAGGATAAATAGTGTTATACTATTTCAAGACTCACCTTATGACGCCTATCTATGAGGTGATCTTGACTGTGGGTCTTGTCCAACGCCTTGTGCTCTGACAAGCGCATGTGACTCTGGTTGCACCTAGTGCACTTCCAACTTGGACTATGACCAGACTTCATAATGATCTTGATTTATTACTAGTCCCCTAGTAATAAGTGATCAAGGAAAGTTTTAAATAATATGATCATCATATTCATTTAAGGATAGTTAAACATGCTAAAATGAACACAGAGATGTTTTAATTAAATACTCATATCCAATATGCCATAACTGTAAAACATAACTGTGTTAATGTTCACAAAGTAAAAGATTACTAAAATTTTACAAATCAGACTAAATTATTACAAAACCTCAAGCCTATTGAACTAATGTGAGCATCATGCTTGCTTTGACTCAAAGGTTTGGTAAGAGGATCTGCTGGATTGTCTTCTGATCGAACTTTACATATCTTTATGTCACCTCTTTCAATAATCTCTCGAATTAGGTGATATCGTCTCATGATATGCTTGGAGCGCTGATGTGACCTTGGTTCCTTTGCCTGAGCAATGGCACCCTCATTGTCGCAATATATCTCGACAAGGCCACATATGTTGGGGACTACTCCCAGATTTGTGATGAATTTATTCACCAAACAACTTCCTTTGCGGCGTCCACGTTGCAATGTACTCCGATTCTGTAGTTGAGTCCACTATTGTGCTTTGTTTGTAGCTCTTCCAGCTCACAGCACCCCCGTTTAACACAAACACGTATCCCGACTGTGATTTATAGTCATCTCGATCGGTTTAGAAACTAGCATCTGTGTATCCTTGAATACACAAATCTCTTTCTTGACCGCCATACAGTAAGAACATTTCTTTGGTTCTTCTCAGATACTTTAGAATATTCTTCACTGCTACCCAGTGAGCATCACCTGGGTTTGACTGATACCTGCTTGTCATGCTTAGGGCATACGAGACATCTGGTCTAGTACATAACATGGCATACATGATTGAACCGATGGCCGAAGCATAGGGAACACCCTTCATGTGGTTCATGTCCTCTTTAGACATAGGACTCTGAGTTTTGCTCAGATGTACACCATGTATTGTTAAGTCAGATTTTATAGTAATCATTGTATTTATAGGCTTGGTCTAATATTGTGTTTAGGGTGCATATATTGTGTAGTATTGGCCAAGGTATTTAAGTCCCTTGTGGTTTTGTGTTGTGTAAGGAACCTCACGCATATTCAATACACTTACTGTTTATGTGCTTCAAACTCTCTCTCTCTACTTTCTCTCTCTACGATTTAGTGATTTTGGGATTATCAATTGGTATCAGAGCTGTTCTAAATCTGAGAGAATTGAGAGAAACTTGTTTCGAATCTGAATTTGTGTTTGAATCAGAATATTTGATCGATTTTCTTGAATTTTTCAAGAAAATCTCATATTTTGATTTTTCATCAAATTCGATTGATCGATTTTCTTGAATTTTTCAAGAAAATCTCATATTTTGATTTTTCATCAAATTCGAACTGGTTTTTGATCGAATTTTATTAAATTTTGGTTCGTTGGATCCGATTTTACTAGTAAAACACTTTTGATTCACATCAAATTGCAAGAAATTCTGATTTTAATCGTCAATTTTGAGATTTTTCAATTTTCTGGAAATACCGTTGAACGTACTGTGTGTTTTCAAGATTTTAAGATTTTGTGGTTTTAGATCGAATTGTTTGATTCAAATTTGTTAGAAACCTGTTTTCGAACGTGTTTGTGTAAGAAAATTTCATAAAATTTTGTTTTGTAATCGAATTTGGAGGTTTTTCTTGTTTTTCATCATTTTTGCGCCAGTTCATATGACTTTGCGCCAGATCTTGATTGTGCGCGAGTTTATATGAGTTTGAGCCAGTTCTTACTAACTTTGCACTAGTTTATCTCAGGTTTTCAAGTTCAGACTTCTCGCGAAAAGTTCCAAGTTTTTCGCCAAGTTCAGTTCACAAGTTCTTCGTGAAAACTTCAAGTTTTTGCGTCATCAGTACATCACGCAAATCTAAGTTTGCGCCAGCTTCTTCTCAGGCAAAAGAAAGTTTATGCCATCCACTGTTAGCGCAAATCTCAAGTTTGCGCCAGATCCTCTGCTTTCAGACTTAGCAATTTCTGAAGTTTTTCATCTATGGATTTTGAAAAGTTTGTGTTTCAAGCTCAGTTCTACAAAAGCGATCTCATGATGTCATTGGGCACAGAAACTCGTCCTCCGGTTCTAGTTGATGAAAATGAGTTTACTCTGTGGCAAGATCGGTTTTTGAATTTCATCGAGCGTCAAAAGAACGGAGATGACATGATGAAGATTCTATCTGAAGGATCTTTTGTACAACCCACTCTGGCTTCTGGATTATCAAAGCCTACCAAAGAGTATACACCCGATGAGTTGGTGCAATATAAAGTCGATCGTGATATAAAGGCTAATCTGATGCTAGCCTTGCCAAATTCTATCTACAATAGGATTGATTTCTTCAAAAACAATCCTAAACTAATGTGGGCACAGCTAGAGAAGATTATGCTTGGGTCTTCAGTTGCAACACAACTTTGGCATATACGCTACATGAACAACTTTGAAGAATTCAAACCAAAGATGGGGAGTCACTGAAAAATGTTTATGATAGATTATGTGCAGTAATAAATGATCTGAGGAAGATAAAAGTGGAAAAGACTGAGCGAGAGACAAATCTGAAATTCCTCAATGCTTTGCAACCAGAATGGAATAAATCTTGCCATCGCTTGAGGAATGATGTTCGGATATCTTCTATGCAAATCCAAGAGATGTACGAGATCTTGATGACAGATGAGTGCATAGTCGCAGAGAAGAAGGCTAAACTTGATAAGAAGAATAAGAAAACAGTGGACATAGTTGCACTTCTCACAAGCAAACTGTCTGAACAAGCATTATCTGAAAATGCTTATGATGGTGCAATTGATGATGATGATGAAGCTCTTCAGAAAGCTATGATTCTTCTCTCTCAACACTATCAGAAGAAGTTCCAACCTCGTTCCAACAATCTTGGCTTCACTTCTGGATCTAAGAATGTCCAAGTGCCCGAGGCTAAGAAACCTGCTGCATGCTTTAACTGTGGAAAGTCGGGTCATATTGTCAAGGAGTGTCGAGTGAAGAAAGTTCGGGATTCTACGTATTATCGGAAGAAACTGGAACTAGCTGAGAAAAGAGAGAATGGAATTGCTTTGCTTGCCGAAGAAGAATTCTGGTTAGATCACTCCGATAATGAAGCTGATAATATGGAGACTGCTCATATGTGCTTCATCGGAGATGATCAGAGTGATGATGATTCCACTAATGAAGATGAGTTACTTTCTGATTTTGATTACACTTTTATTTCTTCTCAGATGAATATAATTATAACTGCTTTACATGATTTACGCTCGAAGTTATTATCTGAAAAGCATTTAAATTCAGAAAAGTCAAAATTGATTGATAAATTACAAATTTCTTTGAAAGATGAAAAATCTATTTTGGCTCATACAAAAGACATCTTTCAAAAGAAATTAGATGATTTAGAAAAATCAAATATGACTTATCTTGATTCTTTGACTGAAATGACCAAATTAAAAGATATTTTTTCAGATAAAATAAATGAGTTGGAAGAAAAATTATATCGAATGAATCAATCTGAACAAACTATTTATTTGAACAAATCAAGGAGTTATGAGTCTATAAAAGAAAAATGGGGACTTGGTTTTGAAAATCCTCATTGTTTAAACAATGCTATCGAAAAATCGCCTACTTTATATAAATTCGAGTATCTAACACTTGCTAAATATGCTCCTCAATTTAAAATTGATTGGTTGAATGAAAAGCAAGTGTTAGATATCGAAAATGAGAAAATGATGAATAATAAGAAAAAGGATATTTCTTTTGTTTACACGAGCGAAAATGCCTAATATTTTCCTGACAAATCAAAGAAGGGCCGAAAAAGTTTAAATGACATATCTCCCATCAAGTCTTCAGTGTCTGATGATTATGTTGATATATATGCCATTAAATCTGATAAGGAAAATATCTCTCCAGTCTTTTATGATTCTAAGAGATATACTCCTTCATTAGTATTAGAAGGCAAAATCATTGACCTTGAAGATAAAATGGAAGATCAAAACATTCAAAAAAAATTGAATCTGATGTTATTCTTTCTTTCATGACGTCAAGTCTTAAAGAAAAATTATTTTTTCAAAAACAAGATTATGTTTCTGGTCTTTCTTCTGATTTTAAAGAAAACGAAAATAAGTTTCTAAAATCTGAAAACTTTTCTCAAAATTTTTCTGACTCTGAGGCAAGTTCAGATTTATTGTCTGATCAGTTGGGTTTCTTAGGTAAAATTGCTTCTTTTGATTCAAATCTTAAATCGAAAATTCTTGATGAATCTTTTACGCTAAATGATGATTATTATAAACCAAAGCGTAAAAGAAGAAGGTCAAAGAAGTCTAAGAAACAAGATACTGTTATTTCTGAAAATTCTAATTCTTCTGATTTAAATATTTCAGATAGGACTTTGAGCACTCCAACAAAGCAGATATGGAGGGTCAAGCGGACATCGGATGAATCTGCGACTAATGAGGATCAAAATGTAGATAATCTTTGTAGAAATGATTCATTTGCTTCTTGTAATAAAATTTTCAAATACTCAATAAATCAAATGATTCACATTTCAAAAGATGTTTTCTATTCCTCCTTTGGTTCAAGTTCAGATGATCATGTTTCGTCCTCTACTGATGATTCTATTAATTCATTTGATTATTTCTCTCGTGCTTTCTATGTTAAATCTAATAATTTTTTCCCCACAAGAACTGCAACTAACAAATATAAACCCAAATACAAGTGGGTTCCAAAACCAAAGATTGTTTCTGACTTGCAGGCACCTAATGTCAAGGGGGAGTAAGAGAAAGATGGCTTCTGAGTAAATCAGCTCAGAACCCGTACTTCAATGGACTTTGACTTCTAAACATTTCAGTTTAGAACTCGTTCTTCAAAGCTTTTAGCTTCTGACTAATGAGAAACTGTGAGTGCATCTACTTAATTCCGCTGCATTTATATTTGATAATGATATTGTTACAGTTTTCTCATGTTTTTCAAGAATCTGAGCAAGTTCAATCTAAACTTGAATTTGTACAACCCGAATCCTTCATATGAGACACAAATTCTTTATACATTATATGGAAGAATATATTTTTGAATTTTATTTTGTTTCGACTAAATATCAATTTTCTGAATTATTTACATTTGTCTTAAATGAAAATTTCTCAAACGCGGCATGTTGAATTTAAAAGTTTAAATCTTTACAAATTTTATTGTATAAAGTAAAAGCTTTACATGTTTTCTTTCTTTTGAATAAAAATGTGTGTCTAGGATAAATTTTCAAGTTGCTTTGTTTATATTAAAGTTTTATATGTTCAACTTTCAAGTCTAACAAAAGTCGAAAGGTCAGCAACATGTTTGAAACTTTTGATACTGCTTTAAAGTTATGTAATTCGGAATATTTATAGTTTACAATGCTTAGAAATTCTAAAATGTCAGAATTATGGATTGTAATGAAAATACGGGCTAAGCACTTAGATGTAAAACTGCGTGATTGAGATGAATATTATATATATAAAATACAGAAATCTCTAAGTTTAAAAGTTTGTACCTGTGACCTTTCTGGTTTAGGAAAGTAAGTTTCGTGGGATGCTTGTCATCTGGTCCCCTAAGTTCAATTGGTCTGGGAGTGATCGAACCCAAATCCTTCTATAGAACCAGATCGAAAGTCATGTTCTACTGGTATGAATGGGTTTAGGATGTGTCGATGTAGCCTTTCTGATCTGGGAAAGTAAGTTCCAAGGGGTGCTTGACACCTAGTCCCCTAAGGCCAACTGGTCTGCGAGCGGCTGACCCAAATCCTGCAATAGGTTCAGATAGAAAGTTACGTTTATGACATGTTCTTTACTTACCAAACTTTTTGATTAAAAGATGTCAAAGTGCACAAGCTTAAAAGATGCCAAAGAGCACACTCATGTGAAGATGTCAATGTGCACAATGCTAAAAGATGCCAATGAGCACACATATCATGATAATTGGTGATATGTTTGAGTTGCGATAAACCTATAAATTTATGAAAATCTTAATTCTTGATGGCTCAGTATGAGTACATGCAAAGTTCTCTATTATATTGTTAGAATTGCATTTTCTTGAAGCTAATCGAAGTTCGCATGCGAGCACACTGAATAGATTGATGAAAGAATTTGAAACTGAACATGTTTTAACTTGATATGCAATGAAACTTGTATTTGTATCCAACAACATACATTTGCCTTCATCTGATGGATTAATCTGTGATATTTTACTGAGTAGAATTTAATTTGTTTAGTGTTTAAAATTTTATATATTTAGTTGTTTCAAAATACATATTCAGTATATTTTTCTTTCTACATTGATGTTTTGATTATTGTGTTCTCATATATCTGTTTTAATGGGTTTGTGCATTATTCAAGGGGGAGTGAATAAGGAGAATATTCTGAAAGATCATATCTGTTTTCGAGGGGGAGTATCTGTTTTTCTATACATATGCTAACTTGAATTGTCATATTTAGTGCATTTGTATAGGGGGAGTCAAAGAGCTTAACAGGTGAAATTTTTCAGACTTCAAGTCAGATTTGCGCCAACAGTTGGTAGCTCAAAACTCAACTTTGCGCCACCTTCAGCTAGCGCCAAATGATCTTTGCGCCATCTTCAGCTAGCGCAAACTGATCTTTGCGCCATCTTACGCTAGCGCAAAATGATCTTTGCGCCACCAACGTGTAGCGCAAACCTTCCTATTTTCTCCTTTACTCTGAATATTTTTTGCAGATCTGAAGTTGTCTCGTCTCCAACATTTGCATGACCAAGTTGATCCAGATCATCAAGGTCATGAGGGGGAGAAGTTAAGGAGAAGTTAAAGAGACAAAGAGTTCAAACGTTTATCTGTTGCTCAAGATTCTATTCTCTCAGCTATTATAATTCTTTTGTTGTTCCAGCTTCGACTACCACAGTTCATTCAAGTTCATTTAAAAGAGGTGTGTCGTTTAGAGCACAATCTGATCCTTCAAGTTTATTACAAACAGGTCCAGTCTTGTCAAGACAGCAAAGGCAACATAGATTGAAAGATGTTGAGAAGAAATTTTTTTTTAGTCAAGAAAGCTTCTTCGCTAAGTCGCTTAGATGGTCTGTGTTGATTTAGAAGATGAATATTGAAGATCACAGCGCCAATGATTACTAAGGGGGAGATTGTTAAGTCAGATTTTATAGTAATCATTGTATTTATAGGCTTGGTCTAATACTGTGTTTAGGGTGCATATACTGTGTAGTATTGGCCAAGGTATTTTAAGTCCCTCGTGGCTTTGTGTTGTGTAAGGAACCTCACGCATATTCAATACACTTACTGTTTCTGTGCTTCAAACTCTCTCTCTCTACTTTCTCTCTCTACGATTTAGTGATTTTGGGATTATCATGTACCATTGGCAAGTTTCCTCTCTTAGAACCCTCCATATTGAAGTGTCTTAAGATCTTGTCAATATATGTACTTTGGCTTAATCCAATTAAGCGCTTCGATCTATCACGATAGATCTTTATACCAAGGATATAAGCTGCTTCTCCTAGATCCTTCATCGCGAAACACTTCCCTAACCAAGCTTTTACACCTTTAAGGATAGGGATGTCATTTCCGATGATCAATATATCATCGACATATAGGATTAGGAATACTACTATGTTCCCACTGACTTTCTTGTATACACAAGGTTCATCTTCATTCTTTAAGAAACCAAATTCTTTAATCTTTTCATCAAAACGAAGATTCCAACTACGAGATGCTTGCTTCAGTCCATAAATGGACTTTTGCAACTTACATACCTTTTCAGGAAAATTTGGATGTTTAAAACCTTCTGGTTGTACCATGTACACGTCCTCGCTTAAAGTTCCGTTAAGGAACGCGGTTTTAACATCCATTTGCCATATTTCATAATCATGAAATGCAGCTATGGCAAGAAGTATCCTGATGGATTTAATCATGGCTACTGAAGAAAAAGTTTCATCATAATCTACTCCATGAGTCTGAGTGAAACCTTTAGCTACCAACCTAGCCTTATAGGTATGCACAATCCCATCCATGTCAATTTTCTTTTTGACTACCCACTTTCACCCTACAACTTTGCAGCCGGTAGGTGCATCTACCAAGTTCCAAACTTGGTTATTTGACATGGATTGTATTTCAGCCTTCATGGCATCTTGCCATTTATCATATTCTAAACCTGATACAGCTTCCTAATAGGTTACGGGTTCATCATGAACCGTATCGTCATTGCCAATGAGATAACCATATCTCTCAGGCTTTTGACGACTCCTATTCGATATTCGGATTGTTTGTATCTCGTCATTACCTTCAACAACTTGTTGAGGCTCAACATCATGTTGATTGTCAGTATCAACCATTGTTTCATCTTGTGGTTCTTGAATTTCTTCAAGATCTACTGTATCCCCCGTTGTGCTTCATGATAGAAAATCATTTTCTAGAAACTCACCGCGACACGCAACAAAAACTTTGTTCTCGCTGGGTTTGTAGAAGTAATATCCAACTGTCTCTTTTGGATATCCTACAAAGATGCATTTTTCAGACCTTGAATCAAGCTTCCCAGAAGCTTCCCGCTTAACATAAGCATCACAACCCCATATTCTCATATATGACAGTTTTGGGATCTTCCCAGTCCATAGTTCGAAAGGGTTTTATCGGTCTTTTTGGTTGGCGCATTATTTAGTATTCGGGCAGCTGTTTCTAGGGCATAACCCCAGAAACTTTTAGGCAGATTGGTACGACTCATCATAGAGCGAACCATGTCCAACAAGGTTCTATTCCTTCTTTCGGACACACCGTTATGTTGCGGTGTTCCGTGAGGAGTTAATTGGGATACTATCCCGTTATTTCTTAGATGGTCAATAAACTCTTGGCTTAGATATTCCCAACCCCGGTCCGATCGAAATGTCTTTATCTTTTTGCCAAGTTGATTCTCTACTTCATTCTGAAACTCTTTAAAAAAACTCAAAGCTTTCAGATTTGTTTTTCATTAGGTAAACATACCCGTATCTACTGAAGTCATCAGTAAAAGTAATGAAGTAGCGATGACCATTTCTTGTGGTTGAACTAAAGGGTCCACACACATCAGTATGTATAACCCCTAATAGTTTTGTTGCCCTTTCGGGTTTGCCTTTAAAAGGCGCTTTTGTCATCTTGCCCATTAAGCAAGATTCGCATACATCATATGAATCATCACATGATTCCAACACTCCGTCCGCCTGGAGTTTGGCTATGCGTTTCTTGTTTATGTGTCCAAGACGACAATGCCACAAATAGGTCTGATTTAAGCCTTGCTTAATTCGTTTATTGTTTACATTATACATTGATTCATAATTACAACTATTTTGCATATCAATTTCATAAATACCATTGTGTGGTTTGGCCACAAAATACAAAACATTGTTAAGATAAGTTGAAATTGAATCATTACTGAAAGTAAACATAAATCCAGTTTGTTGCAAACGAGAAAAAGAAACGATATTCCTAGTAATGCTAGGTACATATAAACACTTGCTAAGTGCTAAAATAAGACCATTTGGCAGCTTCATGTCATAAGTCCCCTGAGCAATAGCAGCTACCTTAGCTCCATTCCCCATTCGAAGCTCCATCTGGCCTGGTTTCATTTTCTCTTCACTTCTTAGTCCCTGAAAAGTAGTACAAATGTGAGTACCACACCCAGTATCCAATACCTAGGAATCAGAGGCATAAGTGAATAAATCAATGGTAAACATACCAGAAGGTCCGGCTCCATTAGCCTTCTGCTTCTTCATTTCTGCCAATAGGGCGGGGCAGTTTCTCTTCCAGTGTCCCTTCTGGTTGCAGTTGAAGCAAACTACTTCCTCAGGAATCTTTCCCTTGCCCTTTTCCTTTTTGGAGCTTCCAACTTTTCTTTTACCCTTGGTAACCACCATTTTCTTCTTGTTTATCCCACCTTTAGGTTTGATCATCAACACCTGTTTTGGTTTGGATAAATCCAACTTGGATTTCATATTTCTCTCAGTAGTTTTAAGCATGTCGTGAAGCTCCGTGAGATTTTTCTCCAAACCATTCATATTGTAGTTCAGAACGAACTGCTCATATGACTTGGATAAAGAATTGAGAACCATGTCGGTTGTCAATTCTTGACCCAATGGGTAGCCAAGACGGGTTAATCGGTCAATATACCCTTTCATTCTTAAAACGTGGGTACTGACTGATGAACCCTCAGTCATTATGCAAGCATGCAATGCCCTGACTGTATTGAACCTCTCTTGCCTTGCTTGTAACTGAAACATGGATTTCAGAGAGGATATCATATCCCAAGCATCCATGTCTTCATGTTCCCTCAGTAGCTCGGGAGTCATGGATGCTAGCATCAGACAACTAACATCTAGTGAGTCATTGAGATGCTTATCATAAGCAGCCCTAACCTCGGCTGAAGCATTTCTAGTAGGAGGGTTTGGAGGGGGTTTTCGAGAACGTACAACTTCTTTTCGTGCTTAAGGAAGACCCTCAAGAAACGAAACCAGTCCACAAAGTTCGTATCGTTCAGTTTATCCTCATCAAGGATTGATCGTAATGTAAATTGGGATAAGTCGTTTGTGCATACAGTTTGGTTGGAGGCGTTAGCGGCCATCTACAAAATAAGTTCAATTTTAGTAATTCTTTTAAAATCTCAAATTAATTTAACCTTTTAAAAAAATTGATTTGAGCTAAGATCCATATTTCACCTACTTCCATAAATGGCCAAACAACTGTCTATGAAATTAGGCTATTTTGGTAGGCATCATCCAATTATGTTCAACATAACTCTTAGATGTCGTGGGATCCTATTCAATATATCATATATTGAAATTGGAACGTTTAATCCCACTTCAACGCCTTGAAAATACTCATAAATGACCAAGCAACTGTCTATGATATTCTCAAGTAAACAAACCATACTAAGGTATCGTGAGTTTACTAGGATCAGTCGTCCAAAATACGACTATTTAAGTGAATGGCCAAACAACTGTCCACTTAAATCTCGTTAACTTGGCTCATTATCTTACACTACATTCAACCGGCATGATTGGCCGAGCACTGGCCATACCGGAATCCTGTATGCTTGACAAGTACCTTAAATGGGTGACGTTAAGTTTACATTTTTAAAAAGGTTTAATTTTAGAAAACATTCTAATTCTTTTAAAACGTTTGAATTTATCTCTAAAATCTTGTTTTAAAAGTTTATTTTATTAAATCGATTTGAGTTTGATAAACATATCAATTTAAAATATCATATTTTATTTACCGATTTAAAATTGTTTTGCGTTTGATTTTTATTTTAAGCGTTTGCAACTATCATAACAATAATAAATCAATAAATAAAAAACAAACACATAATAAACATACAAGATAATATATGGATTTGTCCCTAATGTGGTGTTGTGAGCCAACACAACAACTACGGTCAATATCTAAGGACATCATCAATCTTCTCCCACTGGCCTCGCCATCTTGGTGAACTCCAGGGTCTCCTTCTTGATTTCTTGAAACTTCGTCTTCGGATGATTTATAATAGAAAGATAACATATCCTAATATATTTTACATTTGGACCTATCTAGAAAATTAAAGTTACATCCCATGCAATTAATACATTTTAATTTTTCAAAATAAAAATAAATCAACCACGGATCTTTGGGGCAAACCATATATTATACATATATAAATATTTGGCCGATATAATTTAACATAAATATAAAGGCCAAAACTGGAACAAAATACTATATGGCAATTTAAATTTAATTGGACCCAATCTTATAATTTGTGGGTTACTAACCCATTAATTATAATTTTAAACATAATTAAAATAATTTGGTCAAATAAATAACATAAATAAAGTGACCATTATATTAATGTCAAAGTTTTAACCGATTTAAAACAAACGACATAAAGTCTTGACTCAAAATCCAAAACGACCATTTGAACTCTTAGAGAAGAAAACATGGCAACAAACGCAAACCAAGTGGAAAAAGGCATGAGAAAAAGGAGAGGGGTTTGATAAGGTTTCTCAAACCTTTTTGGAGATGTGGCTGTTGATATAGAAAATATCTCATTAGGCTTTTAAAAACCCTTTTAATTTATCAAACAAGAGTCGACTACTTCCTTTTATTTTAATAATTGACACCCTCTTATTTTTTCCTTTCATTTTGTTTTATTTATTTTATTTAACCAAAAATACAAACGTATATTGTTTATTAGGATGAGTCTAATATATAAACATATATACTAAATTTTATTGCCATATAACATCTTATGTTTCCCTTTTTTTTTAATTAAATGCTCAAAGTGGCTCTGATACAACTGTTGGGTTTTAAAGTAAATTGTAACCGTTATACGCAGCGGAAATTAAAAAAGAATTTTGGTTACAAAATTAAATAGAAAACTTTTCTAAAACTTAAAACACAATCGGATCCAATGATGCATTTAATTAAATAAGAACCACACCATAGGGTGTTTAGAGATGTACCTTTTCAGATCTGTTGTGGTTGAACTAGCTGGGCACTTAGAAACCAATCGAGGTTTCCTCTAGCGGTATCCACACACGAACACGCGAAATTCCACCGGGTGCTAGCCCAATAACCCTAGATCTATATGTGTTTTACAGAAAAGAAAAGAGTTTATTTTCTGTATTTTTCTGAAAGACTTTTCTAACTCAATTGTATATCAAATGGTTTAGCCTAACCCCTTATTTATATCAGAAGAATTATAGTTACACTATAATTCAATTAAGAATTAAATAAGGTTTAGTAATTATCTGTAATATTTAAATTCAAATGCAAATATATATATAATTATCCTTTTAAACTTTAAAATATAATTATATAATTACAGATAATTCCCCGTGATTAACATAATTACGTTTTCACCCTGTAATTATCATAATTACAATTTAACACATATTTTTTCATAAAATCCGGGTTTCTACAAATGGAAACAAACGCATTCTTTGTGTGCGACCCTATAGGTTTACATACTCCTCAGCAGTATCTCTGTGTGACACGTGTCGTGGGCATATAATAACTTACAATATATATACACCAAATATCATCACGACATATTAATTCGTATATATTTATGATATTTAATTATATAATTAAATCCAAAAATATTCAATATTAGGCTCATTTCGAATGTATTGACGAAACGATTACAATAGTATAATTTATAAAAAATAAAAATGTTTTTTTTCAATTAAATTTAGTTCATATACATTATTTATGTTTATATGATAAGAGTCTAAAATGAAAAATGAAAAAGTAAGGGATTAAAAGTAAACTAACTATCTAATTATAAGGGTAGTAAATGTAAGGTATAAATTAAAAAAAATGAATTAATGAAAGATTAAATAAGGAATGAATGTGAATTTGTTAAATGAACTTATAGTGTAAAATGCGTCCAGGTTCATGTTTAGGCGAAAAAATGAAAAAATTGGCTCACCAGAAGGTGACACGTGTCCCTACAGTTACTTATTTATTATATATATAGATAGATTACAGTAATTATTTTGTTCTATCAGTAAAAAAAATCTCTATCTACATATAGCATGACCCATACCTAAATAGAGTAATGCTACCTTGTATCGGTACTTCTGTATAATACTTGGTAGATACTTCAAGAATATACGCCCACCAACAAAACTGTAAACATCACATAATTTTATCAAATGTCCTTTAAAAGAATCAGGAGAAAAATGTAACATTCCTCTACAAAATTACTAAGGCGAAGTTTATATTTTAAAAAGACTTTTGATTTTTAAGAGGTGTTGCTGAAATCTAAAATTTGAATTAATAAGGTTGTTTGTTTTTGTAAACTGACAAACGTCTGAATATGTATAATTGTCTATTTTATCCCTCAAAAATTCAACTTAAATACGTCAATCGAAGTGAGCATCGATGATCGAAGGATTAAATGATAAAAAAAAAATAAAGAAGGATGCTAACAGATTTGCGAGGTTGTGAAGTTTTAATCATATCTCACACACCGAAGCCACGATTTAAGCGATTCAAGATGTTGTGGAAAGCCAACACTCATATCTACAATCTTTATGTGTTGCGTTTTTGCAAATCCGAGTGCAAGCGAAAACCGATGTTGAAATCGAAAGAATAATGTTGGACGGAAATAAGATATGTTTAATAGGTTGTCAATGAGGATCTTTTCCTATTTTAGAGGATTGGATTGTTCTCCCTCGTATTATAGATGGGTTCTCTTATTTTCAATGCAAAACACAACCTTTTGCCAATCTTTACAGGCTACTATCTTTTTTCAGACCATATTAAGAGATAAGAGGCTCTGAAAATAATAAAAAAAACAAACGGTCTGAATTATAAAATGTCTGATTGAATCAGACATAAATAGTGATTAAGAGTTTAAAATGAAAAAACAAACAACACCTAAGTATATAACCAATTAAGAGTTGAATATATAATAATCATTTATTGATTGCATTTGTAATCATATCATACGGAAAAGCATGTCTTAAAAACTTATATGCACAAGGATTGTCATTAAAAAATAATACAGTATTTTTAAAGATGTATTTTTTTATGATTTGTACATTTTAAAGAATTGATTGATATGTTAATGTTCGCTAAATCTATTTACCCATTAAACACACTTAAATAACCTTGTGGAGTTAACTCAACCGACAATAAGACTCGAGCCAACCACAAGGCTTGTGGGGAGTTCATAGTACTCAACCCGGGTTCGATTCCCTACATTCGCAACTTTGTGGCCACTGGGTATAACCTCAGGATTGCATGCTTTAGCAGTCGGTTCCATTGAGAATTTTTCTTGGTTGTTCTCCAGGACTCCTGAGATTAATTGAGATACACACAAACTGATCGAGACATCATGATTAAAAATAATAATAATAATAATTAAATCTGCATAAATGCACATAGAATTTGATAGCACATGGTTTTGCTTTCATTTCAATAAATGATTCAAAGGGTCAGGTTGAATAATGAGAGAAAGGACTAATATTATTGTGTTTTTACATTGGGGGGCAATATTGTAGGTGGGGGCCTAATAATGACCTTGCCTATTGATCAATATGTGTAGTGTAGATGTATCTTTGTATTCATTGTGATAAAATTTGTCACAAGTATCGTCTTCTTTTAAAATTAAAAAAATAAAAAAACTATTATTTTCATTTTTAATTTGATGGTATTTAAGCATGGGAATATATTAGAAAGCAGTTTAGAGAGTCTTCAAATTTTAGAAATAGAGCAATCGGGATTAGTGGAGGTGCGTGTAAATTGATTCGGACACCCATGTTTACAAACAAAATATACCAGATTTACTACGCAATTACAACCGTCTTTATATAGATCAATTTTTAAAAGAAGAAACGGTTCACAACACAAGAAAATAATTTTAAAAGTTAAAAATAAATATTTTCGTTAAAAAGTGAAAAGTTATGAGGTGTGGATTGATTGATTGATTGATTGACTAACTAAATGTTTACCGCATCTTTTTAGGAAAAAGACAGTCAAATATGAAGGTGTTTATCAACAATCTTACCCGATTATTACTTCAAGTCTTCATTCATTTAGTACTGGTATGGATTCTGGACTAAATTTGATAAAATGGATTTGGGCTCTCCTATTTTCTATTACGATATTGTTTTTTGGACCCAACCCAATTGAAGAGGTATTAATAATAATAATAATAATAATATTATTATATTGCCAATTTTTCTGGAAGCTAATGGATTTATTTATTCAATTTATTTACAGTCTATCTGTTGGCTATGCTGAATTTGGGCCTGAAGATGGATATTCATTACGAGGATTGGGCTTGAGATTATTGTTTGGTTGGGAGTTTTTTCTGGGTCTTTAATTCCTTGGTCGGTTTTAGGATTAGGCCTTTACTTATCGTTTTCCCTAAACATTTTTTTTTCATTTTGTTAATGGGGTATGCCCCTCTTTAGAGTTGTACTTCTTTTGTGTTTTGAATAAATTTTTTCTTGGTTTCCGTCCCCCTTTCCAAAAAAAAAAAAAAAAAACCAACCTTGGTCTGAGATGATAATGTTTACCAACAATCTTACCCGATAAGATTGGCGAAGATGGTGACTCTTACCCGGTAAGCGCTTACCCAGTAAGAATTGGTAAACAACCTCTTACTCTTAATCAAAGTTAAAAGTTGCCCGGTAAACGCTTATCGGGTCACTTATCTTACCGGAATGAATATGGCAAGAACCCAAAATTTTACCTGGTAAGAGTGATGACAAAGACCGAGTCTTACGCGGTGAGGGTGACGACTCTTACCCGGTTAGCGCTTACCGGGTAAATTGTTGCATAGGATGTCGTTTTGATAGATTAGAATCTTACTGGTAAAAGTAAGTGAGAGTGTTGTCTCTCATCGCCAAACGCATACCGGGTAAACATTTGGATAAACAGAACCTTAATCAAATATTTTCTTTTAGAAATCATGATTTTTGATCAACAAATAAATAACATTGCTATTCAATTCTCAACCATAACAACTCCCCAAAAATAAGCAAAATCAGATAACTTATGACCATCTTTCATTTCTCCTTTCTAATTCCTCAAAGTCAGCATGAATGAATGCCAACACAAGAGTTTACACTTGATTACATCAATACAACCACAAATCCTACATATCTCAAGTTTCATTATGCACCCATTTGAGAAAGCCAAATATTTATCTTCCTCTTCTGGAAAAAAATAATCCCGATTTGGGCGTGGGATAATTCATAAAAATATCACTTTTGTATACAGAACTATGAAGATATAGTTTAGTTATGACTCACTAGATGTGCCGTTACCTTTACCCCCAACCCAGTATTGCTTAGTGGCGACAAATATCTTCTTTGGGACGAAGGGTCCATCTTCGTGATCCATTAGTTTTGTATCCCATCTCATGCCACCGGCTATCTTCATCACTTTTGTCAACACATCTACTTCATCACGGAGGATGACTAACCCTTGTGGCCTCAATATCCGATCCATTTCTAGGAGGATGTCTTCTAGCTCGCACCTATTCAGTCAAATGCGGATTTGGAGTTTAAGTCATGCATGTTACAAAATTTTGACTATATGATAAAATAAATTTTACATATTTGGAAGTATATAACAATTATATACGGCAAATGGAACTCATATACACTCAGGTTTGAACACTTGACATATAGTAAGGTTGGGTTACTGATACCGCTAGGCCAATGGCCCCTTTGATAGCATGTTTACATAACATGGGGTTTTCTTCACAAGTACTTGTATAATAGTAACATAAACAATGAGACCATCTTTGGCAACCATAAGCTAGCTTAGTTTTTGAGCTTATTGAAAAGGCCTCGTTTGGTAAATGGTACGCTATAAACTATCTTATGAGCTAGCTTTTTGAAAAGTTACTATATAAGCTCTAGGGGCACTTTTTACTTTTTCTTTCCAATATCCCCCTTATATGTTATTATTGAGTAATTTTTCAACATGTCATTTTAGGTCATTTTACATTGTCAATCTAGCTTATCAGCTACTTTTTACCAAATGTGACTAGCTTCATTTACCTTATTAGTCAACTAATAGTTTTTCAGCTTACAGCTAACTTATCAGTTATTTTGCGAAACATGGACTAAAACTAAATTATAGGTCAACTACCATTATTCAATAGGGGTCCTAGCTTGTTTCCGTGGAGGAGGGAGTATTTGTTTTAAAAAGTTCTACTTTACAGTTGAGGCTAACAAAGATTGTACTGATAGTAACTTAGGATTGAGAATGGTTTAATTCACACTAACCATGTGGAAAAACATGCCGATTATTTTGAAAGATGAAGAGACTTACTTGTCATCGTACAAGCTGAAAAGACCATTAGCATGAACGATGTCGTATGTTCTTGGGTAGGTTGAGAAGCCCTCACACCTGAACGAAAGAAAATACCAAAACTGAGGTAAAATCCTAAGAATTAAAGATAACCAAATACTTTTTCCGAAATAAATGCAACTTAATATTTGGGTTGCCACAAAATAATTGCAACACTTCCTTATGTGTAAGATTTTTAATCCACGTCTCTATTTTCTCATCAGTAATCAATATTGGTGTGTGATTTTGGTTCAAAAGATTCTGCTTTATTGTCATTACTGAGAGATATTTTAAATATTTGACCAACAGTCAAACACTTATTAAATCATGTGTCAAGTCAAACATTACATATTTATATAAAAAGATAACGAAGGTTTATGGAACTCACCAGTCGTGATATATACCAACAAGGCCTCTCTCATAAACAACACCTAATGTGTTTGGAGCAACGGTAGGAACAACATTCATCACCCACAATTTGTTTGTGTGAATTGTGGCAGCAAAACTTCCAAGCCCAGCATTCATATCCATAATGTTTCTATATCTTGATGTGCCGATCAAACGGTTGATCTTTTTGTACGTATTAACATACTTTTTCCACTTCTGATTATCTTCTTTGTAGGATTCAACTGAAACCTCTGGAATTAGTCCCTTAGCTACCCGAGGAGGTACTGCCTGTAGCCGTGCCGGGAACTTCTTTAACTCCCCCCCTGCCACTTCATTTGCAGTAGTAATTTCAGGGTAAGGAGTTACACATGTTTGCATTTGCTTGTACCTACATTATATCATGAAGTAATGATTTAAGAAATATATATATATAGATAGATATATAGATTAGATTAGATTAGATTAGATTAGATTAGATTAGATAGATAGATAGATAGATAGGATAGATAGGATAGATAGAATAGATAGATAAGATAGATAGATAAGATAAGATAGATAGATAGATAGATAGATAAGATAGATAGATAGATAAGATAGATAGATAGGAAAGATTAGATTAGATTAGATAGATTAGATTAGATAGATTGATTAGATAAGATAAGATTAGATTAGATAGATTGATTAGATAGATTAGATAGATTAGATTAGATTAGATAGATTAGATAGATTAGATAGATTAGATAGATAGATAGATTAGACAGAGAGACAGAGAGACAGACAGAGAGACAGACAGATCTATCTGTCTATCTGTCTATTGAATATCTGTATGATAATAGTTATACAAGAACACTACTAAGAATATTCTGTTTTGGTGTAAGAAATAGTGTAATGGATTCGAGAAGGATTGGTGTTTACATCATTTCTTACACCAAAATAGTGTAAAATATAGTGTAATGGGTTGGAGTCTTGGAGATGGTCTACGCATACTAAATGAGCCATAGTTTCTTAGTCAATCAAAGTAATTGTATTCGTTGCATCATGGTACAATGATATACATACATATATATATATATACACATATATATAATCTTGCAAAGTTGTGATAAAACCAGTCATATTTCTAGATACCCCGGAGAATACCTTTTACATAATAACTTAAAGTGAGATTTTCATTTTGCATTCAAGTCAGAGACGACATCACAGTTCACTTTTCCATATTCTGATCTCAAAATAACTTGAAGTCCATATTTGTATATCAAGGATAGAAGCATTTCTATCATGCTAAGAATTGAAAAGAAATTGATCAAGTGAAATGGGATGCAAAGTGACTCACCAGACATTATCAGCATCACCAGATTTACAAAACTTGGCAGAATTTATTTTGCAGGATTTGGCGTTCACTTTCTTTCTCCAGATAGCTATATCCCCTTTCTCATATTTCTTCTCCCAACAAAGTGACTCGGCAAGCTTTTCAATCTTTCTTTGCTCTTCCTTGAGATCCTCCTTGGACCTTTTCCATGTCTGATAGTAGGTCTTCCAATTGATTGGAGGACCAGATAAAATCCAAAATCCACCAGGCCTAAGTACTCGATCAACTTCCATCAAGTATGTCCCATCTGCCCACAATATTATCGCACTTTTATATTTGGTTGCGGTGTATGCAACAGGATCAAAAAATAAAAATGAAAAAATCAGCAACCAACAGTGTCATGTCCAAAGTTAGATAAGAGAACTTAAAAACAAATGTGTTTTGTGCTCCATGCTAGAATACTTCAAACACATGTGCTCATAATTACTGATTAGTCGATACAAAAACACCTTTCCTGGTATTTTTTTGATGCCAACAGATTTACTCGGGATATTATATACAAAATCTACGATTATTTAGTCAGCAAAGAGTATGATTTACTCTACATTACGCACCATTCTCGCCCCATGGTATAAGACACCGTGAACACTGAGCCATGTCAAATGCCCTTGATGGAAATGGAAGATTTATTGATCCAAGAACACCAATAATAGCAGGCACACCACGCTCCAAAGCAAACTGCACTTGTGCTTCATGGTTGTCTCTTGGCGCAAACGACATAGCCAAAACATTTCTCTTCATCAGGTAAGCACCCCAGCTTGCAACCTATGTCAAGATTGGAGAATTCAGTCCAGTGAACCACCAGATATAATAGCCATGAACTGTTGATGAAAGGATTAAGAGATTGGATGAAGGAATCAGATTAAAATAGCCTCATGTTGCAGGTATGTCGACCTATATCTTGATGTACAATTACCACTTAGTTTCATTCAATACATTAACATGTCAATTGAAATAGATCTGGTTCATGCCATGTACGTTTAGTTGTATGATATCTGGTAATGTTTACTGCATATAGGATTTCATGATGTTTGATAAGAGGATAAATATAAATTGGTACTGGAAAGGAGAATGAAATGATTAAAGGAAAAACGTACACCGCAGCCAGTATCAAGGGCTGTTCTGACAGAACCATCGGCAATTGGAATCACTGATGCAAGTTCATTAATATATGCATCTGCTCCTTGGGGGAACATAGTCCCACCACCTGGGAACTTAAATACATTGCCCTGAAACTCTACCCAATGCTGATTAGCCTTTTCAACTGCCAAATGTTTGAAAGGCACGTTGGCATAGTGGACAAAATCACGGCCTTTTGGCCATGGAAATGGAGTTGAATAGCCCTTTGGTGCTGGAATAAGACATTTCAACTTCTCCTTTTCAAGGGGGCAATGTCTTTCTCTGTATACCATGTTGTCTCTTGGGAATTGCATAGCCCGGTCCTGTTCGTGGCAAGGAGTGTAATCGGTATATTTGACATCACATGGCTTGAAAACCTTGGCTTTTGGCTTGGAAGCATCAGGAATAGGAATACTATGATGAGATTCAAAATCAAGGGTGGCAAAGTCATCCTCGCATTCTGTTTTCTTGCTTAAGTCGATAGCTATTTGGTCTCCCTTGCCAAAACCACTTCTCTGCCATGTGCCTAGTAAGTAAAAGAAACAACACAGACCAAACACAAGAATTATAGATAATGGACTTCTTCTTCTGTTTGCTGGTGTGGTCTTAGAGCCCATATTTGCTTTTGGACCCCTCGGTTGCACCATAAACGTCACTGCAATAGTTGCAAAAAAAAAAATCATGGTTACTTAAAGGATGAACCATAGACGATATAACCCTATTTAGGAAACAATCATCTATAGAAGCTCTCAAGGTCATCAAGGAACATATAGTTATATATAGTCTGCCATTTTTAAAAGGTAAATAGAACACTTGCAGAGATTCAATCATAGCATCAATCAACAGTTGAAGAAAAACATGATACAGTCCCACATCGGAGATCAATCTCAAATTTCACAGGTATTTTGCGTTACATTGCTGCTACGGAAAACAGAAAACTAATCAGAATGTTTTCGTAGCATCAAAAGGTCTTGTAAATTATTCAGCCTTTCCATGTTATCTTGTCTCATAACTTTATAAAGATCAGTAAGAATACTACTAACTTTTATGTTCTTCATTTAAGGCTTGTATACGTAGATTTATATGATTACACTCTAGACATCATCTATCATGTCACAAGAAGGCATATATTATAGAACTTCCATCAAGATTAACATAAAGTTTGGAGTGAGAGACAACTAGGAAGGCAACTCAAGAATGGAAATGGTATTCAAGTCCCTAATTAATTGGAAACCTGGGTGATGGCATAGTGGAAAATACCTCTTAGTTTCATACCAAGTAAAAACCCATAATTAAGTTGTGCATTCTATTACCAGTTAACCCACTGTCAACCAAAATCATCCATTACAGACAACTATTGTTAGTTGCTTTGATTCAAACCACGGCAGGATGAAATCAATTGATCCAATCATTTATCAACCATAAAATCTCAATTACGACAGAGTATGAAGCATATAATTGAGGAAGGTAGTTAGCTCATAACAGATCAAATGAAAATATATATATATATACAAAATAGCTAGTTAGTTCACTAAATTTTAGCTTGAAAATTCCAACTCTTCTTTACCATAAAGAGAAGGCCAAACAGCCGCCGATCCAAAAACTTTCTTCCAACTTTTTCACTCAACGAGTTTTGCATTAAGAAAAGATGGTTCCATAAAGAAAATGTAGGAAGTAGCAGTGGCTGAATAGTAACTAAAGGCGGAGGTGCTGACGGTAGCAGACGACGCCCGGTCGGTGGAGAAGAAGATCTTAGAGGGCGGGGAAGTCTTGAATGAAGGAATCAAGGTTTTTGATTGACAAATTTATCGATTTATCCGAGATGAGATCGAGATTCCATTGGGGATTATTTGTTTAACAAATTCCGCAACAACAAAAAATATAATCGTTTAAATTGATGATTAAATTTTAAATTGGCAGCAAAAAAAAATACAACATATTTACGAAATGAAATCAATATAATCCTTTTTTTTATTTACTAATAAAAAGGTTGAGAATGTAACAACAAATAATTTCTAGAAGCGACAATGTAACGAGATAAATCACGATTTTAATATTTTTTTTATTTTTTGTTTTCTTTTATCGATTTACAGTATGATTTTGGATGGTTTTTGAGAGAGTGATAATGGTTTTTTTTATAAATTTGTTTAATTTAGGCTTAATAATATAATGTTTTTAATATAAAAAAATTAAGTATTTTATTAGAATTTAAGAGTGAATTGTGGATTTGGTCCCTGTGGTTTTGTGATTTCTTTGACCATGGTCCTCATTCTATATTTATTGTGGATATGGTCTATGTGGTATGCAATATATTGTGGCTAGGATCCCTAAACACTAACATCATTAACTTTGAAGGGTTAAAGGCATCATGTGCCCTGTACACTATGGGTATAATAGTCATTTTATTTTTCACTTTCAATTTATTCTATACACATTTAAAACAAACAATACTAAATTGTGGATTTGGTCCCTATGCATCATTCATCATCTTTAAAACACATTTATCATCTTTCTTTAAAAAAAAATCATCCAATCTTCATTGTCAAAGTATAAGAAAAACTAATTTGTTAAAATGCAAAAAAAAAAATTACTTGTATTTAAAAATAACAATTGTTTGAACCCAACACTACATCCTAAAAAAGACAACTCATCAAAATGACAATTGTTTTATATCAACATTTATGTAGTAGTTGTTGGCAACGATTTTATTTATTTTCTTGATGACATCTAAGTGACTTGAGTATGAAATACATTAATTCTTCTCATAAAATACATAGACCGTTTGAAAATGTGATATAATCATATTCATTTTGGAGATCCAAACTTCATTATATAGTGCATTAGATATTAAAATGCTAATTGAAAGGGTATGGATCCCCAGCAAGTTTCAAGTGACTTGGTGTGTAATTCAAGTATGACTATTTAGAGCATCTCAAACCACAACACCAAATTTAACACAAAAATACCAAATTTGGTGTGTCCATCAACACAAAAAAAAAAAAAAAAACTTCAATCACACTCTAAAAAAACATCGAATATATATTAAATGTATATATAATTTACTTAATATAAATATGTTAATTTTAAAAACAAATTATTAATGTTAAAATGGTAATTTTGGTATAAATAAATTTTGATAGGCGATTTAACGGCCGATTGAAGATGCTCTTATGACACTATTGTCTTCCCTTCAACCTCCTATGTCATAATATATTTGTGTTTACAGATGTCAACTGACATCATATAAGCCTTTTCTCACATCATGGTTTCCAAATGGTCTATGCATTTTATGAAAATGATTAATGTACTTCCTACTCAATTCACTTGGATGTCGTCAAGAAAATAAACAAAACCGTTGCCAACAGTTACTACATAAATGTTGATATAAACAATTGTCATTTTGATGTGTTATCTTTTTGGGGATGTAATATTGGTTTCAAGCAATTGTTATTTTGATAGGTTGTCTTTTTTATGATGTAGTGTTTGGTTCAAACAATTGTTATTTTTAAATGTAAGTAAAAAAAAATTCACTTTAATAAGTTAGTTTTTCTTGTACTTTGACAATGAAGATTGGATGAATTTTTTTTAAGAGAGATGATAAATGTGTTTTAAAGATAATGAGTGATGCATAGGGACCAAATCCACAATTTATTATTGTTTGTTTTAAAAGTGTATAAAATAAATTGAAAGGGAAAAGTAAAATGACTATTATACCCTTAGTGTGCAAGACACATGATGCCTTTAACCATTTAAAGTTAATGATATTAGTGTTTAGGGACCCTAGCCACAATATATTGCATACCATAGGGACTATATTCACAATAAACATAGAATGAGGACCATGGTCAAAGAAATCATAAAACCACAGGGACCAAATCCACAATTCACTCAGAATTTAATGATTATCTTATATATTTTAAATTCTTTATATTTAAATTGAGATGATTATCATATTTTGATTATGTTTATCAGTTAGTTATGAATTCAAACATATAACTTTAGAAATTTGTACTCATACATCATGACTTATAATCTTGAATTTTAAGTAATATGTATCAATAAACAGTACTTAATGCATAAAAGCTTGTTTTTAAGAGATTATTCGATAGTTTAATAGTAATATAATGTTTTTTATATAAAATAAACATTAAATATTTTGTTAGATTTTCTTAATTATATTTTAGATTTTTTATATTTAAAATTTGATTTTTATCTTGTATTTAGTTATGCAAGGAGTGATTTTAAGAGAGTTGAAGGGGGAGTAATTTTAGGGGAGTTAAAGCGGTTAGAGATAAGGATCGAAAGTTAATAAATAGCATTAAATGTAGTACATAAAGCTTTAATGGTTGTTTTTAAAAAAATTTAAGTAATATATACAATATTATAAAACATTTATAAAAAAACTCTTAAAAACAATTGTTAAAGCTTAATATACCGTTATTTAATGTTAATTACTTAAAAACAATCATTAAAGTTTTATGTACTACATTTAATGTTATTTATTAACTTTCAATCTTTATCTTTAACCATTTTAACTCCTCTAAAATCACTCTCACTCCAACTCCCCTAAAATCACTCTACGCATAACTAAATACAGGATAAAAATCAAATTTTAAATACAAAAAATCTAAAATATAATTAAGAAAATCTAACAGAATATTTAATGTTTATTTTATAAAAAAAACGTTATATTATTAAACCTAAAATAAATTACATTATTATTGAACTATCGAAAAACTCTTAAAAACAAGCTTTTATGAAATAAGTACTATTTTTTTATACGCATTACTTAAAATTCAAGATTACAAGTCATGATGTGTAACACCCTAAAATTTGGGTACTTTTAAAAATTAAAATTTTTGCAATAAGTTGTTTAGAAGAGGGGAAATTAAACCTGTAACTAGAGATGGAAATTTTACCCGTTGGGGCGGGTACCCGCGGGTACCCGACCCTAACGGGGCGGGGATTCCCCGCTTTAACGGGTAACGGGGCGGGGACGGGGATTTATTTTCATACCCGAAGCGGGGTCGGGGCGGGGCCGGGTATGGTATTACCCGCCCCTAATCCGTACCCGATTAAAGTTTTTAATTTATTTAATATATGTACATAGTGTGTGTGTATAAATAAATATATATGTATATATGTATACGTTTATTATTAAATGATAAATACATTTTTATTCTTAATATCGGTAATTAATATAGTGACGATTTATTATAATTATAATTTTTAAAATACATTTTTTTTATTTTTTTCACTAAACGGGTACCCGTCGGGTTCCCCAAGCCCGTCGGGGATTCCTTCCCCCCGAACCCGTCGGGGATTAATCGGGGCGGGGTCGGGGACGGGGGGTTTTAACGGGGGTCGGGGTCGGGGACGGGGGATGCATTACCCGCCCAATACCCGCCCCGTTTCCATCCCTACCTGTAACATTTGACTCAAAAATAAACGTTCACCAAAAGGCATCACCCAAACGGGGAAAGAGTATGAGCGTTTACAAATAAAGACGTAATAGAAACAAGGACTGACAACCTACTAATCTAAACATTCTAATTTAGATTACAAATCGGGTGTCGTCATCATCTCCCAAAATATTGACAAGTAAAGTGTGTGCCCTATATCTCATCAAATGCTATATCCTCAAAAGATTGTCCCCGTCGGGGCTCAACACTCCGCTCAAGGACTTGTCACCCCACCGCTAAGAGAACCTGAAATACACATCAAAGTAGACAAGTGTCAGGCTTGGAGCCTAGTGAGTTCATTCCACAATTATAAATAGAAGAAATTGATGTATAATAGTATTTAAAGAGTCCACTTAGAAATGAGGCAATCGGGTAACTTTCCAATACTTGAGATCCTTATGTAAAACGGGGGAGACCCGTTCCTCCATAGGTTGTGACGGAACACATAAGTAGGCCACAACACATATGGTGCACATAATTGAGAATGGTTATTTACCGGCATCAACTCTGTCCAAGTCTTTAGCCGTTAGGACGTCAACTATATCCAAGTCTTTAGTTCAATGTAAATATAAGTTCAACTCTATCCAAGTCTTTACCCCAAAGATATCCAATTTCAACCCTCTCCAGATCTTTACCTTGAACTCTCACCATTCTCCATGTTTTAAAATGGTATGTCGTTTCATCATGGTGCTCTTGGCAACCAAACCCAAACACAACATACTTAAATCATCATATCATCATAAACAATTCAAGTGTCATAATATCATCGTATTTACATAAGTCATAACTTTCCCAAATGGTGGGACATATTTCCTTAGCATCCCCTGTATACAAATATTTATAACATGAAATAAATATCACTATTCTACCTCCATCCTCATAATTTCCAATAATTCATAATACCCATTTTGGGTTTCCACATTTCATAATACTTTTAGAATCCATATGTAGGCACATATTCACATATTTAGTAACAACATAACTCAACATATTCATACAAATATCCAAACCCTAGATTTTAACTCAAAAGTTCAAAAGATGCAAAAATGGACCATAATATAAATATTTAAAGTAATGTAAAGGAAAATGGTTTTTCATAGCATTATTGAACATGTATGATGAAGGAAGGACTCACAAAGTGGGTTTTGATGAAAACCTTAACTCTAAAATCTCCTTCTTGAAGGAAAAGTGGGGAAGGGATGGTGAGCAAAGAACCCTAGCTTCCTACTTGCTTCGAACACCAAGAATCTTGCAATAAATGATGGAGAGGATTTGGGAGAAACCCTATATCCGAATTTATGATGAGAGAATGTATAGAGAGAGTTTTGAAAGAGTTGGGTGAGGATAATAAATGAGAATTGGAACAAATTTCGGTTTTTAACCCTGCTGACCCCGACGGCGACATTGACTAGCTATTATGCCCATGGCATAATCGCCCGCTAGCAGGGGCTCTCAGTACCTTGCCTGCGAAAGTGCCACCGCGAAAGTAACCCGGGCACAATCTCTGGGCACTATCGCCTTGATTGTACCGTAGGTCACATTCTACCCGCGATTGTGACAGCGTGAGAATGCCAAGGGCATTCTCGTCGAGCATTCTCGCCCAGAGGCCTGCTCACCCGAAATTCATCCGTTTTCGACCCGGTTCAACTTTAACGGATCAGACCCAAATTAAGTGTACAATCATACATAGATGGGGATCGAAATGGGAAATCTGATAATCGAACCAACCTTTATCGAATTGAACAATTAAGTTGACAAATGGTCGAAATAGAATACTTACAAAAATTTGGGGTGTTACATGATGCATGAGTACAAATTTCTAAAACTATATGTTTGAATTCATAACTAACTGATAAACATAATCAAAACAAGATAAACATCTCAATTTCAATATAAAAAATTTAAAATATATAAGATAATCATTGAATTCTAACAAAATACTTAATCTTTTTTATATAAAAAGCATTATATTATTAAGCCTAAATTATATATAAAAAAAATCATTATCACTCTCTCAAAACCATCCAAAAAGTACTGTAAATCGATAAAAAAACAAAAAATAAAAAGAAATATTAAAATCGTGATGTATCTCGCTGCATTGCACGAGTACGCTTCTAGTTAACATTAAATAGCGGTACATTAAGCTTTAGCAATTGTTTTTAAGAGTTTTTATAAATACTTTATAATATAAAATAGATATATGAATTATTAGTAAAAGAAAACATATGTTACATATACATAGCAAAGAATCATGTGAGAAGTTGAGGTTAACGTGAGAAGCGTGAGAAGAGAATCTGAACCGTTGATCACTTTTAATCAAATGTCCTCCCATGAATTGCGGCTTAGAAGGGAATTGATCCGATCCATCTCATGCTAATGTGCATATATTTCTCGTCCAATGGTTGATAATCACTTCTCACGTTTCTCACATTAACCTCAACTTCTCACTGAAATCCAACCCTACATATTTATATGTAAATATTTGGTAAAAAGGTAAAAAGATAGATAAACAAACATAGTTTCATATATTCAAAATTGTTTCTTTTTTTTTCTAGGTTACCATTGTGACCTCCTTGTGACGGAGTTTCTTGGACTTCATTTCCAGAATGGCGTCGGGTTCCTCAATACATCGGTTACTCTCATCCACTCTTATCTCCGATAGGGGAATGACGCTTTCCTCTTCCGCCAAGCATTTCCGGAGATAACACACGTGAAATGTGTTATGAATTACATTCATCTCGGGTGGAAAGTCCAATTGGTACGCTTGGAGTCTAATCCGTTTGATTATGGTAAATGGTCCAAGGGATCGAGGACTTAACTTTCCTCGCTTCCCAAACCGGATGATCCCCTTCCAAGGCGATACATTGAGCATCACACGGTCGCCTACTTGGAATTCCACGGATCGCCTATTCTTATTCACGTAACTCTTTTGCCGGTCTTGGGCCGCCTTCAGGCGTTCCCGGATACCCTTGACCTTGTCCACGGTTTCCTGCACGATTTTTTGTCCGGCAGATTGCTTCTCGCCCGCCTCTAACCAACAGACCGGAGTTCGGCATTTCCGACCATACAAGGCCTCGAAAGGTGTCATGCCGATACTGGAATGGTAACTGTTGTTCTATGCGAACTCAACTAGAGGCAGGTGGGAGTCCCAATTCCCTCCAAAGTCGATAACACACGATCTTAGCATGTCTTCGAGCGTTTGAATGGTTCGCTCACTTTGACCATCGGTTTAGGGGTGATAAGTCGTGCTCGGTTTCACTCTTGTCCCCAATTCTTTCTGAAGGTCGTCCTAAAAATTGGAAGTGAAACCATTATCACGATCTGACACTATGGACAAAGGTACACCATGTCTTGAGACTACTTCGTCGATGTAAATTTTGGCTAGCTTGTCTATCGGAAGAGTTTCTCTTATAGCCAGAAAATGAGCACTCTTGGTCAAACGATCCACCACCACCCATATGGTATCGTGCCCTCTGAGTGTCTTCGGTAGCTTTGTCACAAAGTCCATGGTCATGTGTTCCCATTTCCATTCCGGTATTTCCAAGGACTGGAGACTCCCATATGGCCGTTGGTGTTCGGCTTTGACTTGAAGGAAAGTCACACATTGCTCCACGTAATTTGCCACGTCTAACTTCATGACGGGCCACCAATATTTGAGTTTCAAATCCCGATACATCTTTGTACTCCCTGGGTGAATGGAATACTTGGATTTGTGGGTGTCTTAGAGAAGTAATTCCCGATTTCCCCCGACTTTGGGCACCCAAACTCCCCCGTTGAAGAGCTTCACCCCACGACCATCTTCAGTCAGAAGGAGATGTTGCTTTACCATCACTTCGTTCTTTAGTTTCTCTTCCCGAAGGGCTTCGGTTTGAGACTCCTTGATCTTCTCAATCAAGCTTGATACCAATTCAATTAGAGAGAGAGAAGCTTGTAGACTTCCACTGTACTCTTTTCTGCTCAACGCGTCCGCTACTACGTTCGCCTTACCGGGGTGGTACAACAATTCACAGTCATAGTCTTTTAGGAGTTCTAGCCACCTCCTTTGTCTCATATTCAACTCCTTCTGGTCGAAGATGTGCTTCAGGCTCTTGTGATCAGTATAGAGGGTGCACTTAGTGCCATAGAAGTAGTTTCGCCAAAGCTTTAGTGCAAAAACTACCGTCGCCAACTCTAAATCGTGAGTAGGGTAATTCTTTTCGTGCACTTTGAGTTCTCTCGACGCATAGGCAATTACCTTTCCATGTTGCATCAAGACGCAACCCAACCCCATCTTTGAGGCATATCTAAAGACCACGAAATCCTCGGTTCCTTCGGGTAAGGATAAGATCGATGCCTCGCAAAGCTTCTTTTGGAGATTCCGAAAAGCTTTCTCTTGAGCATCCGACCAAATAAATTTGACATTCTTCCGAGTAAGAGACGTCAAAGAAGAAGCGATTTTAGAGAAGTCTTGGATGAATCGCCGGTAATAACCCGCTAGACCCAGAAAGCTCCGAATCTCCGACGGGCTCTTTGGAGGTTCCCAATTCATCAAGGCCTCTATCTTGGAAGGGTCCACTTTCACACCGTCACGGGTAACAACGTGTCCCAAGAATTGGACCTCTCTTAGCCAAAAATCATATTTCGAGAACTTGGCATAGAGTTGCTCTTTCCTCAACACCTCAAGAACTTCGCGAAGGTCGTTCATGTTCGAGTTCATCCCTAGAATAGACGAGGATGTCGTCGATGAATACTATCACCGACTTGTCTAGGAATGGTCGGCACACACGGTTCATCAGGTCCATCAATATTGTCGACACGTTAGTCAACCCGAAAGGCATGACCAAGAACTCATAGTGCCCGTACAGGGTCCTAAACACAGTCTTCGGAATGTCTTCGTCCCTCACTCTCACCTAGTGATACCCGGATCGAAGATCGATTTTCTAGAAGCAGCCCGCTCCTTGCAGTTGATTAAACAAGTCGTCGATCCTCGGAAGAGGGTACTTGTTCTTCACAGTTGCCTTGTTCAATTCTCGGTGGTCGATGCACATTCTCATCGTGCCATCTTTCTTCTTGACGAATAAGACCGGGGCTACCCACGACGAGGAACTCGGTCTCACAAAGCCTTTCTCAAGGAGATCTTGGAGTTGAGACAACATCTCTTACATTTCAGAAGGAGCCAATAGGTAGGGAGCCTTGACGATTGGAGCCGCTCCCAGGACTAGATCGATCCGAAATTCAACCTGTCTTTCCGGTGGCAGACCAAGCAAATCGTCCGGGAAAACATCGGGGAAATCCTGAACCACCTTTACGTCTCTGAGCTTCTTCTTCTCAAGTTTGGCGTCCAACACGTAGGCTAAGAAAGAGGAACATCCCTTCACTAAGCACCCACGTGCCTTAGCCATGGTGATGATGGGTACGTCACCCTTCCTCCGCTCACCATAGATAATCACATCACTTCCTTCAGTAGTCGGAATTCGAATTAGTTTCTTGGCACACAAAATTTCTGTTTGATTCTCGGCCAACCAATCCATCCCGATTACCACGTCGAATCCTTCAATGGTCATTGGCATGAGATCGATTGAGAAATTCTTCATTCCGATCTCTAAGGTGCAACCCACAACAACTCGCGGACTACCACTTGAAAACCGTTAGCTATCTCAACCACTAAAGCATCATCTAAAGCGCTAGTAATCACTGAAAGGTTTTGGCAAAATGAATTCGACACAAAAGAAAATTTGGCACCGGAGTCAAACAATATGCGAGCGGGTATAGAGTCGACAAGGAACGTACCTGAAACAACGTCCGATGAAGCCTTCGCCTTATCGGCGGTCATCTGGAACGCTCTCCCCAGCACCTTCGGAGGGTTTTCCCTTTTTCCCTGCGGTCCTCCCGTCTTCAACTTTGGGCATTCACTACGGAAGTGGCCCTACTCCTTGCATTCAAAGCAAGTGACCCCTTGGATTGGGCAATTTTCACGAACGTGCCCCGACTTGCCACATTTAAAACAATTTTCCCCGCTAGAGTTGCAAGGGTCGAAGTGTTTGCTTTTGCATTTGGGGCACCACCTAGCTTCCTATCTAGGCTCGGTCCCGTTGTTGAAGACTCGAGGTTTCTTGGAGGGCAATAAGTTGCCTTCCCACTTTATTTTCTCGGTCGCCCCGGCCCTCTCCTCGCGACTCTGGGAATAGACATCCTCCATGATCAGATGACCTTGGCCTCTTCAATGGCCTCACAGAGAGTATAGATTTTGGCATTGCAAACCATGGACATCATGTCCGCCGGCAACCCCTTCAGAAATGCCTTTACCTTCTCATTCTCAGTTGGGGCTACATGCCCCACCAAATCAAGCTTTTCGACAAACTTTCTTGAATAGTCTCGCACGGTCATATTACCCTTCTTGAGGGATCGGAACTCATCGACAATTCGGTCTATCGCCCTCTCATTGCAATACTCCTCCATCAACTTCTTCTTGAAAGCTTCCCACTATAACTGAGCAAGAATGACAGCATCGAGGGTGGATCTAGTGACGTTCCACCACCGATGTGCTGGGCCTCTAAGCATTTGGGACGCAAATCTCACCTTCTGATCTTCCCCGCACTCACTGGAACCAAAAGCTTGCTCGATCGCCTAGATCCAGTTCATACACTCAACTGGGTCATCGGATCCTGAGAACTCGGGCAGTTTACTACAAAGGAATGTTTTGTAGGAGCAACTCTTTCCGCCCCTCTGAGCACCGACAACCACGTGCTCTTCCGTCCTTATCCCATTTCTAGTACCACCCGAACCAACCACCACATTCTCGGCAACCACCTCTGGCCTTTTAAGACTAGCATCCCTATCCTCCAACATCTTCAGGAATGCCTCTTGTTGCTCTTCTATAGCCGACGTCACCATCTGCATGACGCTATCCATCATATCGACTTGAGGGTTTGCCTCTCGAACGACCGGGTTTGATGACGCCAATTCCACCATGGGTATGTGCTCTACCTCCCCGGTAAATATAGGCGGCATATTGGGGGGACAACATCCACCGCTCTAACCACCGGATTTGGATTGGACGTACTATCCTCATGAATTTCCCCTTCGACCAACGGTCGACTTTGAGTTTTCACCAATGTTTTAAAAACCGGTTTTTTGGTTGATCCGGTGTGGTGACCGGGTCACGGTTCAACCGGTTCAACCGGGTGGTTGACCCGGTTTCAAGAAATTTTATGTATTTTTCATTTTCTTGCATATATATATTTATATATATGTATGTATATATAAAACCAAGAATTTGATGTCGACAAGTTAAAACATTAAAAATACACATAACAAAAAGTTTTACATCAATCCAAAAACATTAAAAAAACACATAACAACAAGTTTTACATCAATCCAAAAACATAAAAAACACAAATATAAGAAATTGATTTTTTTAACTGGGTCAACCCGGGTTTTTACCGGTTCAACCGGTTCTATCAAAAAACCGGCGGTTCAATCCAGGTCATAATTGACCCGGTCCCTTCACTGGTTCCCGGTTCCTTCACTGGTTCCCGGTTCAACCCGGGTTTTAAAACATTGGTGTTCACCATGATAGACAAAGGCTGCCACACAAGCACGAAAGAGAGTAAGTGATTCGATCGAAACACAAAGGAAAACGTACTAACACATTCATCAATCGTCATGACATTAGTAAATCAAGCATGCTCACGTAACAATGTATTCATAACGGCATTAGCTAAGTGCAATTATGAACACACCATACCCAATAATTCTCGTCACCATTATCATAATTCGTAATTCATGCAATTCCGTCGACTCTAAGACCATCCTATCTCAGTATTTCTACCCAATCCTCACAAATCATAACTTAACAACTCCAGCTTAAGTCTAGACATCTTACGTTCATGCCTAGTTCCCTTAAACTAATGTTCTGATACCAACTTGTAACACCTTAAAATTTGGGTACTTTTAAAAATTAAAATTTTTGCAATAAGATGTATATAAGAGGGGAAATTAAACCTGTAACATTTGACTCAAAAATAAACCTTCACCAAAAGGCATCACCCAAACGGGGAAAGAGTATGAGCGTTTACAAATAAAGACGTCATAGAAACAAGGACCGACAACCTACTAATCTAAACATTCTAATTTAGGTTACAAATCGGGTGTCGTCATCATCTCCCAAAATATTGACAAGTAAAGTGTGCGTCTGTAACACCTGTAATTTCCGGTAAGTAAAGGTCACCTGGACATTTTTGGAACTTGTAAATGGTGGGATTTTGTTGGGAAAACATTATTTAAAGTCCCTCGGAGTATCAGGAGTGTTGGCGTTGAAAAAGTCGAGTTTCGGAGCTTGGTATGGGCACGACTACAATGCCCGACGACTATGACAGTGTCATAGTCGCACCTAGCAATGTAGCAGCAAGAAACAGAGGCAGAGGGACATCCAGCGACAATGCCCAGGGCATTGTCGCATGGCAATGTCGCACATATGGGGCAGAGGGCTGTGAAGTGCGGTTTTCAGCTCATTTCTCCATTTCTTCACTTCCACTTCTTCCCAAACACTCTCTAGAAGTAACCTAAATCATATATGTCGATTTTGGGTCATCCTTGGCTCAAATCCTTGGGTATTAAGGAGGTAAAACATCATCAAGTGGTAGGATTGGAAGCTATGATCAAGGGTTCACCATTTCCATCTTCATCTTCAACCTCAAGCTCCATTTTAGGGTTTTCTAGGTTTTCACCAAAACCTAAGTGGTAAGTTCATCCCATCCATTTCTAAACTTATTTAAGAGTAGTAAATGTTTCATGGATGATTTCCTAGTGTTTTATTACTATAAGTTTGTAACACCCTAAAAATAGGGATAACAAAAATCCGAAAAACGGACATGAGGTATATAAAATTGCCATAGCAAGAGCCTCCCAAAAATGGGGAAATATACAAACCTGTTTAATTACAGTCGTAATTTAACGAACAATATATAACAACCAACTAATCTAAATTCTATAACTAGAAAAGAGATTACAAAAGGGGTGTCATTTATAAACCCAATTGTTCTTCTACCAAAAGTATGTTCAAAAGCAAGTTTCCCCAAGCTCTCACCCAAGCAACTATGACAGCTTAGAACCGGCGCCGCTAGAACCTGAGATACACATAGACACCAAACAAGTGTTAGGCCAAAAAGCCTAGCGAGTTGAACAAGAAATAGCATATCAAAGCATTTACAATTCTTATCAGCAGTTAACCAATATTACATTAAATGTGGAGTCAACGAGGGATGCCCATAGCACCAATCAAGTCCCACCTAAAGAGACAATGTACCTTGATGCCAACTAATAAGAGTGACATCCCAAAGGCCCGGCACATCCGAGGACTACAACCATGGCATTACCCCGAATGGCGGAGATCTAGGCACATACCAACACGGTGGCACCCAAGACTACATCATCCTAATGTATGTTGACTTGGTTCGTCCAACTTAATTTATAGGAGGTCTTGAGGTATATTTCAACCCAACATATTTCGATACCAACCATGGGTACAATATTACCATCCTAAACCACATAAGTCCAACATAAGACCCAAATGCCAATATAATCATTATGTAGATACAACATTCCCAAAAAGGGTATTCCAAATAGAAATCGTCATACACCAAGACATGTATACATAAATCATGTCAAAATACTCATAGTGACTATACATGAGGAAAGCCCCAAATACTTGAACAAAAGAGTAAATCATGGTATGAGACTTATAAACATATTTCCACCATATTTTCATAAATGAGTCATCAAATACTTGAACCTGTAAAGATGAACATTTGAGCAATATACAACAATAGTACAATAAGATATTATGATATGTATCTAGTTTTAACAAAGGTTTAGTAAACTCACAATCTAGGTTTTTGAACCAAAACCTAGAAAAGATGAAACCCTAGATGTTGCCAAAGAAAGACTTGATGTAGGAGAGGGATAACTTGATGAGAATCTTCAATAAATGAACTTGGATGATGCTTGATGATCAATAAATGATCCTAACAACCCAAACCCTAGAAAAATAAATGAGGTAGGTGAAGAAGCCCCAAAATCGCCTCCAAGATGAGTTCTCCCGTTTTTGTAAAGTGAAAATGTGAAATGAGGTAGCAGATAGGTCTTAAAACCAGAAGACTGGCATAGCGGGCGACTATGCCCCGGCGACTTTGCCAATGGCATTGTCGCCGGTCAATGTCGCAGTCTCACCACCTCCCGCGGTACACCCACCGAGACTATGCCCGGCGACTTTGCCCATGGGCATTGTCGCAGGGGCAATGTCGCCATTCCACCAACACATACGGTACGCCCTGGGCGACTATGCCCGGTGACTTTGCCCAAGGGCATTATCGTTGGGGCAATGTTGCCCATCACCTGCAGGGGATTGTTTTCCTAACGAAAGACAACAGACTCACTCCCGATCACAGATTAAAGCAAGACAGGATTTCGAGGATCATATAAGGTAACGTATACATCACAACCACAAATAGAAGAGCAACTAAGAAAATATAATTAACTTCCATAAATAAAATAAAATGGAAGGTTTAACGGATTCTCAATACTTACCTGAAATTTCCGGATGTTACAATCCTCCCCACCTAATTTCGATTTAGTCCCCGAAATCACACTTATACCAACAACTGAGGATAACGCTTCCTCATATCATCTTCGGACTCCCAAGTGACGTTAGCACCATGATGATGCTTCCATTGGACTTTATCCATAACCACGTCCTTATGCCTCAACTTCTTCACTTTCGATTCTAAGATAGCCTTCGGTTCTTCCATACAATGGTTCCCATTGTCTACCCGAATTTCCGTCAAAGGAATCACGCTTTCCTCCTCGGCTAGACACTTCCGAAGGTAACACACGTGGAACGTAGGATGTATTCCATCCATTTCCGGTGGTAAGTCCAACCGGTAAGCTTGTAAACCAATTTTCTCCAAAATGACGAAGGGTCCAAGGAAATGAGGGTTAAGCTTCCCGCGCTTCCCAAAACGGATAATTCCCTTCCATGGAGATACCTTCAACATAAAACGATCACCCACTTAAAACTCGACCGGTCTTCTCTTCTTGTCCGCATAACTCTTCTGTCGGTCTTGAGCCGCCTTTAATCTTTCTCGGATCTCCTTCACTGTATCTGCCGTCTCTTGAACTATTTTTGGTCCGGCGAATTGTTTCTCGCCCGCTTCTAGCCAACAAACCGGAGTTCTACACTTACGTCCATACAAAGCCTCGAACGGTGCCATCCCGATACTTGAATGGTAACTATTGTTGTACGCAAACTCTACCAAAGGTAGATGTGAATCCCAACTTTCCCCGAAATCTATTACACACGATCTCAACATATCCTCTAGCGTTTGGATCGTCCTCTCGCTTTGACCATCTGTTTGAGGATGATACGATGTGATCAAATTCAATCTAGTGCCCAACTCTGTTTGTAAGCTTGCCCAAAAGTTCGAGGTGAAGCGACTATCCCGATCCGAAACAATGGATTGTGGAACCTCGTGCCTTGACACTACCTCATCAATATAAAGCTTGGCCAATTTCTCCATTGGCAAAGTCTCTCGCATTGCAAGGAAATGTTCACTCTTGGTTAACCGGTCAATAATTACCCAAATAGTGTCATGGCCTCGCAAGGTCTTCGGTAGCTTTGTCACAAAATCCATGGTGATGTTGTCCCATTTCCACTCGGGAATGGACAACGGTTGTAAACTCCTGTACGGTCTTTGGTGCTCCGCCTTGACTTGAAGGCACGTGACACATCTCTCCACGTAACTAGCCATATCTAGCTTCATCACCGGCCACCAATAATTCAATTTCAAGTCCCTATACATCTTGGTGCTACCGGGATGTATAGAATACTTTGACTTGTGCGCTTCTTCAAGAAGTAGGTCACGGTTTCCCCCGACCTTCGGCACCCAAATTCTTCCTTGAAAGAGCTTGAGTCCACGGTCGTCTTCCGTTAAGTGCTCCTTTTGCTTTATCATGACCTCGGACTTGAGGTTCTCCTCTTTAAGTGTTTCCAATTGACTCGTCTTTATGTTTTCCAACAAACTCGATACTACATAGATCCTTGTAAGGGACATCTTGACGCCACCATCATGGCTCCTTCGACTCAATGCATCCGCCACCACATTGGCCTTATCGGGATGATAAAGTAGGTCGCAATCATAATCCTTCAAAAGCTCAAGCCACCTTCTTTGCCGCATGTTGAGTTCCTTTTGATCGAAGATGTACTTAAGACTCTTATGATACGTGAATAGAGTACACTTGGTCCCATACAAGTAGTGTCGCCACAACTTCAACGCAAAAACCACCGCCGCCAATTCCAAGTCATGAGTCGGATAATTCTTCTCATGATACTTTAGTTACCTTCCCCCTTTGCATTAGTACGCATCCAAGCCCCATCTTGGAAGCATCACTATACACTACAAAGTCTTCCGATCCTTCGGGTAAAGATAAGATCGGAGCTTCGCACAATTTCTTTTTGAGCGTTTGAAAGGCTTGCTCTTGTGCATCGGTCCAAAGAAACTTGACGTTCTTTCTTGTAAGTGAAGTGAGCGGTGTAGCTAGCTTGGAAAAGTCTTGAATGAAACGTCGGTAGTAACCCGCCAAACCCAAGAAACTTCGAATCTCTGTCGGACTTGTTAGAGGCTCCCAACTCTTCATCGCCTCGATCTTTGTCGGGTCTACCTTTACTCCGTCTTTAGACACCACATGCCCCAAGAATTGCACCTCTTGGAGCCAGAATTCGCACTTCGAGAACTTTTCAAACAACTTCTCCCCCCTTAGTACTTCCAACACTTCCCGCAAATGTTCCCCATGCTCGGACTCGTCCTTTGAGTAGATTAAGATATCGTCGATGAAGACGATCACGTATTTATCCAAGAACGGGCGACACACGTAGTTCATCAAGTCCATAAATTCGGCCGGAACGTTGGTTATGCCGAAAGGCATCACCAAAAACTCATAATGACCGTATCGTGTTCGGAAAGTCGTCTTCAGAATATCTTCCTTCTTCACTCTCACTTGATGATAACCGGACCGAAGATCTATCTTTGAGAAGCATCCCGCGCCTTGGAGTTGATCAAAAAGATCGTCGATGCGAGGTAGAGGATACTTGTTCTTCACAGTGACTTTGTTTAGCTCTCGGTAGTCGATGCACATCTGCATAGATCCATCCTTCTTCTTCACGAACAAAACCGGTGCTCCCCAAGGTGATGAACTCGGTCGAATGAAACTTCTCTAACAAGTCTTGCATTTGCGTCATCATCTCTTTCATTTCCGTTGTAACACCCCGAGTTTCAAGAGGTATCAAAGCAAGTTAATACAGAAACCGATATATCAAGGAAAAATAAGATATTTAATTTCGGACTTGAATCCTGGATTTTATAGTTTAGATAGATGAAGGATTCAATTACGAGTCCAACGGTTCTTTCCGGAGCAAAAACGGAGCTATAACGAAGAAGTTATGGCCAAAACAGTATCGAGAAGAAAACCAGGGAAGCGGGCGACTTATGCCGCGACTTAAGGTCGCGGCACAAGTCGCAAAATCCACTTGATCGAGCTTAAATCGCGATTTTCAGCCCCAAACTTCATTCCTTCATATCTCCTTCATCCTAGCTCCGATTTGGGTGATTCAAAGTGCTACGGTTTCGTTTTTGAGAGCTTTTCAAGGATCTAGCAAGAGATTGGAAGTCTATTGAAGTATACTAGAGCATTTTGTGGTGGTAAGCTTCTCATCTCTCCCTATTCATCTTCTTCCCCAAAATATTCTAGGGTTTCATCCACCCCTTGTTCTCCCGTTCATAGATTGAAGGTTTGTGATCATTTTGGTGAACTATAAGTGTTTTGGTTGGTGAATTCAAGCTTGGGTTAAGGTAATCTTCTATTCTCTTCGGTTATGGAAGTTAGGGTTTCGGTATTAGTTGAGGTATCCATGTATATGGTTTGGGAAATGATTGTTTATGGTAGAATATGTATATTTATGGTTGGAACCTTGTAGATCTAGGTTTTGGAAGATTTGGTTTGAAGAATCAAGTTCTTCAAGGAAAGTTTTAAGTGGGTAAAATCTAGATTTAGTCTAAATCTAGCAAGGTGAGTTTTCTAAACTTTTGTTAAAACTAGATACACATCATAATCTCCTATTTGTTACTTTATCTCTATATGTTCAAATGTTTGGGGATTTCTTTATGAAAATAGTTGGAAGATGTATGTATATATGGGTGATTTGTCATGATTATTGTTATATGTATCATTATTTGGGATTTGTCTCATAGATACAAAATGTGGGTACCTTGATATGTTAAATGTATACATATATGGGCATTATGATGATTCTAGTTGGGACACCATTTTGGTGATATGTTTATATGCATTATGAGCATGATTTACATTGGGTCTTTTGTTAGACATCACAAGGATAAGGTGGTAATATTATACCTATAGTTGGTATTGAATTATGTGGATTGAAATATATCTAAAGGACCCCTTATAAAAGTTATGTGGACGAACCAAGTCAGTACACTAGGAGAGTATAGTCTTGGGCGCCACTGTGATGGTATGTGCCTAGACCTCCGCCACTCGGGGAATTTTCTGAGCGATAGTCTTCGGGTGGGCCGGGCCTTTGGGGTGTTCCTTGTTAAGGGCATCAAGGTATATCGACTCTTGGGTGGGACTTGATTGGTGTTATGGGTCTCCCCTATTGACTCCACATTTGTTGAACTATGGTTAACTGCTGATAAGAAATGTGATTGTTCATGCATGCTTACTATTGTTCAACTCACTAGGCTTTTTGGCCTAACACTTGTTTGGTGTCGATGTGTATCTCAGGTTTTAGCGGCATCGGTCCTAAGCTGGCGTAGTGCTTGGGTGAGAGATTTGGGAATATCGCTTTTGGACTTATTAATGGTAGAGAATCCTTTGGGTCTATAAATGACACCCTTGATTGTAATCTCTTTTCTGGTTATAGAAATTAGATTAGTTGGTTGTTATTTATTATCCGTTTAATTACGATTGTATTTAGACAGGTTTGTGTATTTTCCCCTTTTTTGGGAGGCTCTTGCTTTGGCAATTTTAAATACCGTATGTCCGTTTTTCGGATTTTTGTTATCCATATTTTTAGGGTGTTACATCCGTCGGGGCCAATCGATACGGAGCACGGACTATCGGATCCGCTCCTGGAGTGAGATCGATTTAAAACTCCACTTGCCGCTCCGGCGGTAACCCGGGTAAGTCTTCCGGAAAGACGTCCAGATAATCTTGCACGACCTTCACCTCTTCTACCGACTTCTTCTCTTTCTTCGCGTCCACCACATAAGCCAAGTACGAAGGGTAACCCTTAGCTAGAAATTTGCGAGCCTTAAGAGAGTAAATGATAGGATTACTCCTCTTTCCTTTCTCCCCGTAGATGGTGACCACACCATTTTCCGGTAGAGGCACTTAGATCATCTTTTTGGAGCAAAAGATGTCAGCCTTATGCCTCACCAACCAATCCATGCCTATAACTACATCGAACCCTCCTATAGTCATAGGTAGTAACTCTACTCCAAAAGAATTCCCATCAATCTCTAAAGTGCAATCACAAAATCGGTCTCGAATGATTACTTGATCACCATTAGCTATTTCTACTACTAGCGCATCGGGAAGAACACTAATAGGAGTGACAAACAGTTTACAGAAAGCGTCCGATACAAAGGAACACGTAGCACCCGAATCAAACAAAACACGAGTTGGCAAGGAGTTTACTAGGAACGTACCCGAAACAACATCGGCGGTCTCCTTTGCCTCCTAGGTAGTCATCCGAAAAGCTCGGCTCGACGCTCTCGACGGTTTCTCGACCCGCGCCGTCGATCTAAAAGAATTACCTCGGTTCCTGCCCACAAGCTTTGGGCAATCCTTCTTCATGTGCCCCGGTTCCCGACACTCAAAACAAACCGGCCCTCGAATAGGGCAATCCCGAATTGCATGGCCCTTCTTGCCACACTTGGCACACTCAACAGGACCCGAGTGAGGTTTTGGGTCGCATGGGCCAGAGTGCTTGGCTTTGCACTTGTGACACCACCGCCACTCACGACGATTATCACTAACTCTTCCGCCCACGAATGGCTTAGACTGACGAATGGGCCCAGACGGCCCATCCCACTTCCTCTTCTCACCCACTGCAATTCTCTCATCCTTCTCTACTTCAAAAACGTCTTCTATCAGCAAAGACTCCTCGATCACATCCTGAAGGGTCAAACCCCTAGCATTCCTTACCGTCGTCCTCATCCTTGCCGGCAGCCCTTGCTGATAAGCTTTTATCTTTGATCTCTCATCCGGGACGAGATGTCCCACCAAATTTAGTTTTTCCACAAAAATCTTGGAGTAGTCAGCGACTGATAGAGTCCTTTTCTTCAACCCTCAGAATTCCGCTTCCAGCTTGTCCAATGACCTTTCACTGTAGTATTTGTCCATAATTTTCCGCTTGAAAATCGGCCAAGTCAACTTCGCCAAAACTTCGGGAGTAAGGGTGGACCGTGTGAGGTTCCACCAGATCAGGGCCTCACCCCGAAGTAGTTGGGAAGCGAACTTCACCCGTTGCGAGACATCGCACTCGCTCGACTCAAAATCCATTTCCACTTCCTTCAGCCAATACATGCACACTACCAGATTTGCCGATCCTGAAAACTCCTTCGGATTGCACCCAAGAAAAGCTTTGTAGGTGCATCCCTTGACTTTCCCCTTGTTCCCGTTATCCATCGGGTCTTCAACAGACACAACAACCGGTCCACCCGACCCCATAACGATGTTTTCCGCCATCGTCTCCGGTTGTCAGTGACTAGCGTCTCGGTCTTCCAGAAGCTTCATGAATAATTCCTGTTGTTGGGCCATGGCCGAATTCATGGCTACCATCATGTTGTCCCTAATCCGGGTCTCCATAGTTACTTCCTCCATAATGGCATTGCTAGCAACAAGGTTCCTACGCGGAATCTGTTCGGGTCCTCCTCCCAAGATTGTGGGTATGGGAGGTCCCTCGGAGGTTACGCCTAAAGGAGGTCGCTCAGCTGTAGATTCCACTTCCAAGTGGCCTTCTGGCGTATTTGGTAACCTACTCTGAGTGTGTACCATTGAAATCTGCCACACATATACGAGAAAAGAGATTGAGAAGAGACTAAGCGAGTTGAACTCATTGTACGTACTAATACCTTCATCAATTATCATAACAATAGTAAACCAAGTATGCTCACGTAACAATGCATTCATAATAGCAGTAGCTAAGTGAAATTATGAACGAACCATACACAAGAATTCTTGTCACCATCATCACAACTTTCAATTAAAGTAATTCCGTTAATCCTACGCTCTCCCCACCTAGAATTTCTACCCCAAGTGGACAGTGAAACAATAAAGTCTAAAGCTTAAGTCTAGGTATGCTAAAACAATACCTAGTTCACTTAAACTAAGGCTTTGATACCAACTTGTAACACCCTAAAAATAGGGATAACAAAAATCCGAAAAACGGACCTGAGGTATATAAAATTGTCATAGCAAGAGCCTCCCAAAAATGGGGAAATATACAAACCTGTTTAATTACAGTCGTAATTTAACGGACAATAAATAACAACCAACTAATCTAAATTCTATAACTAGAAAAGAGATTACAAAAGGGGTGTCATTTATAAACCCAATTGTTCTTCTACCAAAAGTATGTCCAAAAGCAAGTTTCCCCAAGCTCTCACCCAAACAACTATGCCAGTTTAGAATCGGCGCCGCTAGAACCTGAGATACACATCGACACCAAACAAGTGTTAGGCCAAAAAGCCTAGCGAGTTGAACAAGAAATAGCATATCAAAGCTTTTACAATTCTTATCAGCAGTTAACCAATATTACATTAAATGTGGAGTCAACGGGGGGATGCCCATAGCACCAATCAAGTTCCACCAAAAGAGACAATGTACCTTGATGCCAACTAATAAGAGTGACATCCCAAAGGCCCGACACATCCGAGGACTACAACCATGGCATTACCCCGAATGGCGGAGATCTAGGCACATACCAACACGGTGGCACCCAAGACTACATCCTCCTAGTGTCTACTGACTTGGTTCGTCCAACATAATTTATAGGAGGTCTTGAGGTATATTTCAACCCAACATATTTCGATACCAACCATGGGTACAATATTACCATCCTAAACCACATAAGTCCAACATAAGACCCAAATGCCAATATAATCATTATGTAGATACAACATTCCCAAAAGGGTATTCCAAATAGAAATCGCCATACAATAAGACATGTATACATAAATCATGTCAAAATACTCATAGTGAGTATACATAAGGAAAGCCCCAAATACTTGAACAAAAGAGTAAATCATGGTATGAGACTTATAAACATATTTCCACCATATTTTCATAAATGAGTCATCAAATATTTGAACCTGTAAAGATGAACATTTGAGCAATATACAATAATAGTACAATAAGAGATTATGATGTGTATCTAGTTTTAACAAAGATTTAGTAAACTCACAATCTAGGTTTTTGAACTAAAACCTAGAAAAGATGAAACCCTAGATGTTGCCAAAGAAATACTTGATGTAGGAGAGGAATAACTTGATGAGAATCTTCAATAAATGAACTTGGATGACGTTTGATGATCAATAAATGATCCTAACAACCCAAACCCTAGAAAAATAAATGAGGTAGGTGAAGAAGCCCCAAAATCGCCTCCAAGATGAGTTCTCCCGCTTTTGTAAAGTGAAAATGTGAAATGAGGTAGCAGATAGGTCTTAAAACCAGAAGACTGGCATAGCGGGCGACTATGCCCCGGCGACTTTGCCAATGGCATTGTCGTCGGTCAATGTCGCAGTCTCACCACCTCCCGCGGTACACCCACCACGACTATGCCCGGCGACTTTGCCTATGGGCATTGTCGTAGGGGCAATGTCGCCATTCCACCAACACATATGGTACCCCCTAGGCGACTATGCCCGACGACTTTGCCCAAGGGCATTGTAGTTGGGGCAATGTCGCCCATGACCTGCAGGGGACTGTTTTCCTAACGAAAGACAACAGACTCACTCTCGATCACAGATTAAAGCAAGACAGGATTTCGAGGATCATATAAGGTAACGTATACATCACAACCACAAATAGAAGAGTAACTAAGAAAATATAATTAACTTCCATAAATCAAATAAAATGGAAGGTTTAACGGATTCCCAATACTTACCTGAAATTTCCGGATGTTACAATTACTCCAATTTCGGTTTGGAAGATTTTGAGAAAAGTTAGGTCAAATTAGGGTTTTTGGCCAAAATGGAGATTTTGATATAAGATGTTTGGGGAATTATTTTAAACACTTGGATATGGTTATTCATGGTTGGAAACTTGTGAATCTAGGTTTTTGAAAGTTTTGGCTTGAGGATTCAAGATTCTCCAAAGGAGCTCAAGTTGGGGGGAAATCTAGATTTAGCCTAAATCTAGCAAGGTGAGTTCAAGTTGCTTTGCAAAAATTATGTACATGCCAAAATGTGTATTTTGAAGTAAAAATATGTTTTACCTGGTAATTGTCAAAGTGTGAGTATTCTGATAAGTTTTCATATTTGATAAACTTAGGTTGTTTTAATCTCATGAAGTGCCCATATTTGGGATTAGGATACTTCCCATAAGTAAATAGCATGATTTATGAATTTAGGGATTTTGTGCAAATGAAACCTATTTTATAATTTATGCATTTGGTGATTTTGTGCAAATGGTGATTTATGCATTTAAGGATTTTATGCATTCTTGGTGATTTGTACAACGAAGTCTAACTTATGATTTATGCATTCTGTGTGTATTTGATTTCATAAACCAAATGGAAAATGCATGTCTCCGTGTTACAAGACATTTTGGAAACACAAGGGTATGAGCCCATTTGGAAAACCTTTTGTCCCAATCCGCGATAAGTTTTGGTTAATCACATCTTTGAGGTATGTGTCTGCATAAACGCCGTTTATTTACGTTTCTTTATTTGGGGGACCGTTACTTGTTGGTCAAATGGGTTTCGAGCATTTTAGCTCGGTTTTGACTTAAACAAATCTTGGGGACAATTATCCAGTTTTAGTGGCTCAACGTAGGGCCTCATTTATGATTTATATCTTAATGCATCATATTGCATATTAATGATAATTACATGCTCGAGCGCGTTGGTCATTCATGTGTAGTCATGTAATGTTAGACTGTGTTGCATTGGATCCATAGGCACGTAAGTCAGTCTTTATTTGATGGTCAATTGGGTATTACGGGGTTGGACTCCAGGACCCATGTTTTATGACCTTAACCTTTCAAGTGTACACTAGGAGGGTTGAGTCCGGTTGAGTTATCATGAGCTAGAGGGGCGATTTTATATTTGGGGCCTCTGCCATGTCGGGGCAATGCCATGGTTGTAATCCCCGACTGTGTCGAGCCTTTGGCGGTATTTTTGGTAATATTCGCTAAGGTCAGCTGTCTTTTTGGGTGTATCTTGAAGGGAGTCGTATGGACACTTGGGCTTTCATGTCGTGAAGTGTCATACGATTAACGTTGTATGAGTGACATACTTTTGTGTTCCTCTACTCTCAACGGATACAGGTCTCCTCCGTTGTCGGCCAACAGTATTTTGGATATTTAATTGTCCATGTTTTAACACTGGGTTTCGTCCCATTTTATGGTCGCGTGAGTATTGGATTTTAGTTCCGTGTTTCCGATGGCATATTATATTTATATGGATTGCTTTCCATGATTTACAAATTGAGTATTACGTCTCACCCGTGTTTTTGGGTATTTCGGGATGTAAAGTTTTATCCGCATTTTTATAATTGGGGGTTCGTTTTCTATTCACGTTTGAGTGAGCTTTGGGCGGCATCATTTTATAAAGAATATTTTGTATCGGGGCGTTTGCCCTTAAAAATGCATGTTATAGGAAAACAAGTTGTTTTCATATTTGAGGTAAATCATTTTGAAAGATCATGATTTAAATTTCATTCTTTTTTTTAACGATATATTTATTCATGTTGAAAACTCTTGAACTCACTAGGCGTTAGCCTAACCTTTTTATTTGTCGGCATGTGCATCAGGTTCCGGTTGGGGTATGGCTCTAGCGACACTGTGAAGAGGAGAGTACTAGTTATATGCCTGAGGGTGAGTAGGGTGAAGTCTTCCGAAATTACCTTAGGAATAGCAACTTGTAATTGGGTTTAGTAACACTCGACCTTTAATAGTCTTTATGTAAGACTCTATTCATGTTGTTGATGATTAAATTCTAGAATCATATTCTAAGTATGAACTTGCCGTAAGAGATTTTATCCATCTTTGAGATGTTATTGAAAATTTTAAATTAGTTGTTCTTTCCAAATTTGAGGGTGTTACAAGTTGGTATCAGAGCTTAAGTTTGAGAGAATTAGGTATTGATTTTTGGATGCCTAGACTCAAACTAGCGTACTTTTAAGTGATTGAAAGTGAAATTGCACCATTAGGCACTTTAAGATTGGATGTTTAGAGGTTGATGAAGACACTAGGGACGGGAACCACGTCGAGAGTAGCAAGGATGATCATGTACAGTACATTCATAATAACACCTAGCCAGTGTTGTGATGAACCAACAAGTTACATGTGTATGCTTGGACTACTTCGATGTGACAACCGTTGGGGTAGTGAAGAAGTTCTAAGTGGGTAGTCGTTAGGAGAAGATGATGATTTTAGCGTTCGTCACTTGGAGTGACAATAAGCATGATGATTGCACTAAGTGGACCCTAACTCTAAAATCTCCTTCTTGAAGGACAAGTGGGGAAGAGATGGTGAGCAAACCCTAACTCTAAAATCTCTTTCTTGAAGGAAAAGTGGGGAAGAGATGGTGAGCAAAGAACCCTAACTTCCTACTTGCTTCCAACACCAAGAATCTTGCAATAAATGATGGAGAGGATTTGGGAGAAACCCTAGATCTGAATTTATGATGAGAGAATGTCTAGAGAGAGTTTTGAAAGAGTTGGGTGAAGATAATAAATGAGAAATGGAACAAATTTCGGTTTTTAACCTGCTAACCCCGACGGCGACATTGACTAGCTATTATGCCCATGGCATAATCGCCCGCTAGTAGGGGCTCTCGGTACCTTGCCCGCGAAAGTGCCACCGCGATAGTGAACCGGACACAATCGTCGAGCACTATCGCCTTGATTGTACCGTAGGTCACATTCTACCCGCGATTATGATACCGCGAGAATGCCCTTGGCATTCTCGCCCAGAGGCCTGCTCACCCGAAATTCGTCCGTTTTCGACCCGGTTCAACTCTAACGGATCAGACCCAAATTAAGAGTACAATCATACATAGATGAGGGAGCGAAATGGGAAATCTGATAATCGAACCAATCTTTATCGAATTGAACAATTAAGTTGACAAAGGGTCGAAATAGAATACTTACAAAAATTTGGGGTGTTACATGATGCATGAGTACAAATTTCTAAAACTATATGTTTGAATTCATAACTAACTGATAAACATAATCAAAACAAGATAAACATCTCAATTTCAATATAAAAAATTTAAAATATATAAGATAATCATTGAATTCTAACAAAATACTTAATTTTTTTTTATATAAAAAGCATTATATTATTAAGCCTAAATTAAAAAAAATTATATAAAAAAAACCATTATCACTCTCTCAAAACCATACAAAATCGTACTGTAAATCGATAAAAAACAAAAAATAAAAAGAAATATTAAAATCGTGATGTATCTCGCTGCATTGCACGAGTACGCTTCTAGTTAACATTAAATAGCGGTACATTAAGCTTTAGCAATTGTTTTTAAGAGTTTTTTATAAATACTTTATAATATAACTAGAAATGTACCCTCGCAATGCAGCTGGTTTCTGAAATCTAGAACTCGAACCCTCGATCATTATTCATACTTTTTGTTAGTCTTTTTTGATTTTATTTTACGATTTTGAGAAACCTAGATTTAAAACAAAAATATATTTTAGTTTAGTTTAATTATGGTTTTTTATAAAAAAATAATAATAAAGTATTTTGTTACGGGTCAAAAAATGTTTAATTTAAATGATAACTATATTTAAGATATTTTATATTTAAAATTAAATAGATAACATACTTCAATAAAAAATAAAAATAAGGTGTTTTATCTCGAATTTTCTTATATTTATCGGTTAGTTTTATCAATAATTAAAAAATTTAGATATTTTAGAAAATAAAAATAAGTGTTTATCTGCAGTTAGTTACATGAATTCAAACATTGATCTTTTATAAGTTGTACTTATGTTTAATCAATTTGTACTTTTGGATTTTAAGTAATAAGTATTAATAAGTGGTACCTAATGCATAAAAATTAGTTTTTAAGAGTTTAGCTTAAATGCTTTATAATATAGTATAGATAAATTTGCTTAATTTAGACTTAATAATATAATGTTTTTTATATAAAATAAACATTAAATATTCTGTTAGATTTTTTTAATTATATTTTAGATTTTTTATATTTAAATTTTGATTTTTATCCTGTATTTAATTATGCAGTGAGTGATTTTAGGGTAGTTGAAGTAAGGAGTGATTTTAGGGAAGTTAAACTTGTTAGAAATATGGATTAAATAGGAAAATATTTCAAGTTTTCATTCTTTATTTAAGTTTTAAGTAATTAGCATTAAATAGCGGTACATTAAGCTTTAACAGTTGTTTTTAAGAGTTTTTTATTCGTACTTTATAATATAGTATAGATATAGATATATGAATTATTAGTAAAAGAAAACATATGTTACATATACATAGCAAAGAATCATGTGAGAAGTTGAGGTTAACGTGAGAAGCGTGAGAAGAGAATCTGAACCGTTGATCACTTTTAATCAAATGTCCTCCCATGAATTGCGGCTTAGAAGGGAATTGATCTGATGCATCTCATGCTAATGTGCATCTATTTCTCATCCAACGATTGATAATCACTTCTCACGTTTCTCACATTAACCTTAACTTCTCACTGAAATCCAACCCTACATATTTATATGTAAATACTTGGTAAAAAGGTAAAAAGATAGATAAACAAACATGGTTTCATATATTCAAAATTGTTTTTTTTTTCTAGGTTACCGATAAGTCACATTTGAATGTTATTACATTCTTAAATATTTTTGTCTTTTTTCATTGGAATCTTCTCTTACCAATATAATACTAGTTGTGTACCCGCGACAAGCGGCGGGATACATCTTGATTTCGAGGTTGACAACTAAAATCCATAGTAACAAGCAAATATAAAAACTAATTTAAAACTTCTACCAGATCCACCATCGCCGACAATTACAAGGTTGAAACTTGGGTAATCAACATTTTGTTGATTCTGCATGTTTAGTCTGTAGTATCTGATAATAATCCACATTAAATTATCATGTTTCCTTCATGAAAATGTAGCTTTGAGTGTTGGGTCATCTCATCAAAGAAGTATGCAATGGAAATGTGATTAAACATGAAAGAAGGAAATGCAGTTACAATTATCCAAGGCATTATAGTTGTTACTGTCTGGAGAAGGTAACATGGCATAAAGTAAAATTTAAGCATATAAACACCAAACCTTCTCAATGATATCCAAGATATCTTGATTGTCAATAAATTCAATATAGCTCCAATTAATTTCTTCTTTTGTATATTCTTCTTGTTCCATTTTGAAGACATGCTGCAAAACAAAAATAGCCCATATAACCATGTGTATATAGTATATTTTATATTTTCATGAATGAGCATGAAAAAGATTTAAGTCCTCCATATCAACCTGATTAAAATGTTGTTGAAGTTTCTCATTTGTCAAATTGATGCAAAATTGCTCGAAGCTGCAAAAATTCACACTTGGTATAAGATATTATGCAATCATACAAACAACCATCTAAAGATAGAATTACATAAACGGTAAAATTATCATACTGAGATCCCCAATCACTTTCAACTCTCTCTTTATTATGCAATGACAAACCTTATGTTTCTTCTGCTTTGCTCTTCAGACCTGGTGGTGAAAGTCAATTCCGGAACAGAACATACAGCAGGCTTCAAAGACTTATCTCCTGAAATTCATACATTTCCAAAAGCCCAATTTAACGAACAGAAAGCTTAAAACTAAGTACCTTAAAAACAAGTTTATTCAACGATGTACCAAGTAATGAAAACATGGAATCAATTAGTAAGATAAGCACTAACATGACACCTAGTAATATCCGGGTTATCAGTAGAGCCAAGCCACCCCGGAGGTCAAGGGTTCAAAACTCACCAAAAGTGAGGAGGGTGTGTGAGTTCATTTGCCATATATAACTATTACATACTTAAAAAAAACTAAGATTTGTGTACACAAGTTTCTCCAAAACAATGCAAATGAAAGAATTCCAAAATGAATTCTTTGAAATGAAGAAATAGAAGCTATGGTTTGACATCTATCAGAAACAATTTCAGGTTAGCACTTTCAACGCTTCATTGTATTATGTTTAGAAAAAAAGTTGATATATTGATAGTCTTAACTAATCCATGAAAGGTTGAAAATAGTAATTAGACAAGACGTAAAACAAATCAAACATAAGTAACTCAGAAGTATAAAGCTTCCCAGTGTAAATGAATTAGAGTATATATTTATATATGCATCGGAAAGTGGATATCAAATTTTAAAAAACAATAAGTTCATAGAAATATTTTTAAAACTATTGCCCTCGACATCGCAAGAACACCATTCACTCTCGGTACACCCCACAAGTCAGCTAATACACGACCCCCAGTATTCATAATCCTCTTCTCCTCATCTTCTCTGTTAGGCTGTCACAAGAGAACAGTTACAGAGTGTGTTAATGAAAAATACTACATTATTTGAGAAGTGGTAGAAAACGTCAATCCTACAGACCGGTGAAACAAGCAAACACTAAATATCTAGAAAGTAAGGATAGTAACATGAGACTTTGGGGGTAAGCCTCATTAGGATAGTTGATTGAAATAACCATTAACTACATATTGAATTTACTTTGATTCAGGTGAAGGACTTGAACAACATATATTGACATGCAATTGCATATTAAACATCCCTTCAAGATAGTTTGTTTTGAAGATATCAAAAGAAAAGATAAACAAGCAAGCCAAGAAAACATTGGAAAAACTATATTGAGAAAAGGTGAAATTTTCAGGTAGGGAAAAGACCTTATGATCCTCCGACAGAGGAATGATCTGAGATCCTCGACAAAGAATAGCCATGCTATCACCACAAAGAAGGGCTGCTATCACCACAAAGAATTCAAGAAAAAGGTATATCCATTTTCCAATCATTTAATACAAAAAAAACTTCAAAACAGCAAATGGATTTAGACACGGTCCCCTCTTGAAATTTAGACACGGTCCCATTAAAATAACATAAATGGATTCATGGAAAAAAAATTATATAATTTACCAACCAAAAACAGCTTAACAGCAAACTGTACCGGGTGATCAAAGTGTAAGAATTAACCAATCTTCATTTTCATTTGGCTCGGTATATTGCAATTTGATTTTTATTTATCATAATTCTCGACGGAAGGTCATTATTAATTGACAACAAAATACCTGTTCAAGCCACCAATCATGGCAGAAGGGTCAAGGCATAAAAGTCAACAAAACAAGCCATTAGTACTGTTTTAGTTAATAGATAGCCCATTTCCATCAAATTTTGTTTCTATTCTGGCCGAGTAGTTTAAAACATATGAAATGACCATCTGAAAAATTAAAGACGAAAACATTATTGTAATATTGATCGATCAAGAACACAGAATGCGTGAAATTGATGATTACCGTGAGAACAAAATCGATAGGAAACAACCTTAATCCATAGGAGAAGAAAGAAAAATGAATTAGTTGAAGCATTTCATCGAACACCTAGCAAGCAAAACCAATACAGATTTAATAGAAACACATAAGTTTAGGTTTGCTTTCATACCTTCAAAACCCACAATCATCTTTGATCAATAATCGAACCTGAAAAGGTAATTGCGATAGAGATAACTCGAAATTGAGAGAAACATAAACAAAACCTTGTGAAGGAAACCCAACTGTGAAATCGATTTGAGAGAGAAATCGTACCTGAGATAGATGAGGATAGCAGCGGCGATAGATGAGCCGATCGAGAGAAAGGCGATGATGGTAGGGTTACGATTATGAAGTTGTTGTACCAAAGCATTATGAAGTTGTACGAAAGCATTAAGAAGTTGTAAATTAAGTAATTGGCTTTAATTAGTTGTAATTTGTGCTTTAAATGTTGTAATTAAGAGTATTTTATGTCGTTTTTATAATATAGTATAGATATAGATATAGAGTAAACTACGATTTCCGTCCCTGTGGTTTGTTATTATTTATAACGATTTTCGTCTTTGATCTTTAAAAATTGTTTTTTTCGTCCCTATAATTTGGATTTGGTTGCTTTTATCGTCCCATAAACTAATTTTGTTAAAAGAGTCCGTTAAGTTAGGGGTTATTATGTCTTTTTACCCTTTTTTTCAATTATCCTAGTTTTTTATTTAATCATTTAATGTATATATATTTTTATATATTTATATTTATTTTGCTATCTCACCCCCACCCCCTATGACCCTGCTACCCCACCCCCACCCCCACCCCCACCCCCTATGACCCTACTAACCCAACTTTCTTCTCCACCAATCCAACATCCATCATCTTCTTCCTTTGGCATCACTTTTCAACTACCCAACAATTATTGATTTCAAGCTATGAGAAAAATTGCATACATCTCCACCTGCAAATCCATGAACAAGTTAAAAGAAATTCCATATCCAAATCTTCATTCTTGTCTCACTTAAAGTCTAAATTTGCATTTATTTGATTTTTTATAGGTGTAATTGTGCCAAGGGACCAAGAGAATGTTGGCTATGTTTGAAACACCAGCAGGACTTGCCCTTTTCGAAGTATTGGATGAAGGAAAGCTCTCCAAAGTTGATGTGAGTATATTATATATATATATATATATATATATATATATATATATATTACATACGCCTGCAATTATTGTGAGGGTGTGTATGTGGAATTGATTTGTAAATATTGATTTGTGTTCATAGGATTTGTGAAAGGATTTCTCATCCGCCGACGCATCTAGACAGGTGAAATTTTGATGTATTAGTAATTTCGTTTGCTTTCTAGTTTGTTGACAATTAAGAAACAAAAAATTGATCTTTCAATTTTGATTTTTCTTAATTCCTTGTTGTAGTTGAGCGTGACACAATGTTCTTGGGTTATTACGAGTGGTTTTCGAAGAAGATGAAGAACTATTGTGTCAATCAGAGAAGAAACCCATGTGCTGATGGTGGTAAGATGAACAGTTAGGTGAGGGGAAAGAAAATGCAGGTCGTAGTCGGTGTTGATGACAGTTTGATGGACAATTAGTTCTTAATGGTTCTGTGTAGGGGTGAGCATTGGATTGGAAGCGGGAACCCGTCTTTGGAACCGAAACCGCTTCGGAACTGCCGGTTTCGGAACCGGAACCGATGTGATTGGTTCTGGTTCCTAAAATATGGAACCGATCGGGACCGGTTCCGGTTCTCATTTTTTTGGAACCGTTACCCGTTGGGTACCCGCCGGGACCGGTTCCGGGACCGGGTACCCGGTCCTGCTGGGTACCCAGAACCGGAACCGGCTGGTACCCGCTATTTTTTTTAATAAAATATATTTTGTTTATTTATGAAAATATAATAAACCATCTTTTAGTGAAGTATCGTTTGTAGTATTTATCAGCATCAACTAATTTTAATGACGTGAAGTGTTTCGAAAGCACCGTTTGTAGTATTTATTTGTTTTATAAACACCGTTTGCAATATTTATTTGTTTTGTAAACATCGTTTGTAGTATTTATTAGTTTTAATTTTTATCTTATTAGTTTTCACGTTTGTGGTACTTATTTGTTTACGTTTGGACTTTCTAATATAATTAATATTTACCTTTTTTATAATATGAATGATAAAAAAAATTTAAAAATTAGACGGTGGGTACCCGGTACTGGTTCCGGTTCCGGTTCCGGTTCCTTCATTCCAGGAACCGCCGGTTCCAGTTCCGGTTCTGGGAATTTTAGGCGGGTACCCGCCTTTGCTCACCCCTAGTTCTGTGGAAATGTGCAATTTGAAGTGGTTGCAATATGATCATCTTTGACCGCTACTGAGCTCCACCGCCATCGCCGACACAAACCATATCATCGCCAACCTTCCGTTGATCCTCTCCGGTGCCAATCCACCGAACGCCAATACGTCAGAGAATTTGGTGCTGACTGGTGGCAGAGGAGTAGCCATTGGCGTCGGTGTTTTGGAATTGGTTTGAGCGTCGTTTGACAACATGCACCTGACGGAATTCTTGTTGAAGGAAGGAAGTAATTGGGTGGAGGAGAGACTACATGTGAGCGGAGTTGCAGTGAAGACTGAAGTGGAAGCCATGAGTGATAATATTAGAATAACGAAAACCGAAGAAAAAAATATAAAAAGACCAATTTGTCCCTTATCTAACGAATATTGTTAATGAAGTTAGTCAGAGTGACGAAAAAAGCAACAAATAGTAAACCACAGGGACGAAAAAAGCAGTTTTTAAAGATTAGGGACGAAAATCGTTATAAATATCAAACCACAGGGACGAAAATCGTAGTTTACTCTAATATATATTTTTCTAAATATATTTGTATTTATTTGTACACATAATCACATATGAAAGAAATTGTTAGTATTTATTTTTCATTTGATAGCGAGAGTAATCAAACTTATAGATAGTTTCGAAAACCAACTATAATACAAAATTAGGAATTAATAAGATGGTCTGACGAATTTGAAAGCAAAAGCAATCTGGGAACTCATTTATGGTCGACAACAGGTTTTATTGTGATTTGTAGGTCACATTTTGATCAACTTCATAGTTTCTCCGTTATTCTCTATACACGAATTGCTAGTTCTTCATTATTGTTTAATTGTTAGAGTCGTTTACCAACAGAAACTGAGTAAGCATTTATTGGGTAATAGTTACCACCCACACTTACCTTACACCACAGGGTAAGAACTCCATTTCTAATCTTCATTTGATATCAATATACAAATTTTTGTTTCTATAGATGTACATTGGAATTACGTTAAAGCGTTGTCATTTGTTTACTTTCATGTTATTTGTGATTGTGTGATATCATTGTTGTTGTTATCTCCATTTGTGGACATTGAGCACATTAGGATCCTAGATGGATTATGTATTGTGGTGTTGTAGATTTATTGCATCATCTTGAATATGAAAGTTAGGGGTTGTTACTAAACGCTTACCGGGTAAGCGCTTACCAATATCATTTACTTATTGATTGAGTATGGCGAGGACCAAGAAGCTTACCCGGTAAGAGACAAGGGAAGGACCGAGAATCTTACCCGGTAAGTGTGGGAAATAGCGCTTAGCGGGTTTTAAATGTTTACCAACAATCCATTTTCATGGCGAAGAATGTTATACAATAAGGTAAATGAAGATGAATATTTGCCGGTAAGAATTTGGTAAACGGCCCCTTACTGTTCTTAAACGTATTTTTCACCCCAATAAGTGGTATCTGATCAATGTATTATAGTAAGTTTGCATTTCGGTTGCTATAGTTTTTGTTGAAATTGGTAGTATTTTTGTTGTGTACACCAAGTGTTGGGTAAAAGTTGTTAACAAAGTGATGACATTTTTGCTATTGGAGTTTCATCATCGTAACCAATTTAAAGAACTTGTATAATATTTTAGTTGCTATTTTACATATTGAGAAGTGGAGTGGTGATGATTTCGAGAAATATGTGTTATTTCCTAAAAATCTAGATCCAGATAAATCACCGCAAGGGCTTAGGAAAATGAACAATGGACTTGACTCGAATACAGTTCACTCTGGGAAGAGACATGATTGGAGAAACTACAGGTACGAATGAAATAAAAGGATAAGTAGTGTAACTATTGTCGGTAATTGCGTCATTGTCAAGGAGGCGAGGATAAAAAAGAAACACGAGTTTGGAGCAATTCATCTATGGCAGCAAAGGATGAGGCCTCGTGTACTACATTAGGCTCTTTAGAGGTCGACCAATGATGTGTGTTGGTTTTTGAGGGCACACATGACTTCCGCTAAGGGAGGGGAGCAACATTTTGATGGAGAACCATGCCGCATGCAAGGTAGGTTGATCGAGCTCAAGTATCGGTATACTTGACTAGATTACTCGCGAGTAGTTAAAAGCTAAACTCGACTCGAACTTGATAGCAAATTTCAACACTAGAACTCATTTGAAGCTCGAATCAAGCTCAAAATTTATCGAGAATATCAAGTAAAACAAGAGTTTTACAATCTCAAACTCGTTTCCTCTTTTGGTACAAGGTTTTTCAAGAGAACCTATGGAAGCCAACTTATGGGGATGCACTTTACTAACCTCACATACGGTATTATGGATCTCCAAGGGTATTATGCCATTGTTGAAAATTTCTCTATCTATTGTTAAAAGGTGTAACAAATACACAATCCTAAAATTACATGTCATTTTCATTATGGACATTTATTGTGGAACGGTGGGAATAACCCACAGTACACAAGACTTTCAAAATCCCCGTCAGGGGAAAGGGACTAAAACAAAATAAAACCGATAGTGTTCAAAATCAGCAAGTCGGTGATGATTATATGAGCGGTTGAAATGTTTTGCCCCTAACAAATCGAAGAAATCAAATAATAGATGATTGGAGATACCCTCAGAAAATTAGGGGGATGTACCAAAATTATTCAGTGAAAACCAGCATATGAAACTATGGCATTCTGAAAAATGTTTAAGAGAATGTACAAATGAAGATTTACAACATATGTGATCATGTCACAAGATTTACCATTTCAAACAGCCTTCAATCTCCTCCTTGGATCTTGGTTAGAATCCAATTTTGAATTTTCGCTCGGTTTCTGTTTGTCTATCACACCCTTCTTCTTCTTGCCAGAAGATCTCAAAGCTCCTTCGACTAAGAGATGACGGCGAAAACATAAGACAAACAAAAAACTTTTTGGTAAATTGAAATTATTTATGAGCTTATAATAGATCCTCCCAATGATAGTGTAATTATATCTTGCCAAAGAAACTGATCTGCCTGCTTAAGAATGCACTTCTAATTTGACCATTAATAATACTTTTTGTCTCGGTAAAGTTGCAGTATTTTCCATTTTAAGGCATCCCATACATTCAAAAGCTCCTTTTTTATAGTAGCACTTTTCAAGCAAAGATGCTCATTTGTCATCTATAACTTGCATTTTAGACATAAAAGCCCACATGTAGAGTAGACAGTAAGTAGTTGTTACGATTCTAGAAGAGGAACAGGGTGCAAACAAATACCTTGCCACTCCCACACAACCTTAGCTTCGCCCTTCAACATTTTTGGGTACCGGTCTAAGCGAGAATCTTCTTGGACCAACTCCTCAACCTACATCAAAAAGACAGAAATCATAAAAGATGCAAGCATTTAAGAACAACGATGCAAATCGCTTGAACGATAATAGAAGAGAAAATTGCACATAAAAGATTGTGGATGAAGCAGCAGCATTTCAAAAACTTAATTGACCATCCGAACATCCCTTTTAGTTTTGCTCTACATCTCTTTTGTTAGACTCGACTTCAATATTTAACTTGTGCATTTGGAAAGAGATTCAAACCTCACCATGAGGAGGGCATGTGACTTCATTTGCCGTATATAAATATTATATATCTCAAAATACATATAAAAAATAAAATCATCTGAATACGTAAAGTGGTCACTACTGTTGGTTATTTTTTTTGCTATGTAATAAAGGGCTAACATCTAGAACGTGATTTAGCATAAAAATTGGTAGCAAAAACTCACAATTTGGTCACTCTCTAGTCTCAGAAATGTAATTTACTGCAGTAATGGTAGACTGACTTCGGACACAGAAGCATGGGCAACAAACACAAATCGAACGTATAGCAAGTTCCTAAAAGGAGAATGATATCTTATGAGATACGAGGATACCTTTTTCCACAACACAGGATCCCTTCTTTCTCTGGGTGTAAGGATATTATCTCTTAACCACGAAGCAACTATCCACGGTTCACCTTCACCATTTACACTCCTTGAAGTAAAAGCAGTCTCTTCAAGCATGTTGCAGACCTATTGTATTTGTAGTAGTTACACATTAAAGTAAAAAACTTAGCAAGTGATGAGCAGAAAGGTGAAATTTAACAACAAACCAAGACCTGTCCAACAACTAGGGTTAACATGACAACACATAAAATAAGGTTAATTTCTTCACTTCAAATTGGTACATCTTACTTTTTAACAAAACTGGTTGTTTGCGTAGAACAATAGAATCCCTTTATGACCTACGTCAACCAGATTTCAAAGAGATGGATTCAACTTAATGGCTAGTGGCTTTGCTGCAGTGTTTTTCCTTTGCAAATTTTTGTTTTTGTTATGTAATTAATAATGCAGTTTTCCTAAAAGGAGACCTACATTAAGATACTTTAAATGAAGAACCGATAGTATTATATTATAAAACCACAGGCTCAAAACACCTACAACAACTGACGCTTGAAGCTTGATTAATGAATATAGAAAGTATGGTTGTTTGCACCTGTTCGTAAAGCTCTTCAGCTCTAACTGATAAGTAATGTCTCCGCCGAACTCTTAGCAACATCAATATGCACCCCAGGAGCTGCAAAATTTCAATAGTGTCACCAAGCTTGGAAATGCGATACCCAAATTAGATTTCAAAAGGCTTTATTAAATACCAAGGCACAAAATGGCACTAGGAATAAAGCGCGCTCCAAAAGCCATAGACGAATGCAACAGCTTAGTGGTTTATAATGTTCCACTAGTAACTCTGGACATTTCAACTCCTTAATCCTACATCAAGAAGTGAAGAACAAATATAAATGGGCAAGTCCAGAACATGTAGAGTTTCCAGTTTCCAATCAATCATAACTGAATACTAACTATAGCCTACCCAATGTTGGTATCCCTGGTCTCCAATAAATTATAAACTATCTCCATTGCTCTTTGCTTTGCATAGAGATATGTGGTATTGTCCTTTCCGTGATCCTCTATCAGCTTCAGTTGATCCATATTATTCCACAATTCATTCCCTTGAACCTGAAATACAAGTTCTAAATCAGTGCTTATCTGTCACCAACATCTCATAACAAAGTTAAGCGGACTGAAAAGGAAATCTATTATCTATTAATACGTGGATATGAATAAAAAACACACCCAAACTTTGTCCATTCCATTGCACAAGTACTGAGAATATGATTCACAGACATGAGATTCTGCCATTTTCGCCTGCAACAAAATCACGCCATCTTTATATCTTCAGAAGCAAAGTTAGAAATATAAAATATTTTCACTTCACCCTTACATGATCAAAAGTACCCCCAAGATAAGTGTTACTCACTCACGAGATTCTTAGCCATTTCATTAATATCTCCATCTTCTAGACATGATCTCCCATGTCTTATATAACCACTCATGCATTCCAATTTGCCTTGATAACATATGCCATGGCTTGGACAAGGATCACAAACATCTGCAAACAGTAGCATTCATTAATCAAGTGTAAAAGCATGTAAAGATGCAACCACTCTACATAAGTAGTAATTTTATGATTCTCTATTAAGCATGAAGATACATTTCGCACCATGCACCTAAAAGTAGATTGAAAAACTTGATACACAATAAGATTCTTTACCTACGTTGATGAAAAGAAAATTGGAAGCCCAAAATAGGACATTTTACTGCAACAATTTGATCCCCAAAAATATGAATTAACCTTAGAAAGATTCAACAACACCATTTCCATTTCAAAAACAAAAATTGTCCTACTAGCTACATAATTTCCCACATGAGTCACTTATTGGTTAAGCAAACTTCAACCACATCATATTAACCCCCTAACAATTGAGTTATATATTTGTGGAACCCTTTTTGCATGCAAAGGGGAGGCTCACAAGTTTTGGGGAACTCCCATTGTTTGAACCCATGCAAAAGTGCAGAGGTAGCACATCTGACAAAAACTGCTACACAGACTGAACTCAGCAAGAGTTGACTTACTCGCAGAATTTCCCTTGCCTGTTAATGGAAAAGCTTGAAGAACATCTTGTCACACCATAACTCCTAGGGTTTTACACCTAGATAATGCATATACCAAGGTTTGCTTGTCGATCATTTCTCATATTCAGGTGCATTTCCATGTTGAAGACAACAGGGGTCCAAGTCTCCAAATCCTTATCCATTTCGCCTGTTGTCGAAGGCCAGCTTTGTGAATATACAAAAGCATCTTGCACATGGTTAACCAAAGGCATATCACCTGATCAAATCAGCAAGCCTGAGAGGAAGCCTGATTATTTTGCCTCCTGAATATCTTATAATTTGATTCAATGAAAAAAATCTCAGGAGTCGCCCGTTTTCAATTACAAGAAGAAACCTAATTTAAGAGATGCCACAAAAAATAGTAAACAGCCAAGATAACCAAATATGATATCAACTACTAGCCAACTGAACATAAAATTTAACCCAAATAATATTCTAACTTATTTTCCTATTTCCCATAATCTTGCAATCCCTTGTCATTACTTCTAAGTGCATTCGCTCATCTGCATACCCATTGACCGTGGAAAGCTCATGCATGTTTGATGTATGCATGGTACACAACTTTGAGGCATGGACTTAGAAGGGTACACCTGAGGATGTGAATCCGAGAAGCAGAAAGGCAAATGAAGTGCATTCAGTGTTCTTGCACTTTGTAGCTGAAGGATAACATTTAACATGATGAATGCAAAATCAAAATATAACTCCTTAAGGCATCTTTCCAATATAAAACACCAAATTTTGCAGCATTTTGGTGAAAGAAATGGTAAACAATGAATCATCTCCAATGTATTACACTATTTTCTATACCAAAAGAGAAATATTTCAAATATATTCTTTTTCATCTTGATTACATAAATTTTCGATACTATCCCTATATTTATTAATTTACAAATTATACCCACGTATTTTATATTTTCATTATAACTTTATCATCATACTATTTGAACCAAATTACCATTCATATTAAATTCCGAACTAAATTATCCAAAACAAAATTCCAGTAAATAAAAATTGTACATTTTCAAAACACGTCTAAAAATAAAATACATACGCATTTAGACAGGATTAACATGCTTTTCCTATAAATGACCTGTTAACGCATTCAGAAGGTTGAAGTGAACTTCTTTATTCTTCACTTGTCTATATCGGGCAATATATAGATGAAATTATCTGTCATCATTTCGACCTCTATCAGTCGTCATTATGTATTTCTATCAATTCTTCTGTAATGCTTTAATATTAGAATATATATATATATATATATATATATAGTGGAAGGATATTTTGCAACCCTTAAAAAGGTTGCAACCCACATCTTAACCGTATTCATGATCGACGGTTATTTTATTCTTATTTTTCTCTTTTTTTAATTAAAAATATTGGGCCACATATCTTTTATAACCGCTGATAGACGATTAATATGTGGGTTGCAAGGTTTGCAACCTTTTTAAGAGTTGCAAATTAAACAAACCCTATATATATATATATATATATATATATAAGTGGTGCGTTTTAATTAAATATATTATTGTGTTGTAAATTATTAAAAACAAATACTTTATTAGGATCAGTTGAATACATTAAAATTAAATTATTGAATCTCAAAAGCTAATATAATTTTTTTATTAGAATGTTATTAGACAATAAGACAACAAATATAGTAAAAATTCATAAATCTTAAAATTTGAAGGATATTTCGTAAATATCATAACTTTAACAAAAAGAATAGTGTTTGGTGGCTCCATGTATTGGAGAGGGTTTGATGCAAAAAATATGCATAGGGCAAGATTTAGTGCATTCATCTGAGATGGTCTTGCGCCCCATTCATTATGATTAAGAGTTATATAACGACTATAGAATGAAATGAGCTGCATTTCAGCTTTAAATCGATATGGATTCTAAACCTTCAAGAAACGCCGGTAAGTAACTCCACTGATGTTGGAAGTGCCGCAAATAAATACCGGCGGGAGGTTGGCAACGAAGTCTATATAAGTTTTTCATTGTCAAGTGACACCAAAAACCAAATATAAGCTATTTTTGTTTGGAATAGAGAGAAGGAAGCACTAATACAAGAGAACTTTTTAGAAAAGAAAGAAAAAAACATTTACTCGTGCAAAATTACGAGTACAACGTTGCTCACCAGAGGAATAATAATCGAATTCCGTATCGCTATCGCAAAACGGCTTCGGCTGATGACTTGAAAACTTGACGACATAGTTGCAGCCTATTGCGACGGAGACAGCGATAGATACGACGGCGATGAGCTTGAAAAACTCCTTCTTGGACGGCAATAAGCTTGGTGGCGGTTCAATTGAAGATAAAGTTGGGATGGAAGAAGTAGTAGATGAGTGTCTAGGGTTTTTGATTCGCCTTTTAGAAGGAGAAGCCATCGTCAATTTTGATCGCTGTCTCTTGGGATTCATGTTTTCGTTATAGGTTTTCACGTAAGTTGCAAAAAAAACCTGAACTAAATAGATATGTGCAAATCACACCCCCTACGAACAAGGTGATGGATTATACGAGAAGTTGAGGTTAACGTGAGAAGTGAATCTGAATCGTTGATCACTTTTAATCAAATGCGATTCCATGAATTGTGGCTTAGGAGAAAATTGATTCGGTGCATCTCATCCTAATTTTCATTCATTTCTCATCCAACGGTTGATAACCACTTCTCACATTTCTCATGTTAACCTCAACTTCTTGTCGGAACCCAACCCCTACGAACAATAGATGGAATTCAATATATATTTATTACTACCTTATAATGCATTTACATCAATCTCTTAAAGACAAGTCACAATGCATAAGATACAACCATTTTATGCAGAAAGTTAAAAAAACTACGAATTACAACTTGCTATGCATGAGGTACAAGTCATTAATCAATGCATTTACCCTGCTACCTCCTAAACCACCAAAACTGAATCTATGAGACTTACTTTCTTACTTCTAGCTTTTTCTCCAACACTATTTTCAGCTTTCTTCCTCTTATTTGGTATGTTCAACCCCAACCGAAAGTCAACCAAATTATATGTCCCTTTCTTCCTCTTATTTCCAGCTTTCTTCCTCTCACCTGTAATACCCCAGCAGACTAAAACTAAACTAAACAACAGACTAAAACCAACACACAAACCAATTGAAGAATACTTTCAAACTATCTTTCTTGAATAAAAGAGTCAATGTACAAAAACCTTCTTGTTTTGTGAATGCTTTTACCTTATGTTTTTACCCAAGAGTCTTTAACATTGTACCCCTGGTTTACAATTGTATTATATAAAAAGATCCCAAACCCTCTTATTAGTTGCAAGCTCCCAACAACTCCAGCTCCATTTTGTGTTGTGCAGTAAGGTAAAAAAAACCTGGTTTATCAACAAATCTTCGCTTATTTTCTTACAACATATCAAATGGTTGCTTTAACAACATATCTTGTAGGTACGAAAGAAAACCTCAGCATTGAAGCTCTGCTCTTTACTCCGCTCCACTTTGCTTCATCTCCATTTTGCTCATTAAGGTACGACACCCCTTCAGCACATTCATGATTTAAGAGTCATCTGTATGGTAAATCATCCAAAGCAACACATCATTTCTATTTTGCTTATATCTATGTAAACATGTTTCCATTTATGTGGTTTATGTGATTTATGTGGTGTTAATAAAATTGGCTCGAAACAGGATCTGAATTTTCTAGAAATGATGTGTTAATAAAATTGGCTCGAAACAGGATCTGAATTTTGATCCAACTGGTACTAACCAAGTATTTTGATAAATAGTTCTAAGATGAAAATTCTCTATCAATTAACAGGGTATATGTATTTTTCTTTGTTTGTAAAAAAAGTACATATAAACAAACAGAAACAGAATGTACAACATGCTCTAACACACCATATAAACAAAAAATAGTAGGGTGGAGATAAGAAATTATTTGTAGTATGGAGTGTACCTAAAGTCTGGTTGAGAGGTCGACTGGTCTGTGAATCCATTTTTATGTTTTCATTTCATCTCGTAAAGTATCAATAGACAGCAAGCACCTAAAAATCGAATAATCATGAATGAAAAAGTGTCAACCTAAACCTCCAGGAAACCAAAACCAGTTTACAAGATTACGTAAACAACAAACAAAGTTGACAACCCCATTTTATATTGCAAAAAAAAGTCTAAAAGGAATAGAGAAGCAAATATAAATCATCAATTTGTGAAACAAAGATGACAAATTGACAGAATGACAGCCCCATTAGTCGACGAGTGATGAAGATTGAAGAACGTACTAAGCGATTGAGGAGACACCAAGTCACCGACCATAAGTCCACAAAGGTATAACAAAATTAATAAAGTCAAACTCTAAAACAAAGCACATTGATGTCAGGTATCATTTTATAAAAGATAATGTAGAAAAATGTATAATAGAACTTTACTTTGTAAAAACTGATTATCAACTTGCAGATTTGTTTACCAAACCTTTAGATGAAAAGAGATTCAATTTTCTTGTATCTAAGCTTGGTATGCTAAATCTCAAGGTCTAATCAGTAATTACTTATTAAAGTTTCTTTTATTGTAATTTTTCATCATTTCTTTATTATTATTTCTGAAAGGATATCTGCACTTTAATATGTTGTTCATTTTTCTCAGGGGGGTGATACAAGATTCTAAGTTGATCAATTTTATTTTGAGGGGGAGTTTATAGCATTTTATTGCTAAATTTTTCTGATGCATGAATTTAGGGGGAGTTTATGCGTACAACAAAAGGAGTAAGGATGTGATTTCTGATTATTTCAGATCAGAACTCGTACTATAATTGTTTTACTGGTTTTTTTTTTTTTGAATAAATTTTTTGAATAAAGTTGTTTTGACATGACTTTGAGACTTGTGCAGGATGAGAGAAGCTATCAAGATCATATTTTTATGACTTCAGCATGACTTCATGAGATTTAAGACGAAGAGAAAAGGTTAATTTCTTATCTTAATCTCATATATGGTTGAAAGAAGGACAACTTTCAATCATAGAAAACATGTTCTTAAATGTCCAAACCACTTCCCGATTCTTAAACAGATTTCATGAATTGGAAGTGTGATTTTAAATGTTTTCAAGAATTACTTGTGCTTACATGATTATAAACCGTGTGTTTCTAAAGATAAATATTTGGGTATTGTCTTTTCTTTATACTTTCAAGAATTCACACACACCGGTTTGACTTTTTGTTCAAAATGTTCTTACCATGTCTCAAATTTTGAAACATATTTTTCGATGGTAAGACACCCCGCTTGTACTTCAAAGAATTTTGAGCGTACTTTCATTTCAAACGTTCATTTCAAGAATGTCTATATTCTTGTTTCATATAGACAATATCCATTATTCTTGACCATAAGTTTTGATTGTTATATCATTCATTTCTGATCATTTTTCATACAATGTCAGATTTTCAAACAAGTCTCTTGCATTCTTATCTATTCATTCAATATACTTGTTTGAAAATACTTCAATGTTTAAAAATGTTCATATCTTCATGATTATATCTATGAGCATACACATATCTGACCCATATTTTTCATGTCTTAAATGTTCAAGATAAACCATTATGAGCAACATCTGCTTTATAGGACAATACGGGTTTTTTGTACTAGGACTTAAATGAACTTCTATGGATTCACGATAACCAGTGTTTCCTACCCAAGAAGTTATTCCATAGTGATTGAGTGTGAGGAGTCAAAAAGAAATGAGTGTGGGTTGTGCGTTGAGGTAAAATGGAAAAGAGAGTTTGGTTAGATGTGAACTTAATGATTAAAATAAAGAGGGTGTGAGATCAGAGTAAAAGAATATCAAACTCTGCACCAACTACTTTCTGAGTCGGGCAACCACATTACTAATGTTTCACAATTTTTGGTGAACATTATTGAAACAGGCAACTAGCCCATGCCAACTCTTGACAATACCCCACTAGCTACTCATTTTCTTCTCAAAAAGAAAATGTTTCATATTTTCAGGGGACACAACACATAATCCATCTGATTTTCATTTGGAAAATCTGGATATTGAAAAAGAAGGAAGTTTGCCCCACCTTCGCACTTCAATCATGCACATTGAGTCTGTGTTTATCTACTGTTGTCTCATTGGTTTACACAATGTTGAGCCTTTATAAGTAATCATCATATGCTTAATTCTTTCTACACTTGCATGAACACACAATAAATTTGTTTTCTTGTCATAACATTCATAGAAATTTCCTTTGTGATGTTTTGATGATTGGATGGAAGCCCTGGGGGAGTGAACATAACAAAAGCTCCTTTCCTATGTGTATCTGTTACACACATTAACTTCGTGTTACTGAAAGACATGTTAACTGTTTCATTTGTTGATTCAGGAGTTACATGACTATTTTGTCTGGATTTGAAAAGATGATGCATACCTTGTTCAAATTGGCAATGAATCAGAGGCTCAGTTTGAAAGATCAGTGGTGAGAACAAAATTTCAAAGACATTTCTTGGAGAAAGTTTTTATGATATCGATGTTCTATTCATCAAAAAGGGGGAGATGATTTATAGAAATGTCCGGATCAGAAATTTCAAAGATTTGAAAGTTTGAAAGTTTGAATAAAGAGTTGAAGAAGATAAAGTTCAAGATTTGAAAGTTTAAAAGATTGTTCAAGCAAAGTCAAAGAAATTCTGAAGATGTGCTGATTTTGCTGAAATTTTCTTTGAAGATTATTTGCTGAAGCAAGTTGAGCTAAATCTGAAGATAATTTCTTTCCGAAGTCTGAAAGAGTATTGTGATAGTTCTTAAGAGATTATTGAAGATTGTTTCTACCATCTTTGGGAGAGATTGTTGGTATTTCTTGAAGATAGACTTTGGGGAGATTAAAATTAAAGATCAACCAAAAGAGGAAGATTGTACTCAGATTGAGCTTAAAAGGGAGATTTAAACTTCTTCAATGCGACTAAAGGGGGAGATTGTTTTGCTAAATCTTTTTGTGATGATCTTGAATCCAAAGGGGAAGATTGTTAGAGCATAAATATGTTGGATGCAAGATCATGAAGACTGAAGGTCAAAGTACAAGAAGTCAAAGCTGGAAAGTCAACTCTCATTAAAAGTCAAAGTCATTTTGTAATAAAGTCAAAGTCAATGTGTTGTATTTGTTTGTTTTCTTTGTTTTAGCTTGTGGGTATAAATACCTTTCTTTGTTGTTTAATAGATATATGGCTAGAGATTGAATTTACACTGAGAGAGAATTTGTAGAGAGAGAAAGAAGAGTTATAGAGAGAGAAAGTGTGAAAACAGTTTGTAATTGTTTGAGTTTTGAATTGAAATCAAACAAGTAAATTGAATCATCTTGTTTGTTTGATTAATTGCAATTAGAATCTTGAAACAGGGACACACGGTAACAAAAAGAAAACACATAGTTATGAAACGAGTAAATCATCTATCAATCATGTTTTTTGTTTCATACAAATCCTCTTAACATGTTTATTGATCAAAACCTACTGCTTGAACAACACATTGAAAAGGTGAAATTTAAGGCTTTTGGAGGTAACTAATAAACAAAAGTGTTTTGTTAGCAGGGATTTGGAGTTACTCACATAAAGTGATTCAGGATCATCGGGATTGTTTTCACAACAAGGTCAATGAGATACTCAATAACCTTACATAGTACATAAAATATTAATAACTAGGACAAATAGAAAGCATGAAGAACATTTTTAACAACTACAACATAAATGAAAACTTGAACTTTTCGGAATCAGGAAAAAATTATGTAGGGGATGAAATGGATTCAGGGGAAGGATTACAATATCCAAATATCTCCTTTCCAATATGGCGTTGGAAAGAATCCTCCAACTGCACCATAAGTTGTTAAGAACTTGATGGCGTATTAGATAATATTACTTCAAGAAATGAAATGTCACAAGGTTATGTATATTACCTTTGTTGTGTGTTAGACGAGTTATTCTTCTTCCATAAAAATTGCTCCAAAAGAATTTGAAACTGCACATTTTGTAAACCAAACCATTGTAATCACAACTTCCGACACCAACTTAAAGACCCTGGGGATAAGTGAAACAAATTTCAAATAACTTTAGAATCCTGAAGAAGTTAGATAAACTTATGTAATTTTAGAACCCTGAAGAAGTTAGATAAAATTGTGTGATGGCAGTGAGATATGCTAGGCATTGTGGTGCCAAATATTAGGCAACAAAAAGGAAACACATACATAAGATGATGAGAATAAAGGTTGTAGATTACTGTATAGGAAAGGTAAGGGTAGTCACCCACTGTATAATACCAAATGCAATAATAGATAAAACATCCATGTCTTGTAATTTCAATATTATGTTCATTGGACATTTACTAAATCACAAGTGTTCTATTAATTTGAAGCTCAAATGTCAAAGTAAGAATGTTCTTTTAGATATGGTATGCTTTTAACAAAACATGCACTTCTTTATTTAACAAGCATGTACCAAGATCCGTTTTCCACTTCTCATGTTTTTATGGACCGGCCTGAGCATGTATATTAGAAAGTACAAAGCTCGTTTTGAAATCTCTGAAAATTTTGAAATTTGAAAACTGAAATCTGGAACTTCAAAACGAAAATGAAATCAAATTTGAAACTTCAAAAAACGAAATCGAAATCAAATAAGTATGGAACTTCAAAAAAAGAAATCGAAACAAACAAAATATGGAATTTCAAAAAAGAAATTGAAATCAAACGATATCCGGAAACAAAATCGAACGAAACCTGTTTGAACTTCCTGGAAATCGAACGAAACCTGTTTAAACTTCCTGGAAGTCGAACGAAACCTGGAAATCGAACTTCCTATGAGATCGAACTTGTTTTGAATCTAAGGAACTTCACAACGAAAACGAAATCGAAAGGAGGCAGGAGGTTAGGAGGCGTGTTTGAAATTAGGGTTTGAACTTGGAAGGAAGGGAAGCGCGTAAAACAACAAAGATTAAATCAGATATTGTTTTCTATTAAACCCTAAACCCAACTCATTCAATCAATCTGTTGTTTCTTCATCTTTATTAGAATGTGTGATAGAAACCCTAAATCAAGCAGACAATTATTAGAACACACAAACCTTAAATCAAGCCAACGATCTGTTGCTCATCTCATTAGAACATGGAAACCCTAAATCGAGCCGACGACTATTGCTTCATCTTCATCAAACCACCATCATCTGAGATTTGAGTCAGAACAGAAGGGAAAGAGGGTTGGGTTCGTGTTAGAGCAGAAATATATTGGATACAAGATCATGAAGACTGAAGGTCAAAGGTTCAAGAAGTCAAAGATGGAAAGTCAACTCTCATTAAAAGTCAAAGTCTAAGTGTTAATAAAAGTCAAAGTCAACATGTTGTTTTTGTTTGTTTCCTTGTTTTAGCTTGTGGGTATAAATACTTTTATTTTGCTGTTTAATAGATAGATGACTAGAGATATTGTATACGATTATGAGAGAGAGTTTTAGAGAGAGAGAAAGAGAGTTATAGAGAGAGAAAGTTGTAATCGTTTGAATTTGGAATTGAAATTCAAACAGGTAGTTTTAATCATCTTGTTTGTTTGATTGTTGTGTATTAGAAACTTGAATTATAGGGACACACAGTTCGCCAAATACCTTCATCTTCAATCGACGAACACCATCATTTGAGATTTGAGACGGAACAAAAGGGAAAGAGGGTTGGGTTCGCCAGATACCTTCATCTTCAATCGACGATTCATCTTCATCAAATCATCATCATCGTCTCCAGTCTCTGTTTGTAGAGAGAGAAATCCAGAGAGAGAAAACGTGAAGCGAGCAGATGAAGAATTGCAGGTGAAGAATTGGTGGATGTGATTTGGGTTTTTTTTCATCTTTTTTACATTTACATTAATCGACGAGCCATGCTTCTTTTGATGAAGAATCGCAGATAAAGAATTGGGATGTGGTTTTGGTTTTTTTTTTCATCTTTTTTATATTTACATCAAACGTTTTCTTTTTATTTAGATTTAGGTTTTTTAATTTATAGGTTTTTTATTTAATCATTTTTAAATTATTTTGTTGTTTATGTTTTTTGATGTTCAGTCAAATATTAACTTTTGGAGAAGACGAAGATGCAACAAAATAAATAAGTTATTATAAAATGAAATTATTGATAAAATGTCCAAAAAGCCCCTAACTTAATTGCTCTTAACAGATTAATTTAACGTCCGTTAACTAGAGGGACCTCCAGTGTTAAGAAATTGAAAAGTTAGGAACCACAAATGTAGATAGTTTGTTTTAAGGACCAAATCCAAAGTTTGAGTAAACCACAGGGACCACCAATGTAATTCACCCTTTTGAATATAATCAAAACATAATGGATTAATTCATATATGAAAGTGTTGGAGTTGCATACTCAACGTATTATGAAAAAAAATCATATGTTTTTGAATGTAATAAAAACACAATGGATTAATTCATATATAAAAGTAGTGGACGACACATTGTGAAAAAATTTCATTCATTTTGAATATAATCAAAAAATACGAAATTCATATATGAAAATATTCATAAATGTTTTGCAAATAAATCATACTAACCTATAAAAAAATTGAGAGAAAACGAGAATAATATGAACAAAAAACATCGGTACTAGAAAAGTTATTTGCTTTAGAAATTATGATTCACCCGTACTGCGTCGCGCGGGTAGACAACTAGTATATATATATATATATATATATATATTTATATATATATATATATATATATATATATATATATATTTATTTATAAAGCATTTAAAACCCTTAATTTTTTTAGAAATACAATTATTATTTTTTTGAACGGCAACATCATCTGTAATTTATTATCAACCAAGTAGCGTTACATCAAGTTTTACAACATCCCAAATCTAGCCAAAAAGCAGAACAAAAAGGCCGATTATCGAACCGCTACAACCTACTGATTACATATCGTCGACCGGTTGTTTGCAGCAAAACGTCGGCCAGTAGTTTGCAAGATGTAAACCACTGCCGAGTCTAATCTATCGCATCTTCGAACCTTCGAACCAGCTCTTGCAACCTCTGTCAGACATCAAAGCTTTGTCTTTACGGTCATATACACAGCTCCATAGCTGTTGTCCTCCTCCATTTATGCAACACCTCTTCAATGTGGTTCCTCTTCCCTCTCGCGTATCATCCACTTCTGCTATTGACTTGGATTCAACAACCAACACCTCCAGTCTAGGGCCAGTTCTCGGCCTCGTTTGTTGATCCATTCGAACACTTTGATTTGAAGTTCAAAGAATTGTTCCAACAGCTTGTCCCAAGCTTTCTCGAAAACTAGTTTGTTTCGGTTTGCCCATACGAGATAAAGAAAACTCCAACTCGTTGCTTTCCATCTCTGTGCCTTTCTTGAATTGTCACCCATTTGGTTTTCCACAATTAGCAGCTCCCTTAGTGTGTTTATTGAATCTAAATTTAAACTCCACCACTTGCCCACAAGTTGCCACATCTTTTTCACTCCTTCACACCCTATCAACGCATGGTCTATCGATTCTATTTCCTTATCACATCTTGGACACAACGTGGAGTGCAAATCTATTCCAATACTATCTAATACCGAACGCGTAGGAATTCTCCCAAGTCTTGCCCTCCATATAAAAATGCAAACTTTCTTTGGAATACTCTTAACCCATTTGGTCTCCACTGCATTTCCCCACGCCATAATCCGGTTTTCTTCTAACACGTCACGAAGTTTCTTGACTGTGTACTCTCTATTGGTATCCAAATTCCACGAAGCACGATCCTTACCCTCCTTACTCGGGATAAAATCTCGTAATGCACTAGTTAAATTTTCCAACTCTCCTAACTCTCTTCCCTTGGCTCCCTCCTCCATCCCCATTTCCAAACCCAATTGTCCCCTACCCACTCCCCTCTCTCCTTAACCGAAACGCTTTTGAAGGTCTCTAATTGAAATAGACGCTTGAAATCCTCCTTAAGTCTACGGTTTTGGAGCCATCTTTCATCCCAAAAACGTGTATCTGACCCATCCCCTACTAGCTTACCAAAGGAACCCGAGAATCGCACACCTTCCCTATCTAGCTCCCCTCCCACTCTCAATATATCTTTCCACACCGAAAAACCCCCAAAATTTCTTTGAGTTTCATCTAAAAGTCCCCCATCCCACCCATAAATGCTCCTTATAACTCTCACCCACAATGCATCCTTTTCAACATAAAATCTCCACCACCATTTACTAAGTAGTCCTCAATTTGCATCCTTAAGACTACCGATATTGAGCCCTCCCCTTTTTAGCCCTACTAAGTGTAACACCACGGTTACGTAACAAACACTTACCGAACCACCGATAAATTAATTTAGTTTCAAAAACCTCATATTACGGGATAACAATATACAACCCAAAATACATACTCTAAGGCTTAATAATTACATAACAAACCATAACATAACCATCGGGGACATATCTACCCGGAAATGTTCTAACTATAAACAATCCCAAAAGTTTGATGTATAAATACCTAAACCAAAAGTAAGCTTCACGCTTCAGTCCCTACCGATCAACCGACCTTGTTCTTACCCTTGTCGACTTGCCCTGAAAAGTTAATAACCACTAAAAGATAAGCTATAAAGCTTAGTGAATTCATGTGGAAATATGTGGTTACAATGTAGTATACAAGCGTACATATTAGGAAACGAAGAAGGCTCAAAAACAAATTTATATAACAACAATGAAACAACTTACTTATACCATATGAAATCATATACATAAAACGCACTTTCAACGAGGGAATCACAAAGAAAATATCAATGAATTCAACATTATTTTTAGAGATCATGTAAGTTCAATGCCAATTAACTTTTACACAAACATAAGACTTGACACCAAATCCGTCCTTCATCTCCCGGATTGTGCCAAAGTCCTATACTCACCCCCTGACTCCCACTGGGCAGTGAGTACGGCAGCCCCTCCGATTGTCTCACCGGACTCCATGGAATATCGACAATCGGCGCCCAAAACACATCACAAGATCAATACGAGCAATATGACAATTCAAGAGGATATCCAGAATCTAGCATGATTCATAGATGAACAATAAGGCACATAAGCATGTATAACCACAAAGTAACGCATATGTCCACATAAACTCACGGTGTTGTTCATTGAATTCGGTTAACCAAACCGAAAGCCAAACCGAAAGGTCGAATCCCAACTTCTGTTCAATGGTTGGAAAAACACTTCCAATACCTTCAATTATGCTTAAATTACACCTGGAGTTCATATATAGAGTCCCATTAGCAATGCACAATAATAACACAAGCTTAACTCTTTTTAATTCAAGCATTCTACTTTGTTTTCACTATACAACACCTACTTGTAGACCTGTTTTGCCCATCTTAAACTCAAAATCATCAAATTACTTCTAAAGATGGATTGTACCTCTTTATCATACCTTTTCAGAGCCTGTTTATACAGATTTTTAGGATTTTTCTACAATTTTCTATGAATTTTATAACACAGCAGCTCAAAGCTGTCAATAATCAGCTTTGCAACACAGAATACATGGCACTTTTTACCCACCTTAAAGTTATAATTAGATTTCGATGTCTGAATACAAAACAACAAAGACAATCCTAGATTTCTAATTCCTCTGACCTCATAATTTTCTGATTTTTCTATGATTTTATACGATTTTTCTAAATCAGTGCTGTAACATGATTTCAAACTAAAAAAAATCACACTTTTGTGCAATTAAGTATCCAATTCCATTCCAATACTAACCCAATTCAGATGTTAACTTAAACTTATCATTATCAAAATAAAACCAACAAGAAACCAAGGTTCATTCATCCATTTCTACCAATTTCATCAAAATCCAACTTTGTATGACATAGAGTTAACTTGTTCTTTGTGAAAATTCACTTTCCTTTCCATCTTCTTGCAAATCAACCAACATAAAACCTTAATCTTACAAAATTATCCACTAATCAGAAACATGCAAACCCTAATCTCCTTAATTAACACTACTTATAATGATTAAACTTAGTATTAGGAGTATACCTTCACTAATCTTCACATATACTTCAAGATTTCATCACTTTGACCTTGATTCTTCAAAGATTGGGTGTATTTGAGCTTAAATGTGTGAGGATCGCACCATAACTGTGTGTGGATGCTCTTGAACTGAAAATGATATAAAATGAGCCTAAAATTCGTTTTTTTTCTAAGTTAAATCCGGGTTGGGTCGGGTTTGACCCGCATGGGTACCCATTTTAACCACTCAACACTAAAAATGACATAACTTTTCGCTCGGAACTCCGTTTTCGATGAGGTTTTCGCCTACGCGTTCATAACGAGATAATGAACAACTTCCATCAAAAATATTTAAGAAAATATCTACCAATAAAAGCAGTTTTACATATTTGTGAACGTTATTCTTTCCTTTGAAATTTTGTTATTTTTTATTTTTAGCTCGGAATCTCGTAAAAGTTTCCCGACACTTCCAACAACTCCTAATAGGTCCAAAACTTAGTTCCAAAACTTAACATCTCATCAAATACCTCTCGTTTGAGTTTTGTGCACGTAGTTTCCCAAAATAGCAACGTATTTTGTAAAACTTGCATAAAATACAATCTACGCGACCTTTTCGACTTCCGTCACTTATAGCACTTCATATTTACTTATTCAAAGGTGTTTCAACCTTTACATCACCATTTAAATCCTTCGTTCAAGTTTTGGGTTGATTTTTCCCATTTTAGCACTCTAGTGACCTACCCGATTTCCATTTGAGTAATGCACTTTGTATTTTGAACCCTCACATCATCTAATTATGTCTTTTGTGAGGTGTTAACACCAATATTACCTCCTATATCTCATTCCAAATATGGGCTCTACTTATAGCTCACTAGTGAAACATATTTAGGAGGGTGGATGTTACCAAATACCTCCTTCTTTTGAAGATTCCGTCCTCGGAATCATCGCTGCTCGAACAGGGTTGGGTACTTCGCCATCATTTCTGCTTTATTCTCCCAAGTCCAATTTGTTCCACGGTGATGCTTCCACTTAACCAACACCAGTTCCACAATCTTGTTGCGCAGATTCACCGTTCGTTCATTTAAGATAGCCTCGGGTTCTTCAACATATCTTAGTTTCTCGTCTATTTTAACTTTCGTTAATGGCACCACCTCATCGTGTTTACCGAGACATTTCCTTAGATAACCAACATGAAAAACATCATGGATACCCGTGAGTTCTTCTGGCAACTCAAGCCGATACGCTTGTTTTCCAATACGCTCCAATATCTTGAACGGTCCGATGAAACGAGGACTGAGTTTACCGTGCTTTTTAAATCGTAAAACACCTTTCCATGGGGAGACTTTTAGCATGACGAGGTCTCCGACTGAGAACTCGATGGGTCTTCGGCGGCAATCTGCATAAGATTCCTGTCGATCCTGAGCAACTTTCATTCTTTCTCGTATAACTTGAATCTTGTCGTGGGTGATTTGGACTAATTCTGGACCAGCTAGAATCTTCTCTCCCGTTTCCCGCCAACAAAGAGGCGTACGACACTTACGTCCGTACAGAGCCTCGAAAGGAGCCATTCCGATCGTCGAGTGATAGCTGTTATTGTATGAGAATTCAACTAATGGCAAGTGAGTGTCCCAGCTTCCGCCAAACTCAAGTACACAAGCTCGTAACATATCTTCGAGTGTTTGGATCGTACGCTCTGATTGTCCATCGGTCTGTGGATGATACGCGATACTCAATGCAACTCGCGTTCCCAATTCACGCTGTAGACCGGACCAAAAGTTAGAAGTGAAACGTGAATCACGATCTGAGATTACCTTCAAGGGTACGCCATGTCGAGCAATAATCTCGTCAATATAAAGTTGTGCCCATCGATCCATTGTATATGACTCCTGAACAGGAAGGAAATGTGCGCTCTTCGTCAATCGGTCCACGATAACCCAAATGCTATCGTGCTGTCGAGAAGTCTTTGGTAGTTTTGTTACCAAATCCATTGTCAGTTCTTCCCATTTCCATACAGGTATATCGAGTGGCTGTAGACTTCTGTATGGCTTCTGATGGTCGGCTTTTACCTGCAAACATGTGATGCACTTTTCAACGTAACGACAGATATCAACTTTCATTCTCGGCCACCAATAATCGATACGCAAGTCATGGTACATCTTCGTACTTCCTGGATGAATGGATAATCTTGACTTATGTCCCTCCGCCAAGATAGTCTCCCGTAAGCCTCCGAGTCTCGGTACCCAGATTCGGGTCTTGAAGACTTTAAGTCCGCGGTTATCGTCAGTTAAAGAATCTAAATAACCCACCATACGTTCAGACTTGACATGTTCCGGCTTCAAAGCCTCAGTCTGCCATCTTTGTAAGTCATTGATAAGAGTAGACTCCACTGAGATATGAGTGATAACGTAACACGTAGATCCGATATGCGCCTTCCTACTTAACGCATCCGCCACTACGTTAGCTTTACCCGGATGGTAGAGTATCTCACAGTCATAATCTTTAATCAATTCCATGGCCCGTTGCTGACGCATATTCAAGGTTTGTTGGTCAAAAAGATATTTCAAGCTCTTGTGATCAGTATACAATTGGCATTTCGTGCCGTACAGATAATGACGCCAGAGTTTCAAAGCAAAGACAACCGCTGCTAGCTCAAGATCATGGGTTGGGTAGTTTTTCTCATATTCTTTTAGCTGTCGCGAAGCATATGCGATTACCTTGCCCCGTTGCATCAATACACAACCCAATCCTAGCTTTGACGCGTCACTGTAAACTATGAAATCATCGCTTCCTTTAGGTAAGAAAAGTACCGGTGCGTGCGTCAAACAGTCCTTCAAAGTCTGGAATGCGTTTTCCTGGTCCTCGTTCCAGACAAATTTCACATCCTTGTGGGTGAGAGAAGTGAGGGGTACGGCGATTTTCGAGAAATCCCGTATAAATCGTCGATAGTAACCCGCCAAGCCGAGAAAACTACGTACTTCGGAGGCATTCTTAGGTTGTTCCCATTTCTGTATTGCCTCAATCTTAGATGGATCCACGGAAACACCATCACAGGATATCGTATGCCCCAAGAATTGTACTTGACGGAGCCAAAATTCACATTTCGAGAACTTGGCATATAATCGTTCCTTTCTCAGCAACTCCAACATTTCTCTAAGGTACACGGCATGATCTGCCTCGGTTTTAGAATATACCAAGATATCGTCAATAAAGACAATAACAGACTTATCAAGCATCGGACGACATACTCGATTCATTAAATCCATGAATGCTGCAGGTGCATTCGTAAGTCCAAACGACATGACAAGGAATTCATAATGTCCATACCGTGTGCGGAAAGCTGTCTTAGGCACATCCTCCTCACATACCTTAAGTTGATGATATCCTAATCTTAAATCAATCTTGGAAAAATAACTTGCACCATGTAATTGATCAAATAGATCATCAATTCGTGGAATAGGGTATTTATTCTTGATGGTTACCTTATTCAGATCCCGGTAATCAATACACATTCGAAAGGAACCATCTTTCTTCTTTACAAACAATACCGGAGCACCCCAGGGTGAAGTGCTTGGTCGAATAAATCCCTTGTCCAACAACTCTTTAATTGGCTCATCATTTCTTTCATTTCCGCCGGTGCGAGACGATAGGGTGTCTTAGCGATAGGAGCGGCACCGGGTACTAAATCGATTCGAAACTCTACTTGTCTGTCCGGTGGCAACCCTGGCAAGTCATCGGGAAATAAATCTGAAAACTCACATACGATTGGCAAATCCTTCACCGTCTTCTTCCCCTCTTTGGGTGAATCTAAAACATAGGCCAGAAAAGAGGAATATCCTTTCGTTAGATATCGTCGGGCCTTGAGCATAGAGATTACCTTTACATCTCCTACACGTCGTTCACCGTATACATATAGGTAATCTCCGTCGTCCTTCGGTATTCGAATCATTCGGTGAGAGCATATGATGTCGACGCGGTTTCTAGCTAACCAATCCATCCCAATAACAATATCAAAGCCATGAATATACATCGGGATCAGATCTATTAAGAACTCATAGTCGTCAAGAATTAACACACAATCTCTATATATTTTATAGGCAACTAGAACACCCCCGTTAGCCGTATCGACAGTGAATGGTTTATCAAGCATATAAGGCACAGAATCCAGAAATCGAGTATAATAATGTGATACGAAGGAGTTAGTTGCTCCAGAATCAAATAAAATACGCGCAGGTCGAGAATTCACAAGGAAAATACCAATAACAACGTCCGGTTCATTATGAGCTTCCTCTGCGGTAATCTGGAAAGCTCGAGCTCGTGCTTTGGGTACCTCCTCCTTTTGAACGGAAGACCCGATTGTCGTCGGTCGCTGAACTGATGATTTACTTTCTTCTCGTTTGACTCGAGGGCAATTTCTTTGTTTGTGCCCCAATACTCCACACGAATAACATGCGTCTTGCCGTCGTGGACAACCAGTACGAATATGGCCCACGTCGCCACAACAAAAGCATCTAAGAGTTGTCGGTTCAGCGTTACATCATCCCGAATGAAGCTTACCACACTTCTGACAATTTTGTGGCGCGTTCGGCTGGAATAAAGTTATGTTAAGTTCAACAGTTCATATTATTTAACTATAATATTTAAGATTTATACCTGGAGTGTATAAGCCTGTGAAGGAGCACGGGAAGTGGTTTGAGTCTGTGCTCGTCTCGGGGTGAAGAATCGAGGCGATTTGTGGGTCGGTAACGAGAACGTTCTTTCATTTCTTTGTCGTTTCAACTGGAAATTTGGTTCATCAAGTATTGTTAAATCATGTTCACGACGACGAGCGTACTCCACAACTTTATTGAAACTTGGAATGTCGCGGTTAGCAACAAACTCCCGGATTTCTCGTCTCAAACCATCGACAAAATGCTCTATTCGTTCATGTTCGGAAGATAAAAATCGTAAGGCAAAACGTGCCTTTTGGTTAAATTGAGTCTCATACTCGATTACAGACATGTTCCCTTGCTTGAGTTCCAAGAATTCTTTCTCAAGCCTCCGTTGCAAATCTATCGGGCAGAATTGCTCAAAGAAATGAGTCTTGAAAGACTCCCAAGTCAAGTTTTCACGTTCCTTTTCAGTAAGGGATTCAAAAGTTGCATCCCACCATGCGAGTGCACGCTCTGTCAACATTGCACTGGCATAATTCACTTTATCTTCATTCAACACTCGGGAAATTCGGAACACCTTTTCGGTGTTTTGGATCCATTGAACTGCGGTTACCGGATCAGACAGTCCGGTAAAATCTGTAGCGCCACTACTACGAAAGCTTTTAAACGAGACCCGTTCAGATTTGGGTTTTGAGGGATCACCCATCTCTTTCTCTTTACTCTTTCCTGTGTCATGCTTATATTGTTCAAAAGTTTGTTGAACAAAAGTCGTGAGTCGTTTCATTAATCGTTCACCACGAGGAGACAAGGGCGTATCATCCTCATTCACGTTAAGGTCGGGATCATTTTCTCTAACCTCGGGGTTTGGTGGAGTGTGGCTAGCAGCATCACCATCAGACATCGTCCTATAAATATGTACACATATGAAGAGTATCAAAACATATAGAGCATTAAGCAACATCCTATTTATGGTCCCTTACCCAACTTGGGTCTCTCCTAATGGTCCATATCCCGTATCAATCATCGCTTAGTTACTATATAACATCAACGCCTAGTTTAAGTCTAGTTACCGTTATAGATACCTAGATCACTTAAACTACTGCTCTGATACCATATTTGTAACACCACGGTTACGTAACAAACACTTACCGAACCACCGATAAATTAATTTAGTTTCAAAAACCTCATATTACGGGATAACAATATACAACCCAAAATACATACTCTAAGGCTTAATAATTACATAACAAACCATAACATAACCATCGGGGACATATCTACCCGGAAATGTTCTAACTATAAACAATCCCAAAAGTTTGATGTATAAATACCTAAACCAAAAGTAAGCTTCACGCTTCAGTCCCTACCGATCAACCGACCTTGTTCTTACCCTTGTCGACTTGCCCTGAAAAGTTAATAACCACTAAAAGATAAGCTATAAAGCTTAGTGAATTCATGTGGAAATATGTGGTTACAATGTAGTATACAAGCGTACATATTAGGAAACGAAGAAGGCTCAAAAACAAATTTATATAACAACAATGAAACAACTTACTTATACCATATGAAATCATATACATAAAACGCACTTTCAACGAGGGAATCACAAAGAAAATATCAATGAATTCAACATTATTTTTAGAGATCATGTAAGTTCAATGCCAATTAACTTTTACACAAACATAAGACTTGACACCAAATCCGTCCTTCATCTCCCGGATTGTGCCAAAGTCCTATACTCACCCCCTGACTCCCACTGGGCAGTGAGTACGGCAGCCCCTCCGATTGTCTCACCGGACTCCATGGAATATCGACAATCGGCGCCCAAAACACATCACAAGATCAATACGAGCAATATGACAATTCAAGAGGATATCCAGAATCTAGCATGATTCATAGATGAACAATAAGGCACATAAGCATGTATAACCACAAAGTAACGCATATGTCCACATAAACTCACGGTGTTGTTCATTGAATTCGGTTAACCAAACCGAAAGCCAAACCGAAAGGTCGAATCCCAACTTCTGTTCAATGGTTGGAAAAACACTTCCAATACCTTCAATTATGCTTAAATTACACCTGGAGTTCATATATAGAGTCCCATTAGCAATGCACAATAATAACACAAGCTTAACTCTTTTTAATTCAAGCATTCTACTTTGTTTTCACTATACAACACCTACTTGTAGACCTGTTTTGCCCATCTTAAACTCAAAATCATCAAATTACTTCTAAAGATGGATTGTACCTCTTTATCATACCTTTTCAGAGCCTGTTTATACAGATTTTTAGGATTTTTCTACAATTTTCTATGAATTTTATAACACAGCAGCTCAAAGCTGTCAATAATCAGCTTTGCAACACAGAATACATGGCACTTTTTACCCACCTTAAAGTTATAATTAGATTTCGATGTCTGAATACAAAACAACAAAGACAATCCTAGATTTCTAATTCCTCTGACCTCATAATTTTCTGATTTTTCTATGATTTTATACGATTTTTCTAAATCAGTGCTGTAACATGATTTCAAACTAAAAAAAATCACACTTTTGTGCAATTAAGTATCCAATTCCATTCCAATACTAACCCAATTCAGATGTTAACTTAAACTTATCATTATCAAAATAAAACCAACAAGAAACCAAGGTTCATTCATCCATTTCTACCAATTTCATCAAAATCCAACTTTGTATGACATAGAGTTAACTTGTTCTTTGTGAAAATTCACTTTCCTTTCCATCTTCTTGCAAATCAACCAACATAAAACCTTAATCTTACAAAATTATCCACTAATCAGAAACATGCAAACCCTAATCTCCTTAATTAACACTACTTATAATGATTAAACTTAGTATTAGGAGTATACCTTCACTAATCTTCACATATACTTCAAGATTTCATCACTTTGACCTTGATTCTTCAAAGATTGGGTGTATTTGAGCTTAAATGTGTGAGGATCGCACCATAACTGTGTGTGGATGCTCTTGAACTGAAAATGATATAAAATGAGCCTAAAATTCGTTTTTTTTCTAAGTTAAATCCGGGTTGGGTCGGGTTTGACCCGCATGGGTACCCATTTTAACCACTCAACACTAAAAATGACATAACTTTTCGCTCGGAACTCCGTTTTCGATGAGGTTTTCGCCTACGCGTTCATAACGAGATAATGAACAACTTCCATCAAAAATATTTAAGAAAATATCTACCAATAAAAGCAGTTTTACATATTTGTGAACGTTATTCTTTCCTTTGAAATTTTGTTATTTTTTATTTTTAGCTCGGAATCTCGTAAAAGTTTCCCGACACTTCCAACAACTCCTAATAGGTCCAAAACTTAGTTCCAAAACTTAACATCTCATCAAATACCTCTCGTTTGATTTTTGTGCACGTAGTTTCCCAAAATAGCAACGTATTTTGTAAAACTTGCATAAAATACAATCTACGCGACCTTTTCGACTTCCGTCACTTATAGCACTTCATATTTACTTATTCAAAGGTGTTTCAACCTTTACATCACCATTTAAATCCTTCGTTCAAGTTTTGGGTTGATTTTTCCCATTTTAGCACTCTAGTGACCTACCCGATTTCCATTTGAGTAATGCACTTTGTATTTTGAACCCTCACATCATCTAATTATGTCTTTTGTGAGGTGTTAACACCAATATTACCTCCTATATCTCATTCCAAATATGGGCTCTACTTATAGCTCACTAGTGAAACATATTTAGGAGGGTGGATGTTACACTAAGACCCTTTCCCATTTGATCCAAGGAAAACTTTTCCTTTCATTTGTGACCTCACCATCTCCCCTCCCCCCTCCCCCCAAAGAATTGGCTTCTCACTCGCTCAAGAGATTTTAGGACACCTTTCGGGGCACGGAACATTGAGAAAAAGTATAGAGAAACGCTACCAAGGACCGATTTTACCAATGTCAACCTTCCTCCAAATGATATCGTTTTTGCCTTCCACGTTGCTAGCTTGTTCTTAACCTTTTCGATCGCCGCATTCCAATGTTCTAATCTCCTCATCGAAGCACCGACCGGTAGCCCAAGATATGTGAACGGAAGAGAGTCGCTTCCACATCCCAACCCTCTTGCCCATGATTGTATTTCACCTTCCGAAACCCCCACTCCATATATCTTACTTTTTTATTCATGTTGATTTTGAGGCCCGAGACTAGATGGAAGCATTTCAATATCTTCATGAGATTCTTTATATTCGATAATTTTCATTCTCCAAAAAAGATAGCATCATCCGCGTATTGGAGATGTGAGATTGTAATCTCATCCTTACCTACAGTTATTGTATGGGTTGCTATTAACCAGTCCTAATAAATATTTCTTAGGGACTTAAATAGCCAACACACACACAATGGCCTCCTAGCCTTTTCTCTCCCGTCTTTACACGAAAATCACTACAACCGAAAAAGGGGGTCCGCAATTGCGGATCTGAACTACCACCGTAAATCGCACATCCGTAATTGCGGTCGTGCCATAAATTCGTATTTATTGCCGTAAATAGAGGGTTGGTGGGGGAGGTGGGTCTTTGTTTAAGATAAAAACCAGATTTAGGGACCATTCAACCCCACACAAACTTCTTGAAAAGCTCTCATCAGCAAAAACGAACCCCATCTCGATCAGACTCAAGGTTTCTCGTCCGTAACGGTGTACGTGTCTAAATTTGCAACGATCAATGGCTGAGGTATGTGCAGTCTCAACCTTTTTACTTGTTTTTTTGATGTTTTTCGCAACCATAACACCCACTGACGTAAGACTGTCGGCGCTGCCACCGGCCTCCGACCGCAATTGTAGACCCACCACCGCAATTGCGGTCCTGCAGTTTTACATTTTTTGCCCTTATTATTTGGAGAAATTGCCATGTTTGGTCCCTTTACATAAGCAATTTATAGTTTTGGTCCTTACAATAGTTATAGATTTGGTCCCTTTACATAAGCAATTTACAATTTTAGTCCCTATAATTAGTGTAACTACACATTTGGTCCTTATTTACATGTTTGGTCTCTGTTGTTTAGAGTAATTACACTTTAGATCCCTATAATTACAAAATTTATACTTTAGGTCCCTATAGTAATTGTTTAGACCTATTTGGTCCTTATAATTACAGAACTTACACTTTAGGTCCTTGTAATTATAAAATTTTCATTTTAGGTCCCTGTAATTATATAATTTACTTATTTGGTCCTTATAATTGTTTTAATTACATATGTTGTTCTTATGTACATGTTTGAACCCTGTTGTTTAGAGTAATTACAATTTTGGTCCCTATAATTATTGAATTTACACTTTAGGTGTCGATAATTATTGTTTAGACATACTTGGTCCCTATAATATAGAATTTTGCTTTTTAGATCACTATAATTATACAATTTACATTTTAGATTCCTATAATTACAGAATTTACATTTTAGATCCTGATTATTATAGAATTTGCATATTAGTTCCTATAATTATAGACATTGCTTTTTATGTCCCTATAGTTATAGAATTACCCTTTAGGTCCCGATAATTATAGAATTTACTTATTTGCTCCTTATAATTGGTGTAATTAGACTTTTGGTCCTTATAATTATAGAATTAATCCATTAGGTCCCTGTAACTATAGTATTTGCATTTTAGGTCCCTATAATTACATAATTTACACTTTAGGTCACTATAATTATAGAATTTACATATTAGTTTCTATGATTATAGATGTTGCATTTTAGGTCCCTATAATTTACAGAGTTTACACTTTAGGTCCTTAAAATTGGTTGAATTAAGTATGTTGCTCTTATTTACATGTTTGGTCCGTGTTTTTTAGAGTAATTACAGTTTTGGTCTGTCACACCCTCAAATCTGGAAATAGCAACTAATTTAAAATTTTCTAAATACATCAATAAATGATTCATAAACAATCACAATTCAAGGGTTAACCTCAACACACACAATTTATTCTCTACATACAGTCTAAAACAAGGACGGGTGCTACTAAAACCTAATCAAAGTCAATATATCCAAACTGCGGAAGACTTCACCAAATACTTACACTTGTGAAAGACTAAAGCACATCTCTTCATAGTACTGCTAGAACCAAACCCCTAACTGGAACCTGATGCACATGCCGACAAATAAAAAGGGTTAGGCTTAACGCCTAGTGAGCTCAAGAGTTTTCAGCATATATAAATTAATCGCTTAAAAAGAAATAATGCAATTATAATCATAATCTTTCAAAATGATATGTTTCACTTATGAAAACGACTCGTTTACCAATAATTATGCATTTTAAACAAAAGAGACATCGAGTTAATCGTTAACCAAACCAAACTGTTTTAAAGACTAAAATCCCAATATAAAACGTTCTTTCGTAAACTTAGATTTACCCAAAACTTGCTTAAAATTAGAATAGAGAGATAACTCCTAATTTTATAAAACGCGGGTAAAAATGTTATATCTCGAAATACCCAACACGGGTGGAGCATGATACACAACTCATAAACCATAGATGAAAATCTATATAAATAAATATCGTCGTGAACACGGACATTAGACCCAAAACTCACACGACCATAAAATGGACGAAATCAAATACCGAAACGTGGAAAAGACGTATTTCATTCAAACCTTAATATACGCGGGGAAAACCCAATATTAAGGCCATCATTTACCGTCGACCACACAAAAACCAAAGTTGGCAAAATACGACATTAACATTTAAAATACCATGGATCGACGATGGGGAGACCCGTATACGTTGAGAGTAGAGAAACGCACGAGTAGGCCGCCCATACAATGTACTTGCATGTCATCTCAACGTTTCCATCTTGGGTGGCGAGAACACGTGAATGGAGCCACCCGTGATGTTATTGGATTTCACTACATATCACAGACCTAGTTCCCATGCCACCACCGACATCACAATCCTCGGACCGTTATGCCTCTGGCCATACTCCGTCGAGTTCCACCTCAAGGACTTACAGACATGGGTGCCTATCCAATCTAGACGAGTTTCAACTCGGAGGCTCGAGCCACCTATTGCTTACTCGCTAGCGAACCCAAGCGGTCAACAGTCAATAACCAACCTTACCCGCTTTCCCAAAACAGACAGACTTACGTGCTTATGGATCCATTACAACACTGTCTAACATTACATGACTCCAAAAGAAAGACCAAAGCTCCCAAAACATGCAACTCTAAAATGACACGGAAAATGCGCCATCATACTCAAAACCCCACAACGGTTATAAATCCGGACAAATGTCCTCAAGACTCAATTTAGTCAAAACCGAGCCAAAGACCCAACAATTTACGTAAACCCCCAAATGAAAGCCAATATAAACATTGAAACACGTTTGACCAACTATCATGGAAACTCAACGACCAAAAGTATGATTAACTCAAATCTCATCATTGGTTGAGGCAAACCATTTTATAAATGAACTCATACCCTTATATTTCTAAAATGCCTCATAACACAATAATATGCATTTTCTAAAAAAGTTTATAAGATCTAATACACAAAATGACACTTACGTCAATTGAACTCCAAATATATATGTAAGATCATCAAAGAAACATTTCAACATGATTTATTTACCAAAATTCCCAAAGATCCAAAAATGGGTGTTTCACCATGTTTATAAAACTAAACATTTCAAAATAACCAAAACTTATCAGGTGATCAACAGTTAACAATTTCATGTAAAACACAAAACACTTTAAAATGAACATTTTGGCATGTACACCGTTTTCACAAATCAACTTGAACTCACCTCGCTAGATTTAAGCTAAATCTAGATTTTACCCCCAACTTGAGCTCCTTTGAAGAATTCCGAATCCACAAGCAAAACCTTTCGAAACCAAGATACACAATTTCCACCCATAAGCAATCACATTCAACCATTTAGAATCGATCTCCAAACACTTTACATCAAAATCTCCATTTTGGCCAAAACCCTAATTTGACCTAAATTTCTCCAAAATCTTCCAAACTGAAATTGAAGTAATAAAACACTAGGATATCATCAATGAAGCATTTATGTCTTAAAATAAGGTTTAGAGGTGGAGAGGATAAACTTACCACTTAGGTTTTGGTGAAAACCTAGAAAACTCTACCATGGAGCTTGAGGTTGAAGGAGAAGATGGAGATGGTGAATCATTGACCATAACTTCCAATTTTACCACTTGATGGTGCTTTACCTCCATAAAATACAAGGTTTTGAGCCGAAATGGTTAGGGTTTGAAGGGGAACATGCATGTTACACTTTATTCATGTCTGTTCCACTTAACAATCCTACCAAACGTAGGACAATAATATTTGTTCTATTATGTCCTATCATGTTCAGTGTACCAAATGCACCATAAATGATCACCTGGACACCTACTCAACTAGTATACGACTACGTTCATGCAAATTTCTAAATCTAAAAGTTTAAGGTGTAAGTTGTCAAAGTTTAATAAATAAGGTTGCTAATTTTGTTAAACAACAATAAATTGAGGACTTATTATGTAAAGACAAAACAAGACTGAAGTGTCATGGGTAAATTGGGTTCCTTGGTACAAATCAGTTGGTAGTATTATGAAATGGACGAAAAAATAAGATTCCTTTATTCCAGATAATAATAAATCTACAAGACAAGATCTCCCAAAGCAATTACGTACCCTAATTTGATCTCTTCCAACTCCCTGATTTTCGTCGATTCATCATCGTCTGGTACGATTCAATCTCTCCCGAAAACTTCTACTTCCAATTCTATAAGCGCATCTATTTTCGTATGTATTTGTTTGTTGATCAATTCATATATTTATAGTTCTGGGATTTATGAACTTTCTTTACTAAACTAATCGTTTTTAGATTTGATTCATTCTTTTGTATTGAGTTTTTGGGGTTATGCAAAAAATTGAATTTTTTGAATTTTTAGATTTGATTCCTTCTTCGTTTTTAGATTTAATGGTTCCTCATGTTGCGCGAGTGGTGGCGCAACCCGACTAGCACAAGCAGTAGGGTGGAGCTCTAGACAGGGTCTCACGTGGATCACCGCGCGGTTCACCCCGCATGGGCAGTAGTGCGGAGCACTGCCGCCATTTTTTTATGCCTATTTTTCGACCAAGGATTTCGGGGTGTTACACGAGTGGAGCTTAGTAGAAGTTTCGGTAGGATGGCAATAGAGACGTCATCCAATCTTGAGAAGATAGCAGATTTGGTGGTTGTAGTAACACCCGACCGACTTTGTCCTCGTTTGTGGGACTAGATAGTTCTGTTAGAACTCTGATACATGTTGTAGTATTTCTTCCCTTGTAAACTTTAGATAGTTTTTGCTTCGAGCTTTGTATTTAAATGATTTTTGGAAGTTTTAATTTGTCTGCTATTTTCCATTTTTAGGGGTGTTACATACGCCATGTCTATACACCACCAAAAATGCTATTTCCGACCACTTGGTCGTCCGATCATTTTAGTATCTTGACCCTCAATCTTGATAGATAGTCTTATAGTCCCAAAACTTACCAAATACCATTTTTAACATTGTTTCAACATGAGGAACCATTACACATAAATCTTTTTATCAAAATCTCTAAGCATTTCAAACTCGCAAACTTAACACACCTAATATACTTGCAAAATATATATACATAGTTAAGGACATACCGAAAATTCTGGGTGTTACAGAAGATGTGGTTAAATTGGTAGAAGATGGGGTTACGATAAACGATCAACTTTCGTACGAATCTGTAAGGTTTTTCAGACGAATCTTGCAACCCTTTCCAGACGAACCTGTAAGGCTTTTTTCAGATGAATCTTGCATGTTTTTTCAGACGAATGATGACCATATCTAGCTCTGCAATTGCGGACGTGCACTATTTTTTACAATTGTAGATGTACATCTACCTTTGGCTTTAAATACCCAACGCTGGGGGGTCCTAAACCACACAAAACGGAACAAAGTATTAAGTACGACAAAAGTTTTTCACGTCTTCTTACATGGCATCCCCAAATCTTCATGTCTGGAACTTCAGGTGTTTATCTCAATCGCTTCCAGCCCACTACCACCGAGTTATATGGCTAGTGTTTATATTTTTTGGGGGTTTTGCTTGTGTTAAATCTTGTGTAAGGCTAACGTTGTTAATGTTCATGAATAGTTGCTCATCCACAATTGTTCACCATGAAAGTCCACCATCAAGGGTACTTCACGGAACCACCTAGAAGACATTACTTCCATGGTCTAGAAGTCTATGTTGACACGTTAGATGTTGACGATCTTTCCATGCAACAGCTTCCCCAGATCATGAAAGTGCTAGCTACGACGAACCGAAATATTATAAGTTGTATTTTAAAAGGCCGCATGAAATGAACTATCATTTAGATATGGTGAATTATATCCATACCCCCTCCTATAGGGGGTATGTGAGCGAGATAGGAAGGGGTATGTGAGTGAAATATAGAGGGTATGTGAATGGGGAGGGGTAGGGATAGCAACACCCTTAGACATATGTTTCAGATCAAAACTTGAATAAAGAAAGGTGAATTATATCCATACCCCCTCATATAGGGGGTATGTGAGTGAGGTAGGAGGGGGTATGTGAGGGAGATATGGGGGGTATGTGAGTGGGGAGGGGGTAGGGATAACAACACCCTAATGATTTAATTTAGAGCAATTTAGAAGACATACAAAACTATAAGTAATCATTTTTGGAGATATCTCCAAATTTGGAGATTTTCATCATCTCTCTCATACTTTCTCCATTTTGGAGAATCTGTTGGAACAAAAAAATCCCCAAAATCCCTATTTTGGAGAAGCTGTTGGAGATGCTCTTTAAGTGAATAGAAAATGTTAGCCCATATCAATTGTTAGATCAATTGATCATACGAATGTAAGCAAAGGTGTGCTTACAACTTTTTAAACCATTTTTAATATATATATATATATATATATATATATATATATATATAATCAAAATTTGAACAAAACAAATTATTAATTTATTTGATATCCATAATAGGGGTTGTCAGAGAGCTTCTCCATAGTGAATTGTAGGATCCATAGACAGAAAGCATGAAAAATGGGAAAGAGAGCAACATTGAAACAACTATATTTTACATTGCTCATAAAAAACAGAGCAAGCAAGGATAGATAAATGAAGATGACATGTGGAGTAATAGTTAGTTAATGTGACATATTAATTGTTACATTCTGCAAGTGAAAACTATTATAACCTACATACATGAATTAATGTGGCATAAGTGTGGTTCCAAGTGAAAAATTTGAGGACCCATATCTCATAACCAATCACCCTATAATCTTCTGAAGATACTCTGCATGATTAATAAGTTTTGCAACAATAAAGTCACGGTTAAGAATGTTGGAACAATTTCCAGACAAGATGAGTAAAAACCTCTTCTTATGAAGTAGAGAAAAAAAATACCAAATGCTCCAAGTCCATATCTTGGATAGTATGTACACAGCCTCATGAGTAAAATCATGTAGGGAAGTAAAGAAATACATTGGTAAACATACAACTTCTTTCTTAATTGGGAAAGAAAAACTACTTACGGACCAGAACTGGAGATCAAGCGAATGAATGAGGGTCATCAACATCACTGTGAGAAAAATGAAAATTTTGTTAGTTCAAAATTAATGCCAAAATCATAAATAGAAAGAAAAACCCTTGGATAATATGTATGTAGAAAACAGTAAAACATAATGAGGTTACTAATCTTTGAATACCTTTGCCAGCGAAATAATGCATCACCAACAATTGTCTCTTTCGGCTTATGGTCAAGTGGACCTGAAACCTGAAACCTGAATGGGAGCTAAGAAAATTCTTCATTCCCATTTTGCATTTCAATTCGACTCCAATGTGCTTATTTGCCTTATTTGGGGATGTGAAATCACGTAAATTCTTATAGCGATTTCCCTATCCAACATGAAGAAAAGAATCCTCAAAGGAAAATATGAAGAAAGACCAGTAAATTGAACAATTAGCAAGTTTGTAAGAAGGATATTAGTAACAAACAAGCATGTGAAATAATGAAATGCTTTTATGGATACATAAGCTATAAGATCCATAAAAGCAATTGAGCCCAGCCTAGCTGATCATTTGGAATGAACTTTAACATATCTTAATTAGGAGGATATATTATATATATAATAGCTGATTAATTAATTATGCCAATTGATTAAGCATGCAATAAGGAAGGTTCCCTAAAACATATACGTTAGCTTCACCAATAATCTATCTATGGCATGGACATATATAAGAAAAGAAACCATGTGCAGCCTGCCAAGAAAAGCTAGTTGTATTAGGCAGCCTCCACTGGCTATGTATGTATGTATGTACCAGTCATTTGTACTAAAAAATGTTTTGCTTCTTCAAAATAATCTTCAAAAAGGCATCTCTAAGCAAGCTTCCCAAACAAAAGGTTGTATGATGATTCTAACACTCTGCATCACATCCAAACAAGTCAGTTATAATCAAAATCTAAAAGCCATCTGATTTCAGAACTCTATTTTCTAGCTTTAGGTGGCTTCTTACCACTATTTCAGGGGTATGCCTCAACCCAAAGATTATGTATATTCTCTTTAGGTGGCTTTAGGTGGCTTTAGGTGGCTTCTTACCACTATTTCACTGTTTCAGTCATAATATTCCTACAAAAACAAAAGATCTATCCAATGAGCAGTAACAAAATACCTCTCCAATGGCACTCTTCTACTCAAGTTTGAACTAAGTTTTGATTTCTCGGACTGGGCTTCAAAATCTCTAGCCTGATTGAGATGAGCAACATAAGCAAGCGAGGGTTGGGGGAAACCGAGAAGAAACAAGAGGATCGAACCTGTGAAACAACTAATTCCATGATTTCAACATGATTGAAACAGATTAACGATTTATGAAACAGATTAATGGAAACTTGTTAACAATCATACCTGATTGCGGTTCCTGATTGCGATGGGCGCCAGAAGCAAAAGAGGGTTGGAGGGAGACCGAGAGGAAACGTAGAGGAGCGGCAATAAATTGATTAACAAAAAATTCATAATTTCAACAGGATTGAAACAAGAAATTGAAAATTTCAACTGGATTAAAACAAGAAATTGAAATTTTCAACAGGATTAACAACAAATTCCATGATTTCAACAGGATTGAAACAAGAAATTGATAATTTCAACATGATGAACAACAATTCCATGATTTCAAGATTACGATACCTGATTGAGATGAGTGGCAAAAGAAATCGAGGGTTGGGGGAACGTAGAAGAGGGAATCGTATGATAAACCACATATAAAAAACCCTGCATCGTCGTCTTGGAGTATGAATCGTCAGTCTTGGAGCGTGAGTTGTCAGTCTTGGGGTTGTGAATCGTCGTCTAGGGGATGGGAATGAGGCGGTACTGTGAATCTGAGTTGTAGAGTTATGTGAAAGACTATATGCATATCATTGTTGTACTCTATGCTAGGAAAGTTGTATTTAAGACTTTAAGACATTTGGTAAATCTAATGCATATAAATGTTGTACTCTATGCTAGGAAAGTTGTATTTAAGAATCTGGTTTATAATGTAGTATAGATAAGTTCTTTATATATTATATATATATATATATATATACATATTGATTAATTATGTAATTCATTAAATTATAACAAAAATAAACATTTTTTATAACAAAATATAATATTAGAAAGTTATTTTCAAGATAAATTAAATTGACACGAAAATAAAAAGTTTATATAGTTTTCAATTTTTATTTTTTTTAACTTTTTCTATATTTTTTTTACTATTAATATTTAATAATTTAAATAAATTAATCAAAACATAATAATTATATAAAAATAATATTTGAGGACAATAAAGTAAAATTTTATAAAAACATAAAATAAAATAAATAAAATATAAAAAAGAAGCCGTATTTAATGTTTTAGAAGATAACTAGTTTTTATTTTAAGATTATATTGGTAAAACATAAGTCTGTTCCACCTTGTTCCATGAGATGAGGTGGAACATGCATGTTACACTTTATTTCTGTCTGTTCCACTTAACAATCCTACCAAACGTGGGACAATAATATCTGTTCTATTATGTCCTATCATGTTCAGTGTATCAAATGCACCCTAAATGATCACCTAGACACCTACTCAACTAGTATACGACTACGTTCATGCAAATTTGTAAATCTAAAAGTTTAAGGGGTAAGTTGTCAAAGTTTAGTAAATAAGGCTGCTAATTTTGTTAAACAACAATAGATTGAGGACTTATTATGTAAAAACAAAACAAGACTGAAGTGTCATGTGTAAATTGGGTTCCTTGGTACAAATAAGTTGATAATAGGGGTGTAAATGATGCGATTCGAGCTCGAGTATCATTATCCTCGACTCGACTCGTTAGTATATATCGAGTCGAGTTCGAGTTCGAGTTGAGCATATTCGAGTCGAGTGTTGACCGAGTCGATCTCGAGTGAATCAATCTCGAGTAGCTCGCGAGTTGTCTCGTCTCATTTATACCCCTACATAGGCTCAAGCCATTTAACAAATGCAAAAGATGTAAAACAAGGGAGAAGAAAAATCAATATATAGTGGAGTTCAAAGCATTTGGTTCTATATCCCGCCAATATGGGATGGATTAGACACACCATCAAGAGTTTACCCATGTCTTTTACACCATCATTTTCCAAAAAAAAAAAAACCTTGAGTTTATTATTATTATTATTATCATCAATTAAATTAAAATAGTATTACTAATTATTATTATTTTGCTTATCGAGCATCTCACGAGCTTATCGAGTCGAGTATTAGGTCGCTAGACTCGACTCGTTAATATATCGAGCCGAGCTCGAAGTCGAATCAAGTCTATTCGAATCGAGTGTTGACCAAGTTTTGACCGAGTCGAATTTCGGGAGTTATCTAGTCTTATTTGGTAGTATTATGAAATGGACGAAAAAATAAGATTCCTTTATTCCAGATAATAATAAATATACAAGACAAGATCTCCCAAAGCAATTACGAACCCTAATTTGATCTCTTCCAACTCCCTGCTTTTCGTCGATTCATCATCGTCTGGTACGATTCAATCTCTCCCGAAAACTTCTACTTCCAATTCTATAAGCGCATCCGTTTTCGTATGTATTTGTTTGTTGATCAATTCATATATTTACAGTTCTGGGATTTATGAACTTTCTTTACTAAACTAATCGTTTTTAGATTTGATTCCTTCTTTTGTATTGAATTTTTGGGGTTATGCAGAAAAACTGCGATACAATTCTGTTGGATTGTGAGGAGAGAGAGAGAGAGAGAGAGAGAGAGAGGAGGTTTGGGGGGGGGGGGGGGGGGTACTACGAACAGAGTGGTGAGAGTTTGTGATGATTACCCTTTCTGTTTGCATTTTATACTCCTTGTATTTCGATTATCAGTTCAGATGGAGATATAATTTATTTAGCTTTGGAGTCCTGTGATATCTAAATTATGTACAAGGACGATGATACATGATGATAACAACCTGTCTTTGTAATTTGATGAATCAGCAGATGTTAGTAGACAATAGTTAGTGTAAGTACGGCAAAGAAAGTTCCTTAACTATATCTTAGCTGTGAAGGTCCTGAACAGGGATGAAGCTATGGTTCAGGCAGGCTGTGGCTGTGGCTGCCTTCTGTATTGTTATTTATTACCTTCCAATAGTTCTCCAATTTGCTATCTTGATAATCCAATTTTGGTCTTATTTGTTTTCACCATTTAACATTGTTATTATGTGGGTCCCTTTTACATAGTGAATAAATGAATATCTGATTGCGGGTCTCATTTACTTGATGCAACCATAAATGAAGTTGAGAATCACAAAATGGGTGATGGAGGAAATGGTATAGTATATGCAAGTGAAACATATGTATATCTATATCCTGTAAATTTCATCATAGTTCTATGATAAGACTATAAAGTTTATAGCTATGGTTCATCCATGATCCATCTATGAAAATGTTTATGCTTTTGTCATTGGTCTTTAAGTTATCGGCAAGGTCATACATGACTGATGACTGTGATATCAGTCAAACTGTCGATCTTATTACTCGCTGATACATCGAAAAACTTTGCTGTTTCATTTACGAGAACTGGATTATCTCATGTTTTTTTTGGAAGGGTGTTCTAGGCTATGCCTAGACTAATCCCATGGCAATTTATGACTGTAATTGTTGTGTACACCTGGATTCGAACCCTGGGCAGATGGGATATTCCACCACATCCCCCAGGGCCTTAACCAGTACGCCACAACCTTTGTGGTTTGGATTATCTCATGTTCATTATAATATATGATATATCGTTGTCGTTTTGTGTACTACTTCATGCTGAAGTAGAATAAAGGGATACTACAAGTAAATAGATGACTCTTTCTTCTTCCTCATGGGCTGATATATAGGTCACTAATGCTCTGTAGGCATGATGATTGTTCCAGCTCTCTGATCCGTTTTTCATCCCTTTCCTTACATTTGAACCCTTCTCTTGATTGCATAATCATATTCTTGTGGAAGTTCACCATTTTCTGTTCTTTATATTACTCCTGATCTATAGCGATTGTCTTTTCTGTTCTGACAGATTCTGTAATATTTTAAATATGTTCATACTTGATACTGAATTTGGCAGATAGTTTCGATGAATTTATAGTTTGATTAATCTCCTCTTGCAGAAGTAATGAAACCTGGACTGATACAGAAGTAACAAAGAGGCCAGATAATAACAGCTTCTCCAACCAATAAAAATATTCATGAAGCCATACTTGTAGAAAGCAATGAATCATATTTGTGATTGCATATTCATCATAGAAAATAAGAAGATTCAAGATATACTCACTTGGGATTTACATTAAAAGCTTCAGAGCTCATTAAAATCTCATCAGCGATATTCCCTCTTCTAACTATCTATATTCTTATCAAATTTTCGTTCTCTTCTTGTAACGCCATTTTTATATACCGACGTATCCTCAACCCCCACAAAAACATAAACCAATTCTGGCAAGAAAATAGCAACTTCCATTTCTGCCCATGTTGTATTTAGTCTGTAAATTGTCTGATGAAATACATGTTGTATATGTTTCTTCCTTGCATGTTGATTACTCAAAGTTAATGATTATTTTACCATGCAGCCCTTATTTTGAATTAATTTCACCTTCATGCTTTTATACTTATTTGCAGTGAAAACCCTAATGTGTTGAGACACCTGAAGGATGTCAGACTTACCAGGTTATTTGCTAACCTGTCTGTATTCTGGGAGACTTGCTCTTTTGGCTATTTTGGTATCTGGAGGGATTGTATTGCAAGTACTAGTAAGCTTCAAACACTCATTACCTGCGCTAGATGTCGAGGTTAATTTCATGGCCAGTACTTAAAGAATTGATTATTGTTTACTTGTTCCCTTTCGTGATGACAGGCATGTGTTTTGTACAATAATTGGTGGCCAATGCTAACAGGTAGAGAATATTTACCCAATTTACATGTCAAATTTCACTATTGAGTTATATCTCTTTAGATGGCATACAATAACTGTCGAGTTTTTAAATACCCATTTCTACTTATTTTAAGTATACATCAATTCCACAATGGCCCTGCCACTTCTTTTTTGGGATAAAGTGGCCTGGCCATTTTTCTGGGTAGTATATTATTAGGTAGCATTGTACCCATGATATTTTATCACTAGAATCAGAGAAGCTCGTGAAGGTTTGTGACATTAGACTGATAAAATTCAATAATCAAGAAATTGCATTTGTAAGGTCAAGCTCATCTTGTGGATCTTATATGTTAGGATTGGCGAGACACACACAGAAAATAATAGTAAATTGCAGGAAATGAAAAAAATAAAAGGCAACGCTTACGTGGTTCAGCAATTTGTTTACATCCGATAGTCGTTAGAGTTATTATTATATGTCATGAATTTTGATAATACATCAAAGAAATTGAAGCTGGGTCCTTTTGCAGTAGGAGCCTAGACAGAAAGCTTAAGCAAACAAAAGTGTCATCATTCGTTCTCTTACAAAAGGGTATGTAGTTGAAATGAGGCTCCACATTGAACATTATCATGTACTTGATGCCTAGGATATGCAAGCAAGCAAGTGGGCATCTTGCTGTACATAGGTACAATAAAAACCAATACGTATAATATGCTTTACTTCGGTTGGCAAAGACTTGCTTAGCTGGTAATGACAGAATTTATACAGAAAAGACCTATTGTCGTTATATTCAATTTCTATCTATTTTGGAAGTAATTTGCAAGTAGGATTTTGGTTATTTTACATAGATATGTTTCTCTTTAGATAATTTGCTCACAGTGCTCAAATTTTACATTTTTGGTCTAAATTGGTTTAGGACCACCATAAAGTGCGTGGCCTACTCACTATATTATAAAGGTAACTTACACTGCGTATATTATATTTTCAATTTGGCCACACTACTTTTCTGGTACATAGTTTAACAGCGCAACAAAAGCTTTACAGATCAACATAATGTAGTTAGCTTTCCTGGCCCATAATAATATAGGTGTTAAACCTCCACAAAAACAAAAACAATTTTGTAGTGCTATCTGGATCAGATTACCCCCTTTGTGGGTAAGGTTACTCCATTTTGAGTTTTTCATTTCAGTCATGCACTTTTGGATCTTTGTACCTTCGAATCTACTCCTTTGTTGTAGCAAGAAGGCTTTGACATGGATCCTTCCTGATGCTGAAACGGTGTAGATCTTAGTAAGAGCATGATTGCTTCTTTTAGGATATGACACATGATATCAGGGTAATGTTATTGTGAGGTTACCTAGGAGATACATACCTGTGATGCTTCAGGTACTAAAGCACATGATGAGGTAGCTGATGACATTTTCTGGCTTTTGTTGATTACATTGCATCTTGGCTCCCAGAAAACAGCAATTACACAACTTTTTTAAGAATATACGGAGCACATCATATATTTTTTAGGGATGAATGCTACCTTTTGATCACATTGAATCTTGGCTCCACGAAAGAGCAATCATTAGAACGTCTTTTAAGAACATACTGAGTATATGATATATTTTTAAGGATAAATGCTACCTTTTGATCATACTGCATCTTGGCTCATAGACAGGGAAATCATTAGAATGTTTTTAAGAATATTCTGAGCACATCATATACTTTAAAGGATGAATGCTACCTTTTGATCAACCTAGCATCTTGGCTCACAGAAAGCACAATCATTAGAACGTTTTTCAAGGAGAAAACATTCTTGGCACACCATTTATTTTTAAGGATGAATGCTGCATAAAACAATTGTGGCTGGTATTTTAATCACATCACATGTCATTTTTCAGTGATGTCAAGCACAGTTTTACACTATCAGTCACCAATGCATATTTCCTCTATGATATATACATTATCGATCATAAATCTCCTTTTCTGATCTTTATAGTTTTCCTTAAGAAATCATATAAAGTCATCATGTCGTTCTAGGTCCCTGTAGATGTCTGCAGCTTCTTGAGTTGGTCTTTTTCGTCATATAAGTAAAGATTATAAGAATATGGAATGTCATATAGGAAAGGTGGGGGTGATAAAAAGACATTGAAAGAATGCACTAGGAAGGGGCTTCTCGTTAAACTCATGCTCGACCGATACTGAACACTTGAATCTAGAAGACACAGTTCTCTTTTCTGTCTCCCAATAGCCTATTGTAATTCTCTTTTGGGGGTTGGTGGGTTCAACCTATGTTTCACTTTTTCAGTCTCATGATAATTACGACACTTCATTTAGAAAGATTCCAAGTGAAAATTATTCTTTTTGTGCATTATCGTCGTTGCCAATAACTTCATAGTTCTTTATTGAAACGTAATTTATATATTGGATATGTCGTCAAACATTTAAGATAAAACCATGTACCAAGTCGACGTTTTTTTCTATTGCTGACACTAATTCGCCCCATCCTGATGCAGCGTTGATGTATGTGATTATCCCCGTGCCGTTGATAGTATTTGCGGGATCGGATACTTCGGCTCTCTTTACTACATCTGAAAACAGGTCTAGTCTTTTTGAACACCATGCTCATAGAGCTTTTAGGGTGCATTTAGTACACGAGACATGACAGAACAAAAACTTGTCCCACGTTTGGTGGGACAGTTAGATTGGACTGGAGTGAGACAAAAATGCACCTTTTTATATCCTACTAAAATAGGTGGAACAAAAATCAAGGAGATGCAATTGATTAGTAAACTACCTTTTCAAATTAAAACCCTAAAGGCTAAAGCGTTTCATATTTCTTTTATGGTTTCACCTACCTACCTTATTCTCGCCAGTCCAGTCTTGTTCAGTCATATTCAATTCTGTTTGCATACCAAACACATTCTTAACTACAATTTTGCCCTTGGAAACTAGTGATAGACGATAAAGATAATCTATAGCATCTTTATAACAGTTGGGTGGATGCAACGAAGTTCTTGACCGGAGCTTCAGCGGTAGGCAGCTTCGCCATTCCTATAATCTTGAAGCATGCTGGCATCATTACATGGGGTGCATTTGCAATGGAGCTTTCGTCTCTTCTCGTGTTTGCCACCGCCATATTTTGTTTTGTTGGTTTGAACAGTGACGATGGAGGAGGGTATAGTATGATCTAATCCAAGTCATGATCGTATCGTGTGTTTAAACATCGAGAAAAAAAATCGGGTTTCTATGGTGGGATATCGAGCTTGGCCTTATTGTTTAAATTGTAAATTTCTTGACAACATTGTATTCTTTTGTACTTGTAGCAAATTGGTTTTTCATTAAGATCTGTATGGATAAAGTTGTATTTGTGAACTAATTTGTTTGTATAGATTATGAATGTTTTTGTTTGGAAGGGTTCTTTCACATATGAAAGGAGTGTGCCTTTTAATTGGGAGGAGCATGTTTGGGAAAAAAAAAACCTTGGCTTTTTGCATAAAACTATCTCATAGGAGCTTATTAAATAAGTCACAATCTATATCATTAAGCCATTACCAAATAGTCATGTATAGCTGACTGAATAAGTTGTAAATGCTATTAAGCTCATTAAGTTGTTAACAAAGTGTCTCTTGCTTTTCTTTTTTACATATTGAATAGATGGAGATATTATTTGTATTCAATTCATAGGAAAGGGGAAACAACTGTTCTACATTCTACTCTTTGGGGTAACAGAATAAGTGTGTGTATATATACATCTTATTTCAAGACCTTACTTTCGAATGAGACATACTAGTTGTATTTGATTTAATTTATGTACCATTTGTATTCTATGAATGCATCTAATCGTCAATACACGACTCTAATCAAATGAGTTCCACACAAAGATAAAGAGTTGATGGAGGGACGAGTTCCAATCTTTTTGGAGGTTTTATTACACATGTGCCATGACTATGGATCAACTAGACCAGTAATTAATAAAATAAGATATAAAAATCCATATATATATATATATATATATATATTATATTAAGGTGCTGTTCGGTTCGTTTTCTATTAAGACCTGAATGGATATGGCTGTCTGTATGGATATAGTTGTCTGAGTGTTAACAGATAAGTTGTTGTTCGGTTCTTGTGCTGAATAAACAGTCTGAATATCAGAAATGACCATTTTACCCCTGAGGCTATATTAAATGAAATAATTGTTTGAATATGAAAAAGAGTATACTATATTTTTAAGCATTTATAAAAACTGTTTCAGATTTCTTATGTCGTTCGTTTTTGTCATCTTCACCCATCCAATCAATAGTAGCGACCACTTTTCCCCATCTCATCTTCATCCAAAACTGTTTCAGATTTCTTGTGTCGTTCTTTAACCTTGGAACCTGTGCTAACTCCTACTTCAGTACATGGTTAGAGTTTGATTTAAGTTCTTCCTTAGGTGAGATTCAAACCATGGGTCAACTGATTGCTCCCACAAATAAGACACCACCATCTTATGGTTTCTCTTAACTTCTTAGTTCAACAGGGTTAGAGTTTGATTTAAGTTCTTCCTTGTTGTGTATACATTATCATTAGAAGACGTACCGTTGAAACTGAAATCATTTTTGGCATAGGAAATCTCTAGATCAATAACTTATTGACTACTTCTCCCCCTCCATTCACCGTCACATAGATGAATATCGTCATCTTCACCCAACGACTACTTTGTGCGATTTGTTCCAATCGGTGTTCTTCATCTATTTGTTTTCTGTTCTTCACTGATTTTTCCCACAAAAACAGTGGTGGTGAAGGTTGGTGACTCAAAATTGATGCCTAAATCAAACACTGTAGAATAAATTGATACCTAAATAGGTGGCGGTGGGGGAGAAAGGTGAGGATAGGGAGGAGGTTTTTGTTCATGGCCGGAATTTGGAGTCGGAGGAGGCGGTGGTTGAGCCGAATGGTGATGGAGATGAAAATTTGAAGAAGCTCTGTGGATCTAGCCTACAACTTGTATTTTTGTTGAGTGAAGGGCGATGGAAATAAAAGGGGGATGAGGGTAGTTGGGGAAATTGAAGGGGCTTTAATGGTTGAATGTAAATGACATAAGTTTTTTAGCTGACCGATTCAGCCATGGGCTGACTGAATAAGCCACTACCACCATACAACCCATTAAGCCACAAACGAACAACCCCTAATAGTCTTACAAATTAAAACAAAGAAATTGTTCTACAACCTAGGTCGCGTCAATGGTCGTCCGCGTTTTCATTTTAGTATCACATGTGATAGATTATAATATTACATGTGATTGACTATAATAGAAGGGTGTTCTTGCGTTTTCATAAAATGAAGGTGGTGGTGTTTGAGTCAGATTTAGGAGAAAACTCTAAATAAATGGAAAACCGAAAAACCACGAAAAAACGAATGAAAAAAATATATGAATATGGATGTCAAATTAACGAGAAAAATATGTTCGTTTATTTGGTGTAATTTATTTCGCTCGAATTTTGTTCATTTTTCGAATAAAAAATAGGGGGGGTGAGGTTTTTTTAATTTAAAAAATATTGTTGTAGCCGTCCGTTTAATCATATCCATCAGATCATCTAATCTAACGGTTGATAAGGTGTTTTTTAGTTTTTCATTTATTTGAGGTTTTCCTTTAAACATCCGCCTCTCTCTCTCTCTCTCTCTCTCTCTCTCTCTATATATATATATATATATATATATATATATATATATATATATATATATATAGGGTTGGGTTCCGGTGAGATCAAGGGTTTTTCGTGAGACCCGTAAGACCAACTCCTAACCATTGATCATTTTTAGGCTTGAACGATCTAATGGTTATAGTTCTTCCAACATTTTGAATACAAGGGGTATTTTTGACCAACCCCCTCTTTTTTTCCTTTTTTCGCCCAAGATCAAACAAACCAACCCATGTTTGCTCCACTTTCTGGCATCATCTCCATCCACTACTTCACTCTTCCACGACATACTCTGATCGATGCAACTTCATTGAATTCGAATAATCTCTATAAATAAATCTCAATTGATTTTTGTTGGATGTGTTCGTCTACTCTCTTCTCCGATTGATTAATCACCGATTGTTTAAATCATCCATAGAGACGACTTCATCAACTAATCTTCTATCAATTTCAACTGCAATTGCCATTAATTTCTTCCACAAATAAAAACAATATACTAAAGATTCACATTAATTTTTGCTATGAATAATGTTCATTAATTAAATTTAATGGTAAAGAACAATTTGAAGCAATTAAGTTGATGACAAACATCAAACCAATCTACTAAACCTTCACATAAAGTACCTAAAAGCAATGTTCTAAGAATTCACACAATAATCTGTCTGAAGATTTATTCAGGTGTGGGTCAATATGAAGTTTAAGTACATATTTTTGCATTCAAAACATACATTGAAATCAAAATATATATGAGCCTTTTGTACATATAGCAAAAGGTTTATATGATAATTTGACAACATCAAACACAAAACTAATGTTAAATGTCTTCATTAACGAAATATTGCATTCAATTCCTCACTGCTCTTGTTTAAATCCAATTTCTTTTCTTTGTCTAAAGTTCTCCCATTCTTCGTGTTAGAATACGATGATAATTGAAAGAGACGATGATTATGCTGAATGCTTGATGACTTCGATATATTGATTGAGAGAAAAGTACAATATGATGAAAGTAAAATAGTGGCTTAACCTAAACTAGAAGATACAAGAGAAATATATACACAGACTATATGGGCCCACGAGCTTGGGCCTAATACACATATGTACATTAACATCTCCCCTCAAACTCAATCGGGAGAAGAATGAGCCAGATGGAGTTTGGAAACTAGATCACGAAACCGTCCTGGTAGATGAGCTTTAGTGAAAATGTCGGCCGGTTGATAAATAGTTGAAATAGGAAGAAGCTGAATAGTCTGACGAGTCACGTGTTAACGAACAAAGTGACAGTCAATTTCAATATGCTTCGCTCGCTCGTGAAAAACGTCATTGTGAGCAATCTGAAGAGCACTATTGTTGTCGCACCACAAAGGGGTTGGAGAATGTTGAGGTGCCCCCATGTCAGAGAGTAGCCAGCGTAACCACACAAGTTCTTGAGCCGTGTCAGCTAGTGCTCGATACTCAGCTTCAGTACTGGATCGAGCTGTCAAAGATTGTTTCTTGCTCCTCCAAGAGATGAGAGAGTCTCCAAGAAAGAAAAGTAGCCAGTAGTAGAGTGACGGTCCGTAATGTCACTGTCCCAATCAGCATCAGAAAATCCTCGCAAAGTCAATGAGGATGCGGATGAAAAATGAAGACCGTGAAACATGGTCCCCTTTAAATATCGAAGGATGCGAAGGATAGCAGCATAGTGATCTGAACAGGGTGCAGACATGAACTGACTGACTGTATGGACAACATAGAAAATGTCAGGTCGAGTCACTGTCAGGTAGACAAGTGACCCCACTAACTGTCGATACAGAGTAGGATCACGCAGAGGAGGTCCAACATTCGGAGCCCGATGAAGGTTGTGCTCAAGAGGAGTGGATGCAGTTTTGTTGTCAGTAAGCCCAACTTTTTTCAAGAGATCGGAGGTACCTGTATTTGGCTTGACAAAGATAAATTCCCGACGGATCTGAGATCACCTCAAGACCAAGAAAATAGTGTAAAGAACCAAGATCCTTCATCTCAAAACAGGAGCTGAGAGATGTCTTGAGATGAGCTATGCCAGTAGAGTCACTTCCAGTAATAATCATATCATCCACATATAACAGAAGTAAGATTGTGCCAGCCTCAGTGGTCCGAGTAAACAGTCCTGAATCGTAGTTGCTGGGTGCGAAACCAGAGAGATGACGGTGGAACTGAACTTCTCAAACCAAGCTCGCTAAGCTTGCTTGAGTCCATAAAGAGCCTTCCGAAGTCGACAAACATGACCTTGTGGAAGTCGAACGCCCGGAGGAGGTGTCATGTAGACTTCCTCAGATAAGTCACCATTCAAGAAGGCATTCTTAACATCCTTCTGAAAAAGAGGCCATTGTTTGGTAGCTGCAATGGTTAGAAGACTGCAAACAGAAGTGACTCGAGCAACAGGTGCAAATGTCTCCTCATAATAAATACCATACTCTTGATTGAAGCCCTTGGCCACAAGGCGAGCTTTGTACTGATCAATAGACCCATCGGATTTTGTCTTGATTTTAAACACCCATTTGGAGCCAATGGGTGACTTGCCCGGAGGAAGATGGACATATTCCCATGTCTGAGCTTTGTCAAGAGCCTGAAGTTCCTCATCCATAGCTTTCTGCCAATCAGGGTTAGAGGAGGCTTCCTTGTAGGAAGTAGGTTCGTGATTGGACAGCAGAGTAGCATAAACATGATAATCACGGAGATGAGAAGGAACTTGTCTTACCCGATCTGATCATCTAACATTCTGAGATTGAGACGTTCCAGGAGCCAAAGACTCAGTAGGCACCTCAGATGTTGGCTGTGCGGATGGAGCAGATGATTGATGTTGATCAGGAAAACTAGAAGAGGCAGGCTGTGTAGGGGCAGGAGACTCTGAAGGAGAGGCAAATTCAGACTGTGGTGGAACAACAGGTGGAGGCAATATGATGTCAGATTGGAGTGAGTCCAATGAGACAGAAACATCAGTGAAGAACGGAGTGGTGAAAGTGGGAGACTCACGAAACTTGGATATAGAGGAAAAAGGAACATGTTCCCAGAAGGTAACATGATGCGATATACGAAGACGCTGGGAGATAGGATCCCAACAACGATAGCCTTTGTGCTCAATACCATATCCAAGGAAGCAACAAAGTCTGGAGCGAGGTTCAAGTTTGGTATGTTCATGGGGTTGTAACTGAACAAAACATGCACTACCCCAAACTTTTAGGAGTTCATAGGCAGGGAGGATGTCATAAAGAGCCTCGTAAGGAGACTTATGTTTAAGAAGAGGAGTAGGATGACGATTGATAGTATAAACTGCAGTGAAAGCAGCTTCCTCCCAAAACCATTCCGGAAATTTAGCAGAAATGAGAAGAGTGCGAACTGTATCAAGTATATGACGGTGTTTGCTTTCGGCATGACCATTTTGAGGAGATGTGCCAGGACAGAAGTACTGAGAGAGAGTCCCTTGAGATTGAAGAAAGGAGAGAAGAGAGGACTCTTTGTATTCCATAGCATTATCAGCTCTAAGAATCTTTATAGATTTTGAAAATTGAGTGTGAATCATCCGATCAAACATAATATAAATTTTAGGTAGCTCCGAACGATGTTTCATGAGATATATCCATGTGAAACGTGTATGGTCATCAACACAAATAACAAAATATCGAGCACCCCCCATTGATGGATGTGGTGCTAGTCCCCATACATCAGAATGAATAAGATCAAAAGCAGAAGTAGAATTAAACTCTATTGTTTCAAAGGATAAAGCATGATGTTTTCCAAATTTGCATGATAAACAAGAAATACTGTCAGTGGACACACAATTTCCTAACACCCCTGAATTAGCTAATGATTTTATTCTGGCTAGAGATAAGTGACCTAGCCGGGCATGCCACAATTCAAAGGAAGAAGAGCTGGAAACGGAGGCAACAAGATTTGAAGATGGTAACGACAGACGAAGATAGACCACTTCAAACATCCGTCCAACCTTACGGCCGAGTCCAAGGATTTGCTTGGTCTTTGGATCCTGTACAATACAACCAGAAGAATGAAATAAAATGATCAGGTTAGATTCTAAAAGCTGCGTAACTGAAACTAAGCTCAGAGATAGTTTCGAAACATTGAGAACACCCGGTAATTGAATATGAGGAGTGGAGACATTTCCACTAAAGGATACCGGTAGGCTAGTGTTGTCAGCAGTTCGTACTGACGTAAAATGCTGAGGTGGTTTCTTAGAAACAAAACCATCAGTGCAGGGTGTCATATGATTGCAACACCCAGAGTCAAAAATCCATGAGTTACCTGATGCAGTTAAGTGTTGAGAATTCATACCCATAGCACCAGACATGATCTGCTCCATGAGTTCCTGATTGCGACGCATCAGTTCCATGAGGTCAGTTGAGGAGCCTGAAGCGGTGTTATCAGTAACAGTAGATCCAGCAACAGCGTGAGTCCGGTTCTGAGGACCAGTGTTCTTTGAGTTCTTAGGGCAATCAGACTCATAATGGCGAGGATAAGTGATGCCACACCGACGACACTTGCGAATAGGACAATCAAGAAGAAGATGAGCAGTAGAATGACAAAAAGCACACTCAGATGTGTTCATCTTTCCCACAGATTTGGGATGGTTGCTGTTGGTCCATTTGCCCTTGGACTTGGAGTGGGAAGTGTAGAGGACACTATCAGTAGCGAGATTGGCAACCATGGTGTGCGACCGGTAGAATCGATCGGTAGGATGCGACCGGTAGTATCGACCGGTATGAACCGGTAGGGTGAGCGACCGGTATGGACCGGTGGTAGTGTGAGACTGGTATGAACCGGTAGGGTGTGATCGGCCGGTAGGATGCGATCGGTATGGAACGATATATGTGACCGGTATATGTGACCAATATGAAGACCGGTATATGCACTCGATATATGGACCGACCAGTATGAACCGGTATGGGGTGCGACCGGTAGAGTGGTGCGACCGGTATGGAGTTTGCGACCGTAGTTCTTCCGGTTCTGCGGCTAGGGTTTCGAAGGCGACGAGAGACAGAGAGGGCGGCCCATGCGATTCGAAGGCGACGAGAGACAGAGTGGGCGGCGACGACTAGTTTTTAAAGGCGGTTGTCGGCGGCTGGGTTTTCGGTTGTCGACGGTGATGGCGAGAGAACGATGGTGACGATGAGAGAGAGGAAGAAAGCAAACCTACAGCTCTGATACCATGTTAGAATACGATGATAATTGAAAGAGACGATGATTATGCTGAAGGCTTGATGACTTCGATATATTGATTGAGAGAAAAGTACAATATGATGAAAGTAAAATAGCGGCTTAACCTAAACTAGAAGATACAAGAGAAATATATACACAGACTATATGGGCCCACGGGCTTGGGCCTAATACACATATGTACATTAACACTTCGACTTCTTCGACTACTCTTGGTATCCTTCCGTTTGAAGTTGTCTATACTCTCAAATGATGGATTTTGGAGATTGAATATCACCAAGCTAGTAGTAATGGTTCCCTCTTAAGATTATGAAAAGAACCTGTTTTATTACATGCCAATACACAAAACGTTCAGAGAAACTTAAAAGCAAACTACAATGAAATTTCATGTTACTTGATAAAACTGAACCTTCACAACAAGATTGTTTTGAAGGTTTATTTGTTTTAAGTGAAAGTAGAATCAATGTCTGTGAAATTATCATAACTTAATTTTAGTATAACGGTTAAGTTGGGCTCAAATGAAATCAAGTCAACCTTCACAAGAAGTTATATCGTGAAGGTTTGTTCATTTGATAAGAGGGTAAGAACGATTTGACACAAAATTTGGGAAAATTAAATGGTTTAATACCTTTTGATATGTTAGAATAGTTGTACCTACTGCAGTATTATTTGTACTATTTGTATTTGTGTTTATCTGATAAGTCGGTGGGTGGTTAGGAGGATAGCCATATATATATATATATATATACCAAGTCTGTATTCCACAATTTCATTCAAGTATTATGTAGCCAACTCTTGATATTTGCAATATGGTATCAGAGCACCGCTTGCGTTGCTATTCCATCTCCAACTTCGTCCTCATCTAAAACCCCAAGTTTCATTACGATTCATCTTCTTCGACCGTCTTTTTCATAAATCTAGATCTGTTTTCTTGAATCGTCCTGATTTCTTCAACTTCGATTCGATTTATTTTCTTCTCGATCTTAATCTCTTAGATCTCGATTTTATATTCTTGGATCTCGATTTTTTTCTCTTTCTTCCTAAAATTCGATCATGACACAGTCGGCAACTACTTCTACAGAATCGAACGAGGATAATCTGTTCTTCCTTCATCACTCAGATAACCCCAGCCTCGTGCTTGTTTCTCAAACGCTTATGGGAGAAAATTATGCTGCCTGGAATCGAGAATCGAGCTATGGAAATTGCCTTGTCCGTCAAGAACAAAACGATGTTCATTGATGGATCACTGCCAAAACCTTAGCATTCAGAGCCAACTAAACTTAAATCGTGGATCAGAAACAACAACATCGTTATCTCTTGGATATTGAATTCAATATCCAAAGAAATATCAGCGAGTGTCATCTTTTCTGAGTCTACACATGAGATTTGGAAAGAACTTCGAGAACGATTTCAACAAAGTAATGGACCTCGTATTTTTCAACTCAGACGTGATCTCATGAATTTGACTCAAGGGCAAGACATAGTGAGTGTCTATTTTACAAAACTAAAGGCACTTTGGGAGGAGTTATCCAATTTTAATAGTCACTGCACATGTGGAAAGTGTACCTGTGGTGGTGCCAAGGAAATTGAGCACACAATGAATTTTCTAATGGGACTGAATGATTCATATTCTCAGATGCGTGGACAAATTCTTCTATATGGATATCCTCCTATCCCTAAAATGTTGGCTTGATTCTGACTCTTCGTGGATCTCTTCGTCACTATCTTCTTCTCCTAGGTCTTGGTTATCCTCTTCTTCTGCTTGTTTGTGTTCAATATCTATTGATTCTTGATCACAATCCATTTGAGTATTATCTATTATTTATTCTACTTAAATTGAAATGGAAAAAAATCTATTAAAAAAAAAACATTGTACACAATGCATTAAACAATCTACTTACAATAAAGACAAAAAATAAATTATAATTAACATCAATTATGATATAGTGCTGCAAAGATTGTAATCCTTTTACGAGATGTAATGTTGGTATTACAATACCATTAACTCAACTAATAAACAATGTATAAAAGGTAAGTTGGTCCAAGTGAAATCAACTGAACCTTTATGGCTTCACAGTAAGTTTGTTGTGAAGGTTTACAAAATGGGAATGAGAAATTGGAACATTTGTTGCAGACACTTGAAGCCATTAGGAAAGACCATCTACATGAAGATTGACTGCACTTGACTTCCCTAATACATGCCAATCACACACACACACACACACACACACACACACACACACACACACACACACACATATATATATATATATATATATATATATCTATGCATACATGTTCAACATAACAGTAGCAGGTAAACCGGCAAAAACTAACAATGAAAGCAAAAGCAACATCCATAGTAGTGTTTTATGGATGTTGCTTTTGCTTTCATTGTTAGTTTTTGCTAGTTTACTGCTACTGTTATGTTGAACATCATACATTTTATCCAACACACAAAAGTTCATTATGGATAATGCATTTTATGATAAAAAAAATTTCTCGGTTGCAATGTTGGTATTACAATACCATTAACTGAAATAACAAACAATGTATAAAAGGTAAGTCGATCCCAAGTAAAACTAGATGAACCTTTTCACAATAAGGTTGAAGTGAAGGTTTGTAATTAATCCAATAAGAATCAAATTGTGAAGGATATTTTTACCTTTCGTTATTAAAATACCATTAAATCAATAAATAAACACTTTATAAAAAATAAGATGGTCCCAAGTGAAATGAAGTGAACCTTCATGGTAGTTTGTAGTGAATGTTTGTAAATTGGGGATGAGAAGTTGGAACATTTGTTGCAAACAACCAAAAGTATTATGAAAAAATATCTAAATGAATATTGGTTGCAAGTGATTGCCCCTATTCATATTATATATGCATCACGATCTCATAGATATCTATGCATATACATTCATAGTGGATCATGTTTTTTCATGATAATCTATCTTATGAGTTGTAATCTTGATATTAAAATACCATCGACTTAAATAATATATAATATATAAAAGGTAGACTCGGGATCATATGAGACCAAGTTATTTTCGTGAGACCACATTTTTACCCTTGAAACTTCACAGCTAAACACTATGAAGGTAAACTTCACAGTGTTTTTGCTATGAATGTTGGGATTTTTTTTACCTTCACAATGTTTTGTTGTGAAGTTTCAAGTGTAAAAATATGGTCTCACAGGTCTCACAAAAACAAGTTGGTCTCACGTGAACCCAACCCATAAAAAGGTAAATTGGTCACAAGAGAAATTAAGTGAACCTTCACAATAAGTTTGTAGTGAATGTTTGAAATTAATCCATTATGAAGCAAATTGGGAAGGAGATTCTTACCTTTAACGTTAATCTCTTTTTCATTTTGCTGAATATATAGAAGCCGTTTTCAAAATTGATGATGTTGTATTTTATATGCATGACTATAGTGAGTGAAAAACAGAACATGCAAATGTAGAATATGATGAAAACTCATATACATGTGATGACTTGTAACTCTATTTAGAGATGATAAACAGTCTTCTTAATATTTAAGCATTTAGAAAGAATGAAGGAATACAAATTATGCATATTATAATAACAATAATAATCAACAACCATTTTCAATGCACAAGGTACACGAGTGGGAGATCACTCAAAATTGAAGTGGTCAAACTTTAACATGCATGCCTCTTGATGTCCAATTAGAAAAGAATAGTCATTGACAGTAACTTTGATCTGGTCTAGATGTCATGCATAGTGAAAACAATAAGATACAATACTTCTCTACCACACATTTGAATACTCTCATTCACACATAATGTAGCACATCCTACCACATCATTCTATTTCCATAAAGAGATAGAATTTACTATATATTTGTATACAACGCTCGTTTATATGAATAGAAGTTCTAATACTCCAATAAATGTTGCAACAAAACACACACTAGGTAAACATGAATCTGGATGCTTGCTAGTAGTTGCTAGTATAACATGAACCTTAACACTAAGTTTTATGTGAAGTTTGTTCAGTGAGTTAATACCTTTTCCAACATTATATTGACAAACAATCTATCTTAGCTCAAAATACAACTTATCAAGGAAGGGATGTACTGGTTTAATGTTTAAATTGGCTCCTAATGGTTATCTAAAGTGGTAGAATGAGTTGATATTTTATCATGTTGTCTTCATGGAAACATCAAATTGGGGGTGGTGGTTTATATCTTTTTTTTTCCTGTTCTTTCTTGTGATTGAAATAATTTTCTTCACTTTTAACTTAATACACTATTTCAACCTTCAACATCAATTTAATGAACCTTCACAGCAAACTACAGTGAAGGTTCAGTTGTTTTGTTCAAAGGCTAAAGGTCAGTAAACTTCCTCCCAACCAGATAATGACTTGGAAGATTATGTTTGATTTTTTAGATCTTGAAATTGGCGGCCTTGAATAAATTTATGAATTGGGTATATTTATATCGAAAGATGTCTATATTCATAATGATAGAAAGAGAAAGAGGATGCATTTGGCCTTCAAACAATTTGCAAACCACTTCTTTTTTACACAATCTCACAAACCCAAAAGCCTCGTGATCTTATGTTGTAGTGGTTTTAACATATGAACTTGAGAATAAAACTAGAGTCCTTACTACCAATGACCACCTAAATTCCAGTAGAAAACAAAAAGGCGGCAAACTTATAACAACCATTAAGACAAAATCAAGAAAGGGAAATAAAATACCTTGCAAATGCCAAACTTAATAAATCATGACAGAAATAAATAAATTGTTTATTTATTAGTTGCCAAACTCCAATTTCAAACATAAAAGCCAAAACCTAACGCTAACAAAGCAAGAACTTCAATTGTAAAGTTCATTGGTATCTCTGATTTTTAATAAGAGAATACTCCACAAGCAGAAAAACACATAAGCAACTTAAAAATATGATAGAATAAACACAAATATGCATAAATCAAATACTTTTTCTATACAAAAGTTAGTTTCGCAACACATACTTGTTGGAGATATGCCCGTTGACACAAAATAATTAATTATTGGCATTATCCTATTCGGTCGCACATAAAGTCCAAACTAAAATTGCAAGAATTATATGGTTAGAGGGAAAGTTTGTTAAACATCATAAGTGATGGTTTAACTAGAAACTAGAGGAAATTTTGAGGGACCGATGTTGTAAAATGGAGGAGACACAAAAGTAAAAATGTCATCATTTTGGTGAGGACGACACTCCACCTCCATTAATTCCTAAGATTAATAACCAATTTCCATCTCTCATCTTATCTTCGGCCAAACACACACACAAGTGTGTGTTTTGCATGAAAAGAAAAGTTTTTTTCTGTTTCTCAAAAAGGGAAGAGATAAATTCTTTCTTTCAAAAGGGTTCTTGGTGAGAAGATTTTTTTGCTACAACTTTTGGAGCTTTGGGTGTGCACTTGATAGAGGGATTCTCTCTTGGATCCTCCAAATTCATCAAGGGTATGATTTTATCTTCCTCTTTTAAGTTTCTATCTCACTTGTACAATGGATCCTCTCTTAGAAGAAGAAGTAGTTTTTCATTTGTTTTTTTTTTGTTATAAGCTTCCGTTGCATCTTTATGTTTGGAAAACCTTTTTCTCCCAACAGTGGTATCAGAGCCACTTGTACAAGGTGATAACATTTTTTTCATCTTTTTCTTGAATAAATCGGTTTTGAATGTTTTTGTACACATTTTCGGGAAAAGATGTGTAAAGAACATGCAAAAGGATTTCTAAGTTTTTTCAAGTTTTAAGTTTTTTTCCCTCCTTCTTGGACCTTCGATTTTGACATGCATGTTTGAAAAATGAATTTTTTTTGATGTCATGATCCAATATTTATAAAGATCAAAATTTCGGAATTTTTGTGATGGATCCGAAAATACCAAAATATTTTATTTTGTTTTGATATAAATTAAATGAAAGAGGGAAAAATAAATTAAAGTCTTGAAAACCTTGTTTTACAAAACTAAGTATTTGTAAAAATAAAAGAAAAAGTTGATTTTTCCATTAAGTATGGATTTTTGGGTTTTGTTTTTCCAAAATATTTTGATTCACTTTCATGTTGTTGTTTGGATGGTTTTGGCATGAAAACCATACTTATAAAACATAAAAGTGTGTTTATGTTGTCAAAAATTTTGATGGCATAGAAACATGCACACAAAGATTGATTTTTGTTTAAGTGTCAAAAGTGTATGTTTAAATCAATCTTTATCAAAATATGGCTTACAATGATTTTTGCACTCCTTGTTTTGGTTCTTTTTTTGTGTTTGTATGGATCCGGTAACAAGTGCCTCTCTTGACCCATGTGATTGTGATGTTTGGTTTGTATTTGATTAATGATTGGTTTGTAATAATTTACACGACTTGCATGTCGTTTCATTCATGTTATGTAAATGTATATGTGACATTCGTATCGTTTCAAGTTTTATGTATTTGTAAAATAACATAGAATTGAGTAAGAAATTATTTTTCCAATAATTGTAAATCGAAGACGGTGCAACCAAAAGGGAGTTATGAAGAATGACGTTTTGAAGGCGGTCCATCCGAGCATCAAATGGTGATGACGAGTTTAGTGGGAGCCGGTCATATCTTTTGAATATGTCCCTAGGTTGACCATGCTTTTTTTCCGTGTCTTGGCTCACCGGAAAAACGCATAGGATTTGAGGCATTGTTACCGTTTTTGCTTGTTGTGGTTGCTTTATTAATTTTATAAATTTGTCTAGGCCTTGCATGCTAGAAAATTTTATTTTAAAATAATTAAAGAATCACAAAGTTTGGTTAATGAGTTAATAAACTAACAAACGAATGTTTTTTTAGCAAAAACATAAAAGTTGTTTTAAAATGGTGTAAAACAAAATTTTGCTAAAAGAAAGTTAAAAAGTTTTAACTAGAAAACAAAAACCCGTTTTAAGTAAATCAAACGCTACCCATGAATAAAACAAACATTTGAACTAACCGTTATTTTTCTGGCGTGGGAAGTGCTAAAGCCAACAAGTCGGTTAGACATTAGGGATGATGATGTGAAATTCGCGAAACCCGAGAGTCTTGGGCCGAATGTCACGTGTTTTATCATAGACGGTTTACAATCTAGACTTATGATCCGCGACATACCCGTCATGAGAAAGGATAAGCGTTGAAGGGATTAAACATGCCTAGTGACATGATGGATGTCAACGAATCCCGCAAGGATCTAAGAATTTCATAGAGAATGATATCTATAAAATGGTTATCTACCTAAATAACTTCTAGTTGTGATCCGCGACATACCCGTCGTAGCTAAGAAGTGAAATATGGGTCTTAGCCTTGTTAAGTATAATTGTTTATTTAAACTATTGGGTGATTATTATAACAAGAATTATTCAATTCAGATCACTAAAATATTTTTTTTTCTACTTTGATAGATGCCAAACAACGAAACGAATTCATCGATTTCAATCTTTTGTCTGAAAGGGCTCCTCGAGAAGGACAAACTCACGGGCTTGAACTTCATGGACTGACTTCGCAACCTGAGAATCGTACTCAGGATGGAAAAGAAGCAGAGAGTCATTGAGGAACCCCTCCCCGAGGCACCGCCAACCGGAGCATCTCGGGTGATTCGGGAAGAGTACGAAAAACGTTTGACCGAATCAAACGAGTCCGCTTGCCTCATGTTAGCGACCATGGCACATGAACTCCAAAAGGGTATGGAGAGCCTTGGGGTGTATGACATGCTTAACCAGCTGAGGGACATGTTCCAACAGCAGGCTAGGCAAGAGCGGTTTGACACAGTCAAATCTCTGGTGGGATGGAAAATGACCCCGAGAAGTAGCATTAGTGTACACGTTCTTAAAATGAAGCCATACATTGACCAGTTGGAGCATCTTGGTTTTCCCTTTAGTCAGGAGCTTGCCACATATTTCATCCTAAACTCGCTGACTAGTTCATACGGATCGTTCATAATGAACTACAATATGAACAACATGGAGAAAACCATCATGGAGCTCCATGGCATGCTGAAGACTATCGAGTCAAACATGGCCAAAACTAAGCCTGCTGCTCCCATATTGGCCATCAGGGAAAGAGGAGTCAAGAAGAAGAAGCCAATCCCTCCCCTAAAGGCAAAGGGAAAGGAAAAGTTGGGCAACCCAACTCCAACTCTAAGCCCAAAGGCAAGGGTAAAGGTAACTCTACGATTCCTCAATCGAAAACTCCTGAGGATGCAATATGTTTCCACTGCGGGGAGAAAGAACACTAGAGGCGTAGCTGTCCGAAATACCTAAAGGAGCTAAAAGAGCTCAAGGGCAAGGGTGTGGCCGAACCTTCAGGTATGTATATGATTGAACTCCATAACACCTATGCTTCTAATTCCTGGGTATTAGACACAGGATGTGGTACTCACATTTGTACTGATGTGCAGGGACTAAAACGAACTAGGAAGCTAAGACGCGGAGAGCTCGACCTAATCATGGGGAATAAGCATGTTGCTCTAGTTGATAGGATTGGGAATTATGAGCTTACTTTTGAATCTAGTCTGTCTGTGGTTTTATTAAATGTTTGCTACTTAGCCAAAATGGCGAAAAACATTATCTCTTTTAAGGCTTTGTATGATGACGGTTTTAATTATGTATTTGATAATGGATCAATACTCGTATTTAAAAATGACTTATTTTAAGGCTAGTCCTTGTAATGGCATTTATGAAACCATCATCATCCTAAGAAACAATAGCAGTTTAATCCTTAATGTTGATTCAAAATTATCCAAAAATGGTTTGGATAAGACGTATTTGTGGCATTGTCGTCTTGGCTACATTAACAAGAAACGCATCGCCAAACTCCAAGCGGATGGGATTTTGGAATCATTTGATCACACATCTTATGATGAATGGGAATCTTGTTTACTAGGGAAGATGACTAAAGCACCATTCACAGGAAGCTGTGAACGGGGAAAGATCTGTTGGACCTTGTACACACTGATGTATGTGGACCATTCAGATCTCCTACAAGACACGGCGAAAGATACTTTGTTACGTTTATTGATGATTTCAATAGATACAGATATGTTTATTTGATTAGACATAAATCTGATACCTTTGAGGTGTTCAAGACATTCCAGAACGAAGTGGAGAATCAACTGAATAAAAGAATTAAGATACTCAGATCTGATAGAGGTCGTGAGTATCTTAGTCTAGAATTCAGAGATCATCTTAGAAATTGTGGGATTATCTCACAGTTAACTCCACCCGGGACACCATAACACAATGGTGTATCCGAGAGGAGAAACCGAACATTGTTAGATATGGTTCGTTGCATGATGAGTCGCACTACGCTTCCGATCAGTTTCTGGGGTTATGCCCTAGAGACTGCAACAAAAATCCTTAACCTCGTTCAAACCAAGAAGGTTTCCAAAACACCATCTGAAATATGGAGTGGTAGAGTTCCTTCACTAGCATATTTAAAAATCTGGGGTTGCGAGGCTTACGTTCGCCGTGAATCTTAAAACAAGTTAGAGCCCAGATCAGAGAAGTGTTATTTTGTTAGATATCCTACTGAATCTTTTGGATATTTGTTTTACAAACCTTCTGCAAACAAAGTCTTTGTTGCTAGAAGGCCAGTATTCCTAGAGAGGGAGCTGATATCCAAGGAGGCCAGTGGGAGCCGAATTGATCTAGAAGAAGTTCAAGAATCAACCAACATGGAATCCGACGTTGGCACTAGTTCCCATCAAGAGGTTATATAACTTGATGTTAATGGAGAATCTGACATTCAACCACCACCTGTTCGTAGGTCTGATAGGGTACGTCATGCACCTGAAAGATATGGTTTACTCATTTTTGATGGTGATGAGTCACTAGTAGATCTTGATGAACCTACCAACTATCAGTAAGCCATGACAGTTCTAGAGTCTGCTAAATGGAAGGAGGCTATGGAGAGCGAGATCTAATCCATGTACGATAATAAAGTTTGGGACTTGGTTGATCAAACACCTGGCCTTAAAACAGTTGGGTGTAAATGGGTCTTCAAGAAGAAGACTGATATGGATGGGAAATCACACACATTCAAAGCCAGACTGGTGGCAAAAGGTTACACACAAACTCATGGTGCAGACTACGATGAAACATTTTCACCAGTGGCTATGTTGAAATCTATTAGGATACTGATTGCCATAGAAACATTTCATGATTATGAGATATGACAAATGGACATAAAAACCGCCTTCCTTAATGGAAAGCTTACTGAGGATGTGTTTATGACACAACCTGGGGGTTTCGTACATCCTAAGCATCCCAATAAAGTGTGTAAGCTTCAGAAGTTCATTTATGGACTTAAGCAAATGTCTCATAGCTGGAATCTTTATTTTGATAGGAAGATCAAGGAATTTGGTTTTGTCAGAAGTGAAGATGAGCCATGTGTCTATGTCAGAACTAGTGGGAGAGTTGTAGTCTTTCTTGTATTGTATGTCGATGACATACTACTCATGGGGAACGATGTCCCAACACTGCAAAGTGTTAAAACTTGGCTGGGGAATTGTTTTTCAATGAAAGACATGGGAGCTGTGGCATACATATTAGGCATCAAGATCTATAGAGATAGATCCAGGAGGCTCATTGGGTTAAGCCAGAGTACCTACATAGATAAGATCTTGAATAAATTCAAGATGCAGGACTCCAAGAAAGGGTTCTTGCCTATGCAGCATGGAATGGCACTGAGTAAATCTCAGTGTCCTAGTTCCTTTGAGGAATTAGACAGGATGAGTCGAGTTTCATATGCTTCGTCTGTGGGATCGATCATGTATGCCATGAATTGTACTAGGCCTGATGTATCATATGCCTTAAGCATGACAAGCAAATATCAGGACAACCCTGGCGAAGCTCATTTGATAGCAGTCAAGAACATTCTCAAGTACCTGAAAAAAACAAAGGACATGTTCTTGATCTATGGTGTCCAGGAAGAGCTATGTGTGAAAGGTTACACAGATGCAAGCTTCCAAACTGATAGAGATGATTCCTGTTCATAATCAGGATTCGTGTTTTTGCTGAATGGTGGAGCGGTCACTTGGAGAAGTTCCAAGCAGAGAACTGTAGCAGATTCGACAACAGAGGCTGAGTATATTGCAATTAATGAGGCTGCAAAAGAGGCCATCTGGATGAAGAAGTTCATCGGGGATCTCGACGTAGTTCCTACTATTCTTGATCCTGTAGAGATCTTATGTGACAATGAGGGTGCAGTCATCTTGGCTAAAGAACCCATATCACATAAGCGCACGCAGAATATACTCAGGAAGTTTCATTACGCTGGGAAGGTTGTCGAAGATAGAGACATTATCATTAGTAGAGTTGACTCGAGTAGGAATTTGGATGATCCATTCACCGAACCCTTGCCGCAAACCAAGCATGATGCTCATACTAGGTCTATAGGCATTAGAGTTGTTAGCGATTTGGCTTGACTGTATTTTCGTTGATATGAGATTTCAGAACTTAAACAGTTTTACATTTGCATATGACATGATGATTATTATGTTGAGATCATAGTATGTGCTTGGAGCAATCATTCCATTGGTGTATCACTGTGTTCTATTTTGCATGCTTATAAACTTCCTTTGAATACTAGTTTATTCAAAAATCTTCACAATCGTTTATTCTCCAAAGGAAGGGAGTAATAAATTAAGACTGATATGAGGTGTGAGTTGATTATCCATAGAGATGGATATAGCTTGAATGCAACTACACTCATATAAACTTGATAGACATTAAGTTTTTGAGCGACCAACACTTAGAGATTACTTCATGGTTCTATCACAAGTAATTCTAAGATGGTAATATCTTTTATCCTAGAGTGGAGAAGCACGAGACTCCTGACACGGAGTCGGTTATGTTTTGACCATTCTCCAACGTTATCCGTAACTGGCAGCTATAAAGGGACTGATCAAATATAACAAGATTAGTGGGGAGGTTTATGTAGTCAAAGTAATTTGTTCCTTTTGCCTCATGGTAATAGTGATATCCATGGACCCCTCAATGATTTGGTGCTGACACTTAAATGTACGACCATACTAAAATTGAATTGATACTGGATCAATTTTGCAGTCTATTTTAGGTCACCACAAATCTCTATTGAGAAACATAATATTGAGCGATCTGAAGATTGACACTATACCATGTCTCGCATTCATACGGATATATAGAACAAAAGGATAGTTGATCACTTACCTATAGGACTGTTTCATACCTTCCGGTTTTGATTACATAAATAGTGTCTTGAATGACACACCAATGCCATTATATAGTTATTGTGTCAAGTGCAAGTGGGAGTCTGTTGGAGATATGCCCGTTGACACAAAATAATTAATTATTGGCATTATCCTATTCGGTCGCACACAAAGTCTAAAATAAAATTGCAAGAATTATATGGTTAGAGGGAAAGTTTGTTAAACATCATAAGTGATGGTTTAACTATAAACTAGAGGAAAATTTGAGGGACCGATGTTGTAAAATGAAGGAGACACAAAAGTAAAAGTATCATCATTTTGGTGAGGACCATACTCCACCTCCATTAGTTCCCAAGATTAATAACCAATTTCCCTCTCTCTCTCATCTTATCTTCGGCCAAACACACACACACACAAGTGTGTGTTTTGCATGAAAAGAAAAGTTTTTTTTCTCTCTCTCAAAAAGGGAAGAGATAAATTCTTTCTCTCAAAAGGGTTCTTGGTGAGAAGATTTTCTTGCTACAACTTTTGGAGCTTTGGGTGTGCACTTGATAGAGGGATTCTCTCTTGGATCCTCCAAAGTCATCAAAGGTTTGATTTTATCTTCCTCTTTTAAGTTGCTATCTCACTTGTACAATGGATCCTCTCTTAGAAGAAGAAGTTAGTTTTTCGTTTGTTTTTTTGTTATAAGCTTTCGTTGCATCTTTATGTTTGGAAAAACTTCTTCTCCCAACAATACTAAACTTGTTTGTAACTCAGTGACAATAAAAACTGTAGCCTATTAAAGATAAATTGGGGGAAATTGATGAAGAACATACCCAAATTTGGATTGATCGAATGAGGAGGTCATTGAGACGCTGCAAAAGCAGAAGTTGCTCGACAATTTTAGAAGCAGAGGATGCTTCTATACACCTTCTCCATAAAAAAAATGTAAAATTCATCACCATACTACATAAAGAGAAATCTGTTTGTTGTTCAGATGTATACAAAATCGCATTAACCAAACCCTAATTTTAGTTCCTTACAGACATATGATGACTTTTTTTATGTTGAATATTTTTTATGGGTTCAACGTAGCTGAGAAGATAATGCTAAAGATGCGTTTTGCAAAGAACGGAAGGTGGTCGTAGGAATCACCAGGAAGAAACAATCATTGGACATTTAGAGAGGTTTGGAGATATCTGAAAAAGTTTGAGACTTGGTTCAAGATTGCCCTTGGCTTTCAAAATAAACACAAAAATGCCACCGTGCACATTATCATCGTAGATTGTGTTAGAACATAAATGTTCTGTTTAGAAGTTTAGTAAAGTAATCTTTTGTATTTGTGTTTTGGGCCTTGTAATTTGGGTTTGGGCTTAAATGTGTACAAGGGTGTGAAGTTATAAATAGGACTCTGTTAGTTAGTTGTTTGTAACTTTTCATTCTGTCACAATGTAGCCCATACGAGTTTTTTGTTCTCTGTAGTTTGTTTTCTTAATCTGTGAATAAAACTACAGTTTCCTCCCAAATCATCCTTGTTATGTTTTTTTTTATCTATATCATCAATCAAACCTTGATCAATGTGACCTAACAAGTGGTATCAGAGCCTAACGAAGAAATCTTTCATCGAATGATCGAGATCAAGTTGTTTTGATTGAAAACAGTTCACTGTCGCACCTTCATGTTCTGTGAAATTCGAATTTTATCGAATTAATGTGGAATTGTTTGATCTTTGTTGCCAAATTGATTCAGAGGATAATGTCGAATCATATTGGATCAATTACAGGTTGTAATTTTAGCTTATTTTGGTTAATTGGTCGATTTTGAGAAACTTTTGTTCGAAACTTATTCTTCACTGTGTTGAGATCGATTGGACTACAAAGGTGTTTTTAGACATGATCATCAACTATAATGTTGTTCCATTGTTAGTTTCGAACCTGCTCACAAATTGCCAGACTCAGATTCGATGTATTGAAGTTGAATTCGAAGTATTTTTGAAAAATAAGTCGCAGATCCAAAAAATTCGCATGACTCTTGAAGATCTCGCATGAAGAACTCGCTTGGAAGATTTCGCATGTCAAGAATTCGCACGATGAAAAGCTTTGAAGATGAAATTTTTTTAAGGACAAAATTCGCAAGACAGTGATATGCAAAATGTGCAGAATTCGCATCGATATGAATTCTTTGTGGCTAAAGAAAATTCGAAGTAAAGAATTTGTATGTAGTCGTATGTAAAATGTTGAGAACTCGCATCCTACCTTATGCGAATTGCGAGGAATTCGCACACAAGCTCATGCGAGAAGCAAGAATTCACACATAGGTATTTGCGAAAAGTAGGAATTCTGTTAGACTAATATTGTATTCAAGATTAAAAGTGAGGGTCTAGTTTGTATTTGTTGTATAGTTTAATGGTTTTGTTGTAAAGTCAATGTAAATTGACTTAGTATAAATAGCTTAGGTTTCCTTGTAATCTTGTAGGCACACACACATTAGACTATCAGAGAGGATTCGGTAAGAACACACCGTAACACATATTCAAACGTGAGATCTGTGACTTCGTGTAAGATCTGTGATTAATTGAATAACATGATTTGATCTTCATAAATGTTTGTAATATGATTGTGTGATTAGATATGCTAGTATAATCTAGGCATCAATTGGTATCAGAGCACATATCAGAAAATTCAGAAAACTCGATTTTTTTTTCAAAAAAATAGAAAGTTACTGTTCCATCGATCAATTTGTGAAATAGTGATGTTTTGAATGGGAATTTGAATTCATGGTGATCGTTTATAGTTCTGGAACATTTCTTGTTTTGATTGAATGTTCGATTGAACAACAGATTGTGAGAATTTGATAAATTTGTCTTGTTTTTGAATGTTATCACTCGCGGACTGTCAAATTCTAATTACCACATCTATGATTGTTATTTGACAACTTCACTCCGTAGGGTTGTTCTCAATGGTATAAAGATCGTTTCTGCAAAGTTTCAGAGCCAAACATCAAGTTTTGGGTGGATTTCAAGTGAAAAATTGCAAAATATCAACGAGATCTACAGAATTCGCAGAAATGTTGAAGAACTCGCAAGTAGAACTCGCAAAGTGAAAGAATTCGCAGACTGAAGAATTCGCATTCATAGAGAAGAAAAATGGCTAAGTGAAGGATTCGCAGAAGTGTACTATACAAAAAGTAAAGAACTCACAACTGTGAGACTTACGAATTCAGAAGAATTCACACCTGAGAGAGATACGAATTCAAAGAATTCGCTCAATACACACTTACGAATTGTGCAGAATTCGCAACTGAGTGTTCTACGAAAAACTCAAAATTCGTAAACCACTGTTTTGCGAAAAGTTCAAGATTTCATATCCTAAGTGTTCTTTATGAATTCTTGCCTTGCGAATTTTGTCTTGATTGTCTTGCGTATTGTTGCTTACGAATTCTAGGTTCTGAGTAGCTTACGAATTCTTGCTTGCAAATTATATACTTGTTTTTTATTTTGAGTGATTTTATGTGATTTTTACTGTAAATTTTTCTGATTTTCTGATTAAAGATCATTTCTAGCATAGTTTTCACAGATATATCAAAGATGCCTTATACTGATGAAAAAGGAAATCTGGTTCTAACCAACAGAGATTGTGCTTTAGCGTACATGCCAGAGATTCCAGCTATGGAAGCTGAAATCAAGAATCTAAAGATTCAAAATTCATCCCTTCTTAATCAGATTACTAATTTGAAAGATTCTAAATATTTAAAGAAAGATTTTGTTTGTTCTGAATGCATTACTAATTCTAAAACTAATTTTGCAGGAATTATTGAAGCAAAAGAAAAAGAAATTTCAAATCTGCAAGCCAAGTTGAAAAGATCTTAAAGTGTTAATTCTAGCTCTACATGGTCCAAGAAGGAATCAATGCAAAGAGAGCTACATGAATTGTGAAGAAGAACAAACATTGTCAGTGAAACTTGTGAAGAGCTGAGAAAGTCAAATATACAAATCTTTACTGAAAGAGATAAGCTGAAAGATAAAGTCTTCAGTCTTGAGGTTGAAATCAACATGATGCATGAGAAAGCAACTCAAGTCAAAGACAACACAAAAGCTCAAGATGAGATAAAGAAGATTGAGAAGAAGAGAAAGGACTTAGAGAAAGACAATGCTGAGCTAAAGAAGAAATTATCTGAATTGGAAGTTCAAGTTGATAAAGAGAAGAAAGAAAAAGAAGAGCTTGAGAAAGAAAGAAAACCTTTTGCTCAAAAGTTCTCTGAATTTTCTAGAAAAGCTTTTGTAGAGAAAAAATCCATGGAGCTTAAATGCATAAAGCTTTCTCAACAAGTGTCAGACTTTGAGAAAGTAATTATCTTGGAAAGAGAAACGTTTGAAAAGGAAAAGAAGAAAGCTGAACAGAAAAATGTTGGTATATTCAAAGAGATTTCTGGATAGAGAAAGAATGTTGAAAATGATTTTGAAGAAGAGAGAAAAGTATTTGAGTCTGAGATTGCAAAGCTTAACAAAAAGCTATCTGAATTGTCATCAACTATTTAGAAGGAGAAGAATGCAAAATCTGAGTTGCATAAGAAGTTTGATTATCTGACAAAGGAAAGAAACTGCTTGTCTACAAAGATAAAAGAACTTGAAGAGATCATGTTCAAAGTGAAGCTGACTGAGCACAAAACGCCAGAATCAATTGCTCAATCACCAAGAGATGATCTAGTTGCATCCGAATGTTCATTCAAATCAGCAGTAAGTTCAATTTTCACACATGTTTCTATTAATCCTTTATTTGATTCAACTAACAGTCATACTTCTAAATCTAATGATCAGATTCATCCTTCTAACCTCTTTTATGATAAAAATGTTGATGGTTCAGGTAACATCAAGAAGAATGAGTCTCAGAAGAAAAGATTGTGGAGAAGGAAAGATGAGAAAGAAAAAGAAAAATGGATTTGGATAGTGAAAGGTTCCTTGGAGGAGAAGAAGGAACATAAATCATCTGAGCATGCATCTAATGTAAAAAGGAACTATGCTTCGAAAGGTAAAACTTTTGGCAAACCTGATCTGTTTTACACTATAAATTAATTGATCAGGTTAGCTTAAAAGAAAATTAGTTGTTCCTACTGTGGCTCAAATGATTTTGTAAACAAAAATTATGAAAATTATTGGTATGGTTCTTATTATATCTCTCCTAATAGAACTGCAATTAACAAATCTGGATCCAAATACCAGTGGATACCAAAAGCTAAACCTGTATTGCAGGCAAATAAATACTAAGGGGGAGAAAGAAATAAGGCTTCTGAATAAATCAATTCAGAACTCGTGCTTCGAAGGAATATGCCTCTTGGATAAAACAGTTCAAGACTCGTTCCTCAATGTTTCAGAAATATGGCTTCTGATTACATCATATCAGAACCCGTGCTTCATTGGTCAAACTGATCATTACTATTCTCACCGGAGAATAAGTAATCATGGTTTTTGAATACTTCAGTTCAAAACCCGTACTCAAATGTTTTCTTCTGAAGGATGCTAAAATGATCTCATCTTTTCTAGAAGTTTTTTTTATTTGAGGGGGAGCTAATTGCTATATCTTTTAGGGGGAGGAGATAATAGTTGGTTATACATTTATTGTTATATTTTTCTGATAGTTTGAATTTTTACAGATATCAAGAGAAAGGATATCTGATGTTTTGTTCAGAGTACTTAAATGATGTTATTCATTCGAGGGGGAGCTTACATGTATATTTTTCTTTACCTTAAACCTCATCACTTTTTGAAAGATGAACAACTTTCACTTGTGAAAAATGGTTTCTTAAATGTTCAAACCACTTCCTATTCTTAAAAAGTTTTTCATGAATTGAGAAGTGTGTTTTTAAATGATTTTTGGATACTTAATTGCCTATCTGACCGTGTGTTCTTAAAGAAAAATACTTGTGTATTTTCTTTTCATATACTTTGTCAAATATTCATACACATAACGGTTCAGTACATTCATTTCTTAACTTTGTTATTACCATGTATCAAAAGATAAATCTTTTTATGGTAATACTCCCGTTTGCTATTTACTGTTGTTTGAATCAAACGTCATTTCATTATTATATGTGCTTACATTGTTAAAAAATGTTTATATATTGTTCATATAAACATCCTACATCTTTGATTTCCCTTATTATTTTTCTTCATGATAATTTGATCTGATCTTAATCATTGTCAGATTCTCAAAACATTTCTATTCTTTCATGATTATTCATTCTTATAGAGTTTTGAGAAATCTTAATTGCTTAAAATGCTCAAATTTCATTCTTATCTTTATGATCATACATACACTGACAAATGATTTCTTGTGCTTTAATGTCAAGAAAATCATTGAGATACACATGTTTTTAGGACAATACATGGGATTCAGTGTGAGTACTTAAACGAACTTCCATGGATTCACGATAACCAGTGTTTTCTACCCAGGAAGTATTCCCTGAGTGATTGAGGGGAGAGCGGTAAAAAGATTGAGAGTGGTGTGTGAAGAGGTAAAATGAAAATGAGAGATTGGTTAGATGTGAGTTTAAATGATTAAAAGAAAGAGGGTGAGAGAACAGAGTAAAAGATTATTAGACTCTGCACCAAACTTCTTTCTGAGCCGGGCAACCACATTACTGTTGTTTCACATTTCTTCGTGAATGACATTGAAAAAGGCACTTAGCCTATGCCATCTCTTGCATATAACCCCACCAGCTACTCATTCTTTTCTTAAAAAGAGAATGTTTCACTTTTCTGGGGAAGCAACACATATGTTATTGGTTCTTCATTTGGAAGATACTGATTTTGAAAAAGAAGGAAAGTTGCCCCACCTTCGACCCTTCATCATGCACATTGAGTCTGTGTATATCATTGCTGTCTCAATGGTTTACATATTTTGAGCCTTATGAAACACAATCATTGTGATAATTCTTTTATACACAAGCACGAGCACACAGAAAATGTGTTTTTATGTCAGAACATTCATAGAAAATACCTTGTATTTTTCAATGATTGAATGGAAGTCCTGGGGAGTCAACATCAAACCAGCTCCTTACATTGTACATTCGTTGTATGTGGCTTTGTGCTACTAACAAGCATTCCTAACTGTTTTATGTGTTGATTCAGGGTTACAACTTCTAATTTGTTTGAATTTGAAAAGATTCAGATGGACATTCATGAATTGACGGCTCATTCAGATCAGATGAATCAAAGGGAGAGACCATGAAGACTGTGCTTACTTGTTCATTTGGGGGAGATGTTCCAAAGACATATCTAAACTTGAAGAGTTTTAATGATTTTGATTCTTACAAATCATTAAAAAGGGGGAGATAATTCAAAGTTCAAGTTCAGATGAAAAGTTTGAATCAAGAAGGGGGAAAGTTGAATTTCAAAGTTCAGATGTCAAAATATGAAATGAAAGGGGGAGATGAATCAAAAGTAATATGATTGATTGAAAAATAGAAAGTAAAAATGAAGAATGCCATGTGTTTGAAGAATCCAAAGTTATGAAGATTTTTGAAGACAAAGATGTTTGAAAAGACAAAGAAAGAGATTTATTTCAAAGTTTCAAAGTTTGCTAAAGTTGACAAAGATTTCAAGATGTCAAAGCTGAAAGAGATCTAAAGTTGAAGATTTTTGTGAAGAAAAGAAGACCTGAAGATTATTGTCAATTTTTTTTAATCTTGAATCCAAAGGGGGAGATTGTTAGACTAATATTGTATTCAAGATTAAAAGTGAGGGTCTAGTTTGTATTTGTTGTATAGTTTAAGGGTTTTGTTGTAAAGTCAATGCAAATTGACTTAGTATAAATGGCTTAGGTTTCCTTGTAATCTTGTAGGCACACACACATTAGACTATCAGAGAGGATTCAGTAAGAACACACAATAACACATATTCAAACGTGAGATCTGTGACTTCGTGTAAGATCTATGATTAATTGAATAACATGATTTGATCTTCATAAATGTTTGTAATATGATTGTGTGATTAGATATGCAGGTATAATCTGCGCATCAAATTCGCATATAGGCCTATGCGAATTGTGAGGATTTCGGCTAAGCCTCATGCGAATTGTGCTTAAATGAATAGTGAGATGCGAATTGTGAAGGTTATGCGAAATGTTCTTATCTTTATGTGAAAAGTGACTGTTCTGAACCCATTTTTCTACAAGTTTGCCCTGTTCCTGAGATTTTTCGCATAATGCATATGTGACATCTTTCCTATCTTCCTTTGGTCACATATTTTTAGCATCTGATCTAAATTTTCACGAGTGCTCATGTTTGTCAAGATTTTCAGATACTAGATGTGTGGATTTAGTCTCTGATTGGATTGAATTAGTAGCCTGAGTATTTGCAATCATCAGTCTGGAGTGCTTCTTTATGTTGTTAGACCGTTGAGTGCTCTTAATCATTCTTCTGACCTGATCAATCAGGAGTGTGAGCGACTGCAATCATTGTTCTTATGCTTTAGTTGTGATTCAGAATCCTGAGTGCTTATAATCATCCAGCTGATTCGTGAAGAAATGAGATCTGAGTTCGTTTGTTCAGTGTTCTGGAAAGCAGTTAGAAAATGAGCATCTTTCATCAGTTGCTGAACAGTTTTTAGAATTGTCTTCTAACTTTTGCATTGTAGTGTTTGCTACCGGATGCTTCCTCCTGCAATCTGATCAGAATAAGTTCTTAAGCTGAATTCTTATTCAATTCATGGTTCAAAGATAGATCAGATGTTATATACTGAAGATGCACTTTGGTTGTCACTCCATAATTCACACATTTCATTCTTGTAGGCGTAACAAATGTGTTGGATTTACTAGAGATAAAAGTTGTCTTTATGTGCACTCAGTCGAGGTTATGGTCTACATCAGATCTGATATTAAAGTTGAAACTTCAAGGATAAGAGCTATATTCAAGGGGGAGCTGAGGATGCTTTGAAGTTTATGCAACACTAAATTTTCTAAAGAAATCAAGGGGGAGAGGAGCTGAAGCTGAAAAGGATGATTACTTTACAAAACTTGGGGGGAGAATGTTAGAACATAAATGTTCAGTTTAGAAGTTTAGTAAAGTAATCTTTTGTATTTGTGTTTTGGGCCTTGTAATTTGGGTTTGGGCTTAAATGTGTACAAGGGTGTGAGGGTATAAATAGGACTCTGTTAGTTAGTTGTTTGTAACATTTCATTCTGTCACAATGTAGCCCATACGAGTTCTTTGTTCTCTGTAGTTTGTTTTCTTAATCTGTGAATAAAACTACAGTTTCCTTCCAAATCATCCTTGTTATGTTTGTTACCTATATCATCAATCAAACCTTGATCAATGTGACCTACAGATTGCTTTTGTAATCGGATCCAATGGTTAAGGGTTGGTCTCACGGGTCTCACATATATTCCTAGGTATCACATGATCCTAAGTCTCTCTCTCTCTCTCTCTCTCTCTCTCTCTATATATATATATATATATATATATATATATATATATGATAAGTCTCAACTATCGGATTTGTACATATACATATATACATTCAAGGATTAAACACTTTGAAATAAATTCTCTTCTTTGTCAACAAAAACAGGTCCAATCCGATGTATACTTCAACTATTGGATAAGACACTCAATAAGGTTTAAATCCAGTGAAGGAATGAGAACCTATGAAACATCGGATTTATAACCATCAGATTTAATGTATTCGAATAAAAGTCTCAATCCAGTGAATGCTATTAAGCAACCATCAGATTGATACTCTCAAGATATTCCCATACTCCTTTAACTTATTCCATGCATTTAATATCTGACAGATCTATCTTTCACAAATGTCTATAACTGGTAATTGTTGTATAACTTATGCTTCAGAGTAAAGAAACATTCAGCAAAGTCAATGGTTAGTTGAAGAGTGGTCATATCGTCACTAAAGCGGGTTGGTTTGTCATGTAGCCAAAATATCATTACAAGATACAGTCAGTATGTAGTCTGACAAATACTACTACCGACAAGCCGAATTTGAAGTGCAAACTTGGCCAACAAGTTTGGTTCACCAACTCTTCCTGACTCTCATCCTAAAGTATGGAAGCATGCAAAGGCATTTCAGTTTAAGTATGTTCTAAAATATTATTTTAGTACTTGTCATACTTTACTCTTCCCTCTGCATATAAAAGGATGGGAAAGGTTAATAAGTGTCTACATCAACTCAAAAGGCTGAAGTTAAAAGTACAAACATGCATGGATCAACAATCTGATGAAGACACGTGTTAAAGTTGAAGTAGAGCATTTAATGCAATGAAGGCTATAAAATGAACTGATTGTGTTAACTTGCAAATCACCCATTTTGAAAGAAAATATATATCTGTGATAGCTTCAAAGTAAATTTGAGGTCAATATCTGAGAGCTATCTTAGTCTCTCAGATATGAAAAAGAACCTTCTCCTTCTCTCTTTCAGTGTGTAAATTTGTCCCCTCATATAGTTACGATAAAGTCTTGCCTCCTAGCTTCCGCAACATATCTGTAATTTTTTGTTTGAAATAAACTAAAATTAAAAAGAGCAAATGTTTCTGTGTTTGTATTTAACCCCCCTTCTACAAACACTTTATGTGTGAGTCATTGTGGTACATGATCGACAAGTGGTATATCTTCGGTTTGTTTAAACTCATAAACAGGATCCGAAATGTCTTCTGCAAGTCTCGACAAAATATCTCTATGTTCTTTTGATCAGATCTTGAAAGATGAATCTCATCTTACAAAATCCGACGAGTCCATAAAATCAGAAACTCCCTCATATCCTTCTTTCTAAAAGATGACTATGTCTTGTCACCTTTTTCTAACATCAAAGGTTCTAAGACTTTCAACATGGAAAATCTCTCTTTTTATTGTTTGACAGCAGAAGGACAAGCCTAGAAGGACTGCATAAGTTATCCAAGGAATAAAAAGACTAATGTATGCTTTATGGGAATTCTCTCAGTTATCCTCATCAAATAAAAGTAGATCTGAAAACCTTCCAGTTACTCATATCTCTAATAAGAGCTCAGATTCCTACTCAAAGGTACATTTTCCTTATTTATCTTTATCAAAGACTTTCTAAATCTCAAAGTCTAAAAAGGACCAAAATTAATAATTTTCTCTAAATCCTTAAGATCTTTGTTTGGATGTAAGTTTATACATTAATGTCTCAACCATTGCAGGGACCAGGTCATACTCAAATATGGTATTTGGAAAGTGGTTGTTCAAGACATTTGACCGATTGTGTTTCCCTGCTTAAGGACTATGTGTCTGAAAAGGGTCAATCAGTTACTTTTAGAGATAACTCTAAATGATCAACTCTTGGATATGGTACTCTTTCAAATGCTTCCATTTCTTTTAGTAAAGTGGCTTTTGTTCACCGTCTCAAACATAATCTTTTGAGCGGTAGTCAACTATGTGACAAAGGCTTATCTGTAAAATTTCTCAAAAATAAATGTCGCATTCTCACTTCAGAAAATACCGAAATACTTTCAGGATTTCGCAAAAATAATGTCTATCACAAAACTATTTTTTCTGAAAATGTTTGTTTCTTCTCAAAAGTCTCTCCTGGATAAAATTGGCGTTCACATAAACGTCTGTCTCACCTCAATTTTAAGACTACTAATAATATTTCTCAAAAGGGGATGATTATAGGTCTTCCCTCTTTGTTCTTCTCTAAAGAAAAGCTGCGTGTAGCTTGTGAAAAAGGAAAGCACTCAAAATCTAGTTTTAAATCTAAAAGTTGTTCCTGCATCACATCACCTCTTTTTCTATTACATATGGATCTTTGTGGACCATTGAATGTGTTAGGCCTTGGGGTAAGAAATACACTCTTGTAATTATGAACGAGTTCTCAAGATACACTTGGGTATTCTTTTTACAATCAAAGAATGAGGCACCTGAGAAAAAATGATTACTTTTATCAAACGGGATATAAGTTATGAACAATATCAAGGCCAACTCACTATGAAGTGACAATGGAACATAATTCAAGAACTTCACTTTTGAAGATTTTTGTTCAGAAAATGGCATTCTCATAATTTCTTAGCAACTAGAACTTCTAAAAAAAATGGGGTTGCTGAAAGAAGAAACCAAACTCTATATGAAGCAACCAAATCTATGATCAGTGGTGCTTGTCTCCGTACCTACTTTTGGAGTGAGGCTATAAACACTACTTGCTTTACTCAAAACAGATCTATCATTGGGAAAAAACAACTAAAGAATCCTTCTTCCATGGAAGAAAGTCCAACATCAGCTTCTTCCACACTTTTGGATGTATTTGTTACATTCTCAATGATAGAGATCACCTTGGAAATTTTGATCCCAAATCCGATGAAGGCATATTTATTATAGGATACTCTATTGTCTCTAAAGCATTTAGAGCCTACAATCAAAGAAGGAAATGTATCGACGAGTCAATACAAGTGCACTTTGATGAAAAGGGAACACCACCTTTTTCATCTTCTGATACCTTCAATGAAGAATAATTAAATGAGTGGATTTCTAGGCAATTATTGAGATCTAGTCATTCTTCCCCATTGGATTCCCTTTCTCATCCCCTACGAAACAACACAGTTTGTTCAAATCAGAATGATACCTTACCTAAATCTCTCAATTTTTCTGAAGCTCATCTCGTCTCAAATCAATCCACTCTTCTTGAGAATTCTTCTTCTCCTCCATATGATCCTCCACAAGATGAAGACTCCCCTCCTGTCTATGACTCCTCAGATAATGAAACATACATCATCAAACTCTTCCTCCTGCCACAAAATGGACAAAAATCCATCCCATTGATCAAGTTATTGGTGATCATCATCTAGAGTTAAAAACAGAATATCTGCCAATATGGGCTTATATGTCAACTTTCTCTCTCTTCTAGAGCCTAAGAAAGTTAAATAAGTCATTCAAGATCCAAGTTGGATAAGTGCTATGCAAGAAGAACTTCTTCAATTCGAACTAAACAAGGTTTGGAATCTTGTTCCAAAGCCGGTTGGAAAATCAATTATTGGTACAAAATGGATATTCCGAAACAAAATGGATAAAGATGGCATTGTAATCAGAAACAAGGCCAGACTAGTAGCACAAGATTATTGTCAAGAAGGAGTTGACTATGATGAAACTTTTGCTCCTATTGCAAGACTTGAAGCTATCAGAATCTTTCTAGAATACACGACTTACAGAAACTTCAAAGTGTTTCAAATGGATGTCAAGAGTGCCTTCCTAAATGGAAAAATTTCTGAAGAGGTATACATAAAACAACCACTCGAATTTGAAGATCATGTTTATCCCAACCGTGTATACAAGTTGGACAAGGCACTCTATGGACTCAAGCAAGCTCCAAGTGCATGGTATGAATCCCTCTCAACCTTTCTTTTTGAATATGATTTTCTCGTGGTAAGATTGATAACACTCTATTTCTTAATAAATATGGAGTTGATATCATTCTGGTTCAAATATATGTGGATGGAATTATCTTTGGTACTGCTAACATTTCTCTTGTGAATTTTTTTTCAAATCTCATGCATAGTAAATATGAAATGCATATGATGGGAGAATTAACCTTCTTTCTTTCTAGGGTTACAAGTTAAACAAATGAGTAATCACATTTTTATCAATCAAAATAAATATGTCAAGGATTTACTGAATAAATTTAACTTTGAAAATTGTTCTCCCATGAAAACTCCAATGGCTCCTCCTAATAAGTTGTTCTCTGATCCGGATGGAAAACCAGTTGATATAACTAATTACAGGGGAATGATTGGATCTCTTCTTTATCTCACTGCCAGTCGTCCAGATATAACGTTCTTTACATGTCTTTGTGCACAATATCAAGACAACCCTAAAGAATCACATTTTTTGGCTGTCAAAAGAAGTTTCAGATACTTAAAAGGAACTCCCAATCTTGGACTCTGGTATCCCTAAAATACTGGAGTCAAACTAGTGGGATTTTCGGATTCAAACTTCGTTGGATGCCATCTGCATAGAAAAAGTACCATAGGAAGTTATCAACTTCATGGAGAAAAATTAGTAAGTTGGTTTAGGAAAAAGCAAAACTCAGTTTCCACTTCTACAACTGAAGCTGAGTAAATTGCTGCTGGAAGTTGTACAACTCAAATCCAATGGATGAAAAATCAACTTGCTGATTATGACATAAGATTTTATGCTATACCAATTCTCTACGATAATTCTAGTGCTATTGCCATTGCCAATAATTCTGTACTCTATTCCAGAACCAAAGACATTGACATAAGATACCATTTTATTTGTGATCACATTTCAAAAGGAAATGTGGAAATTCACTTTACTACCATAGAACACCAACTAGCTGATCTTTTCACAAAACCTCTAACTGAATCCAGGTTCAATTTTTTAATCAATGAATTGGGAATGCTAAACCATGGAAGATTAATATACATATATTAATTCTCCAAGTTTTGTTTTTAAAAAGGGTTTAAATAAAATTTATCTTTTGTCAACATCTTTTCAAAATGGTGGCTAAAGTTTTCCATCATGACTTGAGAAAAACCATTATCTCAAAAGATTATTGGACTTTGTAAAGGTAACGTGTTCAGTAATCATGATAAACCCTGTTATCGGATTGATAAGTGTACTTTATCAAATCTTCTCGGATTGATAAGTGTACATTATAAAATCTCCTCGGATTTGTGTCGGATTCTTTCTTAACCTTGTTGTCCGATCAATCTGAATGTTCTCTAGTTCGAAGAATGTTACATTTAGATGCATCTTTTGATAATGTTTGAATCATCTACATGTGAAAAACATTCGAAAAATATTTTTCTTTCAAATATTATCTCTTGTCTCATCTATATGATTCATATACATTCATCGTATTCAATCATCAGAACCGAATAATTCTTCTGCTCACTCCGACAATTGGTTCTATTGAATTCTCTCTTAGCTTAAATCCTATATCTTAGGCAAGATCTTTTTTCAGTCAATCCAACAAACTAACCAGTCGGATTCTAGCTCTCTCTCTCTCTCTCTCTTTCTCTCTTTCTCTAAAATGTTGTCATCTCAAATCGCCAGCTCAAAACCCTAATGAAATCTAAGTGTCATCTTCATGCTTGCATGGTAGAATTGGAAGAGTCGACGCACCCCTCGAGTTTGAATTCTCTCTTACCAATGTTTTTCATAATGACATCTTACAAATATAAACCCCATGATAATCGTTGGAAGATCTCACTAATCTTCAAGATTATCCAATATCCCTCTAATCCTCTTGTTATTCTTCATCTTTCTCAAAACTCATCACCATGGCAGAAACTTCCATAGCATCTCTAAGTCATAATGCTCCACTAAAGCCTATTAAAATAAAGAATACTAACTATGTTAGTTATCTCAAGAAGGTCACCGGACATCCAAATCATCACATCATCATGGACTTCTTGTCCAATTCTCCACCGACTTATGCTCTTACCATCGAACCAAGAATGAGCAAGCTTCTTCTCACAAACTTCTAAACCTCGTGCACTTACAAAACCGAGTCTCAAGGTACTTGTGCTAGCACTCATGGTCCTGATGATTTCTCCTTCACTGTGAAAGATGTTGTTGAAGCACTCAAGCTTCCAAAACATGATTCACAAGATTTTCATAACCTTCCTGACAAAGCTGATCTTGAAGACGTGCTCACCATCATAGAATACATATACACCAAAAAGGGAGTACATGCCTCAGATGCTGGAAGCCTAGATCGGAAGATGTTTAGCAATGTTTGGTACTTTTTCTTTTCTCAACTTACTTTCTGTGTGAGTAACAAGACCACTGGGTTCGATCAGATACCCAGTGCCACTACCAAGCTTGCTTACTCACTGATTTTTCAAAAGAAAATCAACTTTGCTCAATATTTCTTTAATAAAGAAGATCATTGTACCAAAGAGACACAACGAAATACCGTACACTCGGTTTATCTATGTTCTCATTCTCCACAAACTTGGGAAGAAGATCCCTAGTGAGTTCACATTTGATATGCATCCATCAATGATGCATTTTCAAAATTTTAACGTGCAAGTCTTTCCAACGAATCCGACCATCCCTACATGTATGATCCTCTTCTCCCAAGACCCCTCATTAGAATGATCAGATTCTATCTGTAGAGATGCAACTAGACTTTTTCTAGAACCAAAATTGCATACCAAAATCCGCCCAGACTAATTTCCCCTGAACAAGTAATAATACTTGACCAACCTTTATACGACAACGAAAACCCTATTGACCCTTTATTGGATTTTAAATCTTGGATCCATCGAACCAAGTAATCCAATCCTTTCTTTATTCGAGATTCCTGTGCTAGACGACGTTTTGTCACCCACACCATCTTCAAACCTCAGATATGATGATGTTGCCCTTTCTGGACTTCATCTTTCTAAATTCTCTAACCACTGATTTGAGGAATCCGTAATCAACTTCCTTCACCAAGCCTTTACTTCTCACCTTCTGTAACGCTCGGAAAATCCAAAACTTCTTGACAAAAGGAAATCGAGCCTCAGAGGGGCCTTGGGCGAGAATGGTCGCGACTGTGACAAATGTCACAGTCGCATGTCAAGATCGCGGGGGCTTGGGGAGCCGCGGTACACCGCACGCGATTGTGACCCACGACTGTGACATGGGCACAATCGCCCGTCACAATCGCTAGAGTGGTACCGAAGGGGGGGTGGAGCTCGACGACAATGCCTTAGGGCAAAGTCGTAAGGCACAGTTGCCCGCGACCATCTGGAGGTATTTAATTCCACATCTGATCTCCAACTCATTTCTATCCAACCCTAATCCATTTCAAGAGATTTTTGAGAGCTTGGGTGCAATTCTTTCTTCCTCAAAACCCTCTCCTTACTTGATACAAACCTATAATGAGTTGGAGACATTTATGGTCCATCAAGAGCACTTTTGGAGCATAAGAGTGTGGAAATCCAAGCCATCAAGTCTCATTTCATCCATCTTCTTCAAACCTAGGGTTTCATCAAACTCACCAAAACCCTTTTCAATCTTTAGGTGGTTTGGTACTTGAGGTCCAAATTTGTGGCCCTAGGAGTGTATTGTTGATGGATTCAAGTTATGGTTGAGGTAACCTTCTCTTTTCTTCATCTATGGAAATTAGGGTTTTGATATGGTTAAGATTCTTATGTAAAAGGTTTGGGGGACAATTATAAATGTTTGTGTATGAATATTTACGGTTGGAAATTTGTGGATCTAGGTTTTAGAAGGATTTTTGCTTGTAGATTCAGATTTCTTCAAGGAAGCTCGAGTTGGGGTAAAATCTATATTTAGCCTAAATCTAGCAAGGTGAGTTCAAGTTGATTTGTGATAACATTGTACATGCCAAAATGTTCATTTTTAAAGTGTTTATGTGTTTTACTTGAAATTATCAGTTGTTAAGTTATTTGGGCATTTTGATAAATAAGTCATAATTGAAAGTGTTTTGATGATTTATTGCATAAATGGAGATTATTTGGTTAAAAGACTCTTTTAGCGTTTGTTTTGGAGAAATGCTTAATTTTGTGTTATGGATATTTTTGAAGGAATAAAATAAATTCATTTGTAAAGTAAATTGTCCTAATCTAAAATGTGTTCGAGTCATTCATGCATTTTGGAGCATGTGTTTGCATGACGCGAGTCGGTTGCGTTTTATTATTTGGGGAATGTTATTTGTTGGTCAAAAAAAGGTTTTTGAGAACTTTAGCTCGGTGTCGACTTAAAAGAGTCTTGGGGACAATTGTCCGGTTTTAATGGCTAAGTGTAGAGACTGGTTATGATTTACATACTAATGCACCTTGTTGCATATTGATGTTAATTAAATGCTCGGTGCGTTGGTCATTCATGTGTAGTCATGTAATGTTAGACTGTGTTGCATTGAATCCATAGGCATGTAAGTTAGTCTGTTTTGGGTGGTCAATTGGGTATTGTAGGGTTGGACTCCGGTACCCATGTTTTACGACCGAAAACTTTTCAAGTAGGCACTTGGAGGGTTGAGTTTGGAAAGGCTAGCGAGGAGGTAGGCACTAGGACCTCCGTCGCTTGAAGTAATGCCTTGGAGGTAGTCTTTAAGTGTGTCGAGCCTTCGGGGTGGAATTCTTTGTAATGTTCACCAAGGTCAACCGACTCTTGAGGTGAAACTTGTTAAGAAGTCGTATGGGCACTTGGGCTTTTATGTCGTGAGGTATCATGCGATTAACGTTGCAAGAGTGGCATACTTTTGTGTTCCTCCACTCTCAACGGATACGGGTCTCCCCCGTCATCAACCAATAACATTGTAATTATTAACGCCATACTTCATCATCATTTGGTTTGTGTGGTTGACTGTAAATGATGACCTTAATATTGGATTCCCTCCACTTATATTAAGGTTTGAATGAAATATGTTATCCCCACGCTTTGATATTTGGATTCCTTCCATTTTATGGTAGCATGAGTATTGGGTTTAGTGTCCATGTTTTCGGTAACGTATTTTGTATGTGGTTTATTAACCATGATTTATGGGTTAAGTATTGTGCCCCACTCGTGTTTTGGGTGTTTTGGGATATGAAGTTTCATTCATGTCTTCTTAAATTGGGAGTCGATTTATATTCACGTTTTGAGTGAGTTTTGGGTTGCATCACCTCATCAAAGAAGCTTTTTACATTGGGGCGTCCATATTTAAATCATGCGTATGATTGGAAATGAGTCATTTTCGTATTTAAAGTAAATCGTCTTGAAAGATTATGATTTAAGTTGTATTCTTTCCTTTTGCGATCTAATTATTCATATTGAAAACTCTTGAACTCTCTAGGCGTTAGCCTAACCTTTTTATTTGTCGACATGTGCAACAGGTTCCGGTTGGGAATAGTTCTAGTGACACTGTGAAGAGATGAGAGCTAGTTGTATGCTCGGGAAGTGAATAGCTGGGTAAGTCTTCCGCAATTATTATGGGATAGCAACTTGTATTTGGGATTAAGTAACACCCGACTCTGGTTTAGTCCTGAATGTCATTGGAGTTTAAATTCTTTGAGGTTAATTATAGAATCTTAACGTGTGGTATATCAAGTTTTGAATTGTAGGAGGAAGTTTTGTTCCTTACTTGATGCTATATCGAAATTTTTAATTAGTTGTTCTTTCCAAATTTAAGGGTGTTATAAGTTGGTATCAGAGCTTATGTTTGAGAGATTTAGGTGTTGATTTTGGATACCTAGACTCAAACTAGCGTTATTTTAAGTGTATGAGAGGGAAATTGCACCTATAAGCACTTCAAGATTGGATGTTTTGAGGTTGATGGAGTCACTAAGAACGGGAATCACGTCGAGGGTAGCAAGGATGATCATGTACGGTACGTTCATAATTGCACCTGGCCAGTGTTATGGTGAACCTACGAGTTACATGTGTATACTTGGACTACTGGGAGGTGACAACTGTTGGGGTAGTGAAGAAGTTTCTAAGTGGGTAGCCGTTAGAAGAGGATGATGATTTTAGCGTTCGTCACTTGGAGTGACAGTAAGCGTAGTGATTGCATTAAGTGGACCGTTTCGGGTCGGGACAACTGGTTGGATTAGAACCATAGACTCTTGGAATCAACATTATTCGCGGAGAATTTGTAAGGTGAACCTATGAAATCCTTGATTATTGCCTTAAGATGTTTGAGCGTCCGGATGACGATAGTGTGACTAAGAAATTGAGGAGCGTGTTTTCGAGATGTTGATTGTCGAACGACTTCACGTACAAAATTTATTTATAAAATAAATTACATCAATTTTTCTCATGTTTCCAAATCGCCATGTGGATTACATTACAAATTTTGGAGCAATGTTTTAGCACACACAAGGTTTTAAACCATGATTTCGAACATGCACAAAATTGTTTTATGGCATAAGGTTGCAAACTATGTTGAAGATTTTCTTCATTCTCATTGTTGTCCAACGCTATTTCGGATTTTGCGATGTGCGTATTTTGATGTTGTTTAGGGTCTTGGACAAGTAACTGCGGTTTATGACTTTAACATTGGATCTCCTCTGTTAGATTATGTTTTGAGTCAATTTGTATAGTTAGTTTACCTTTGTTTGTTTGACTTTTGATGTAAGCTTGTATAGAGGTCAAGGCTTGTTTGACCCTATATATAGCACTTCCTTGTCTTGTTTTAGTAAGTCTCTTGTAAGCTTTTAAGTCGTTTGACTAAGTCTTTTGTGTAAGCTTTTGTGTCTTTGTCATTCACGTATTGTAAACTTTTCTCTAAGAGATATATGACTACAATCTTTGAGCTCATATTTGATTCTTTGATTTTGATTGTTATTGCTTGAATTATGGGATCACAATTGGTATCAGAGCCTACGCAAATTAATCAGATAAATCAACATTCTGAGACCAACAATTGGTATCAGAGCCACATCAGATCAATCAGATTAATCAACATCTATTCATGATTTCGCAGAAAAAATTCAATTTCTAAGTGTGAAAAGTTATTGTTCATCGTTTATTGTTCCATTAATCAAGAATGTGGAATCATGATGATTTGAGTATGAATTTGATTGCACTGTGATCGCCAAGTATAGTAGAACATCTTTCATTCAGAAAGATTACTCAATTGAACAACAGATTGAAAGAATTTGATCAATTTCTCCATTTCTGGAAACTTTCCACTCGCGGACTGTCAAAGATCAAAGGGTTTCAATCATGGTTATTCTTCAAGAAATTGATTTCACAGGGTTGTTCTCGATGATATAGTGACCAATCGGACTAAGTTTCAAAGTCCAATTTGAAGTTTTGGGTGGATTTGTGTTGAAATTTGTGAAAAAATGTTCAAGATCCACGGAATTCGCACAAGTGATTAAGAACTCGCAGGCTGAAGAATTCGCATAATAGTTATGTTTATTGTTCCAAGGACAGAATTCACACAAGGGTTCATACGAGAAGTGAAGATTTCGCACAGAGCAACATACGAAAAGTGTGGAAATCGCATATGAGTCTGAGAAAATATTCCAAGGGAGGAATTCACATATATTCATACGAAGAGTTCAGAATTCGCATCCTTCTTTATGCGAAATGTGCAGAATTCACACATAGCCTTATGCGAAAAGCTCAGAACTCGCACATAGCTTTATGCGAAAAGCTTAGAACTCGCATATAAGCTTATACGAAAAGTGGAGTTTTCTATTTTTCTTATGCGAATTGTGTGTCTATGCGAATTATATTAGTTCATACGAATTGTTGCATACGAATTGTTCTTTGTGAGTGCCATACGAATTCTGTACTTGTTACGCGATTAGAACATCCAGAGTAGATCCGCAATCCGGACTACGAGGACCGGATGGAAGTCCTGTCATTGACACGTCATTGCCAACAATGAACACATGCCATGCAGTTGGTTCTACCACTGTCATGAGAATGGATAATCTATGTGATTCCGGTGTTACTCGCCCAAACTTTGTGTCTAAGAAAACTCTTGACGGCGCCTTAAAGGCTGTTGAAACCAGAATTTTTCAGAAAATTGAGGAGGAGATGAATGGAGTTAAACGTTTACTGAAAGGGAAGGATCCGATATCCGAACCTGTGCCTACTCCACAATCCAAGTCACTTCCAAATACCCAGCCTGCTGACTTATCCATTGATGAGCTGAAGTCGTTGCTATTTGCCAAACTTTTAGCACAAGCTCCAAATAACCAGCAAGATGCAGATCTTCTTACCCTTCTGCAACCCCACCTTGAACAACAACCACCACAATCTGTGAAACCAGCAGATTTGGTTAGTACCATTAAGTTCAATTCTTTTAAATCTGACATTTTGTTTGCTATGCCTGATCTCAAACAGGTTGTGCAAACTTCATGTAAAGCCCAAGCAACTGTTTCTACAGAAAAACATGATCATGATCCTGATAATGATCATGAGGGGGAGAATAGGGAGAAACATATAGCTGTTGGATCTGATGATGTTGTTTTGTTTGAGGAAAGAGCTGAAAGTGTTGAAAATGTTGAAAGGAATATTGATCATGGTAATGAGCAGAATGATCAAATGGAGTTAGTTTTATACATTGATGAAAGAGTTGAATCAAGGGTTGAAAAGCCTAAGATTGCAACTAGGCAGGAGATTATGGAGATTACTGGAATGCCAAATACTGATATCATTGTTCTTGAAAATGATGATGATGATGAAGTTGATGCCAAATATGAGATGTACTGGAAGATTAAGGAGGAAGAAGAAAAGAAGGATTTTGTTGACATAGTTTCAGATGATGAAGTAGTGGAAGTTACTGAAATTGTCAAAAGAGCTGAGGAGGTGCCAGCTTAAGAAGAAAGTGTACTTGATGACTTATTTGAGGACAGAGATACTGAGGCTTTGAATGCTATGTTTACTCAGAGTACTCCAGATGATCTTTATCTCAGTCCTATTCATGAACAAGTGCCCGAGCCAAGTACAATTGCCATTCCAACTGTTCCATCCTTTAGTACTTTTGAATTTTCTGAAGCCAATGTAAGACAAGCTGATGATGCTGAGCCAAATGTCAATATGAGTTCTGATGTTAATGTTGAAGAAGAACTGCCTTATCAAAGGAAAGCCTAATAATCCTGTAAATCAACCAGAGTTTGAGAGAGAGCCGCTACATAAGCCTATTGTTCAAGAACCAGAAGCAGGTCCTTCAGGTACTGTTGTAGTGGGTTCTACTCCATACACATGCTATGATGAATTTGGTCCTACTTTGGAAGAAATCAAAAGGATCAGAAGAGCTTTAAGAGTTCCATATCTTGAGGAAGGTGTTAAGATATTCGTGACCTACATCAGGCAGATAGATCAAGTCCAAATCATAGGGATTCAAGACAAATCTCCTGAATTTCAACAAGAATATGTTATGTTACTTCAGGCTGTTGGAAGAACCTGTAAAGATGTTAGAAGCAGAGAAGAAATTTTGCAAGTCGACAGAGTTACTTTAAAGAGGTATCAAAAGATCTGGTATCCTGAATTTGTAGTTCAAAGGAAGGATTTGAAGACTTATGTCTTTAATGAAGCTGACTATGCAAACCTGAACTTTAGAGATATTGAATTTATGTATCATGAGTTTAGAGGAAGAACCAAATGATTTCCTGAGGTTGTGTATGCTCTAGATACTATCAAAAGGTTCATTAAAAGACATATCTACTCTACCTACTGCTATGATTTTCAGCTAGGTATTGAGACCAACAAAAAGAGAATCAACCTGCTTGCACCTGATATGACTCATCATTTGCTTGAAGAAACTCCTCTCTACACAGTTCTTAGAAAGCCAAAACTAGGAGTTGTGTATGAGAATGTTGACAAGAAGCAGAAAAGGTTCATGAGAGCAACTGAAATTCCTAAGTATTCAGATGGTACTCTGAAAGATGTTGTTGAGAAACTACAAACTAAGCATGAAGAAAGTGAAAAACAAAGACTTGCTGAGAATGATCATATGCCCAGGTTGGAAAGGATTTGGATAGAGAATGTAATCAGTGCTATTAAAGGCATAAACAGATTCAGACAAGCCATCAGAAGGTTTGAAAGTTTCATGGGAATAAGGAGGACGTGCATGAAGAAGTGGACCAGTTGAAGACTAGCAAATTGATCAAAAAGGGGGAGATTGTTAGATCATGTTTTGAGTCAATTTGTATAGCTGCTTTACATATTTGTTGGATACAAGATTATTAATACTGAAGATGAAAGTCAAGCAAGTGAAAAGCTTAAAGTCAACTCTTAAGCATCAAAGTCAAGGTCTTTGTAATAAGTCAAAGTTAAAGTGTAATTGTTTTGTTTCTTTGTAATTGTTGTTTGGTATAAATAGGTTCCTTTGTTGTCTTTGTAAGGAAGGATGTGATAACATTCAGATTGTAGAATGAGCTGATTAGAGAAGAGTTGTATGGTATATCATTCTAGAGAGAGAAAGTGAGAGATTGTAATCTGTGTTCTTGAATTAATGATATGTGATTTCGATTTATGTTCATCTTGATTGTTTGTTTGATTAGAACTTGAATTATGGGAATAACAATTGGTATCAGAGCAGAAGAGATTCAAAAAATAGATTGATTTTGAAGAATGCTTGGTCGACATATTCAAGAACTCGCTAATCACTGTTCAAGATTCGAGTTTGTTGCTACAATGATGTTTTTGATCTAATTTTGGCATCATTGTATTCGATTTTACAAATATAATATGTTTAGTTTGTATTGTTTCATCCAATTCACAACGAATCGTATGAATTTTGGAATTTTCTTGTGTTTAGTTCGAGTTTTTGTATCGTACTGATAATGAATCGAATCTGTATTTTTAGTGTATTAGATCAAAATTCATTGTTTGTAAAGTGTTCTAGACATGAAATCGACGTGATCTGCAGATTTACAAGTCAATTGATAAAGTTTTGAGTCGAATTCAGTGGAAAAATCGAGTTTTTGGTTCGGACAAGTAAAGAACTCGCTAGATCTGAGAAACTCGTAGAGGAAGAACACGCATAATGCTGAAACTCGCAAAACTGAAGAACTTGCATGTCAAAAGAATTCGCTTGAAATGAAGAACTCGCAAGCTTAGTTGTGCGAGAAGTCAGAACTCGCAAGAAGCATTGTACGAGTTTGTACTGTTCATATTCAGTATTGTGCATGAAGTTGATTTTGCAAGAAGTGTTCATTGTGCGCGTTTACATTTAGCGCGAAGTGAAGATTGAAAAATTTTCTAAGTCTCGAACTCACAAAGACTCTGCGAGAAGTGTGTTGCCTACGAAAAGTCCAGAACTCGCACGTTGCTGTGTGCGCGAAGTAAGGAACTCGCAAGGTTCAGTGTGCGCGAAGCAAGAACACGCACGAGCCTGCTTGTGAGAACCTCAAAACTCGCATCATTCTTTGTGTGCGAAGTTCAAACACGTAAGTTACTGTTTTTGCGCGAAGTCTGTATCCTTTGTTATGCGAGTTCCATACTTAGAATTTTTCTGAGTTTTCTGAAATTTGTCCAAATTTGATTTTTTTGGTCCAGTTTATTTTTGAATTTCTAACGATCATTTCAAGTTCTTTTTGCAACAGGATGAAGGCTAATGATGTACAAAGGAGAATACGAAAAGTGGAAAGTTAATTTTTTAAACTTTGTAGATAAACATGAGCTGGGTTACTATATCAGATTATCATTGACTGAAGGAGAGATGAAACTCCAAATTCCGATAAAAGATTGTACTAAGGAACAAGAGAAAAGACAGAGAGCTGATAATATAGCTCGAAATTTTATGTCGGATAGTATTTCTCGTGAAATTTCTCATGAAATTTCTGGTCAAATAAATACCTACAATACGACAGGAAAAGCGTTATGGGATTCTATTGAATAGTTGATGTTAGGGCCAAAGGTGGTATTAAAAGGAAGAGAATTGGAGACTGAAAATAGGTTTCTGGAGAAGAAAATTTCTCAGATAGAAAGTGAAAATGTTGAACTAAAAGGAAAGATTCCTGATCTAGAAGCTCAAATTGTCAATATCCAGAAGCAAGATTCTTTTGAGAAGAATGAAAAGAAAGTTAAGGATTTGGAAAATGCAAATGCTGATCTTTATAAAAAGATTTCTGATCTGGAGAAAATTATGGCAAAAGAAAGATCAGTCTTTGAGAAAGAAAAGAAAGAGTTTGCTAAGAAATTCTTAGAGTTCTCTAGGAAAAGTTTTGAAGAGAATAAGATAGTTGAGCTTAAATGTTCTAAGCTTTCTTGTAACACCCCGGATTTCCGTTGTGTAACCTTGCTATTCTTATGTTAAGCTTTTGTCGTTAGCTCCGTGTTTGGTTGGTTGTCGTTTTGGATTTTGTGAAGTTGGGGAGAAACAGTGAGTTATGCGAGTTACACCGCGACTAGAGGTCGCGGCACAACCCGCGTAACCCTCTGTTGGTTATGGATTTTGAGAACTACGCGAGTTATACCGCGACTAGAGGTAGCGACACAACCCGCGAAACCCACTGGATGATTAGGGTTTTGGGACACGGGCGAGTTATGCCGCGAGTTGAAGTCACGGCATAACCCGCGAAGTTGCTTTGACCGCTTTAAGAGGTTCAGTTTCCCAAGACTTCCTTATCACAAATCTAAATATCTATTCTCTCTCTCTCTCTCTCTCTCTCTCTCTCTCTCTCTTTTCATCTTTCGATCTTCGAAGTCTCGTTTGATTTCTAGTTTTCGGTGTTTCTAGCAAGGGGTCGGTGTTTTAAGCTTCACCTCTTCGTCGTGATCGTTATCTGGTTTTCTAGGTTTTATTCCAAAAACCTATCGGTGAGTTCCTACTACCATTTTACAAACTTTATACATGTCAAAACTCTTATTTGCGAAATCTGAAGTATTTCTACGGTATGATTTTATGTTCTAAACATTTTGATATAAATGAAGTTTTTGGTGAATCTCGGGGTTCTCAGTCAGATTTGACCAAAATGACGGGTTCCGCCTTATTGAAGTAAAATGATGGTAGACGAGTTCTGATCCGCGAAGTTCTGAAGTAGTGTGCTCTTAGTATCGAAGGGAGAGAATTCCCAATCGATCTTCTACCAATGTCAATCGGGGGTTTTGATGTGGTAATCGGTATGGATTGGTTGACAAACAATCAGGCCGAGTTCGTGTGTTCCAAGAAGATGATTCGACTTCCCAACCCCTCTGGAGAGGTCGTGGTCATCTATGGTGAAAAGAGGATGGGTGAAGTGGCAATAATCACAATGGCAAAGGCACGCAAGTGCTTAGTAAAAGGATGTTCGTCTTTCCTAGCCTATGTGATTGATGCCAAGTTAAAGAAATCAAAGCTGGAAGATGTGAAGATCGTGCGTGAGTTTCCAGATGTCTTTCCGGACGACTTACCCGGGTTACCACCCGATCGGCAAGTAGAGTTTCGAATTGATCTTGTGCCTGGAGCAGCACCAATCGCTAAAGCTTCTTATCGTTTAGCGCCATCGGAGATGCAAGAGATGGTAGCACAACTCCAAGATCTATTGGAGAAAGGCTTTATAAGACCGAGTTCGTCACCTTGGGGAGCTCCGGTCTTATTTGTCAAGAAGAAGGATGGCACAATGAGAATGTGCATTGGCTACCGTGAGTTGAACAAGGCTACAGTGAAGAACAGGTATCCGCTTCCGAGAATAGACGACTTGTTCGATCAACTTCAAGGAACGGGTTGTTTTTCCATGATCGACTTACGTTCAGGTTATCACCAAGTGAAGGTAAAAGAAGAAGATGTTCCGAAGAAGGCTTTCAGAACGCGTTACGGCCATTACGAGTTCCTTGTAATGCCTTTTGGCCTGACGAACGCACCAGCAGTGTTTATGGACTTGATGAATAGAGTGTGCCGACCTTTCCTCGACAAGTCGGTCATTGTATTCATTGATGACATACTCGTGTACTCCAGGAGTGAGACAGAGCACGAGCAACATCTACGTGAGGTTCTGGAAGTGTTGAGAAGAGAGAGATCGTACGCCAAGTTTTCCAAGTGCGACTTCTGGCTAAAAGAAGTACAATTTCTGGGGCACGTAGTCACCCGGGACGGAGTGAAAGTTGACCCCTCCAATATTAAAGCTATGATGAATTGGGAGCCTCCTTAGAATCCATCCGAGATCCAAAGTTTCTTGGGTCTGGCAGGATACTACAGGAGATTTATCCAAGACTTTTCAAAGATCGTTTCTTCCTTGACAGTTCTGACTCGGAAGAATGTGAAGTTTGAATGGACTGAAGCCCAAGAGAAAGCGTTCCGAATCCTTCAAAAGAAGTTGTGCGAGGCTCCGATCTTGACGTTACCTGAAGGGTCGGAAGATTTCGTGGTATTTAGCGACGCTTCAAAGATGGGACTGGGATGTGTGTTGATGCAACGAGGCAAGGTGATCGCTTATGCCTCGAGGCAGCTTAAGATATACGAGCAGAATTATCCAACCCATGATTTGGAATTAGCGGCGGTGGTGTTCGCTTTGAAGCTTTGGCGACACTACCTATACGGCATGAAATGTACTCTATACATGGATCACAAGAGCCTAAAATATGTCTTTGATCAGAAAGAGCTGAATATGAGGCAAAGATGGTGGCTCGAGTTGCTCAAAGATTATGACTGTGAATTGCTTTACCATCCCGGTAAGGCGAACGTGGTGGCCGATGCGCTAAGTCGGAAGGACTATAGCGGAAGTATTCGAGCTACCCATTCAAGAATCGAGCTAGTGTCTAGTCTTGTGGAGAAGATCAAGACATCACAGATGGAAGCATTGTTGGAAGAGAATCTCAAAGATGAAGTCATGACGAAGCAACGTTTACTCTTAACGGAAGATAGCCGTGGAGTAAAAATGTTCAGCGGTCGTGTGTGGGTACCCAAGGTTGGGGGAAACCGTGAGATGTTGTTAGAAGATGCACACAAGTCTAAGTATTCCATTCATCCGGGAAGTACAAAGATGTACAGGGACTTGAAGCTGCACTATTGGTGGCCAGTAATGAAACTGGATGTAGCGCGTTACGTTAAGCGTTGTGTGACGTGTTCGCAAGTTAAGGCCGAACATCAGCGACCATACGGGAGTCTACAGTATTTAGAGATTCCCGAATGGAAATGGGAGCATATCACCATGGACTTCGTGACGAAGTTGCCTAAAACTCTTCGAGGTCACGATACCATTTGGGTGATAGTTGATAGATTGACAAAGAGCGCTCACTTCTTGGCCATGCGCGAGACTCTACCGATGGATAAGTTAGCAAAGCTTTATATCGATGAGGTGCTCTCGAGGCACGGCATACCATTGTCGATCGTGTCGGATCGCGACAGTCGGTTCACTTCGAACTTCTGGGATGGATTTCAGAAAGAGCTTGGTACTCGAGTGAAATTGAGTACGGCTTACCATCCGCAAACCGACGGGCAGAGCGAGCGAATGATCCAAACCTTGGAAGACATGTTGAGGTCGTGTGTCATCGATTTCGGGGGTAGATGGGACACTCACCTGCCTTTGGTGGAGTTTTCTTACAACAATAGCTACCACTCGAGTATCGGAATGGAACCCTTTGAGGCTTTGTATGGGCGAAAGTGTCGGACTCCCGTGTGCTGGCTTGAAGCGGGAGAAAAGCAGTTTGCCGGACCTGAAATCATGCAAGAGACTGCCAATAAGGTCAAGTGCATTCGTGAAAGAATGAAAGCGGCTCAAGATCGTCAGAAGAGCTATGCCGATAAGAAGAGGCGACCGATGGAATTCCAAGTAGGCGACCGCGTTATGCTTAAGGTATCGCCATGGAAGGACATTATACGGTTCGGAAAATGTGGGAAGTTGAGTCCCCGTTTCCTCGGACCTTTCAAAGTGCTTAAACGGGTGGGTTTGCAAGCCTACCAGTTGGAACTGCCACCGGAGTTGAGTAGAATACACAACACGTTTCATGTTTGCTACCTCCGGAAGTGTTTGGCGGTGGAAGACAGCGTCATTCACCTCTCAGAATTAAGGGTTGACGAAGGCAACCGTTGTGTGGAAAAACCCGATGCCATCTTAGAGAGAAAGTCTAAGAATTTGCGTCATAAAGAAGTCACCTTGGTCAAGGTGCAGTGGAAACATCATCGGGGAGCGAATGTGACGTAGGAAGCCGAGGAGGATATGAAGCGAAGATATCCTCATCTTTTCGAATAGTTAGGATTTCGGGGACAAAATAATTCCCAAGTTGGGGAGGATTGTAACACCTCGGATTTCCGTTGTGTAACCTTGCTATTCTTATGTTAAGCTTTTGTCGTTAGCTCCGTGTTTGGTTGGTTGTCGTTTTGGATTTTGTGAAGTTGGGGAGAAACAGTGAGTTACGCGAGTTACACCGCGACTAGAGGTCGCGGTACAACCCGCGTAACCCTCTGTTGGTTATGGATTTTGAGAACTACGCGAGTTATACCGCGACTAGAGGTCGCGACACAACCCGCGAAACCCACTGGATGATTAGGGTTTTGGGACACGGGCGAGTTATGCCGCGAGTTGAAGTCGTGGCATAACCCGCGAAGTTGCTTTGACCGCTTTAAGAGGTTCAGTTTCCCAAGACTTCCTTATCACAAATCTAAATATCTATTATCTCTCTCTCTTTTCATCTTTCGATCTTCGAAGTCTCGTTTGATTTCTAGTTTTCGGTGTTTCTAGCAAGGGGTCGGTGTTTTAAGCTTCACCTCTTCGTCGTGATCGTTATCTGGTTTTCTAGGTTTTATTCCAAAAACCTATCGGTGAGTTCCTACTACCATTTTACAAACTTTATACATGTCAAAACTCTTATTTGCGAAATCTGAAGTATTTCTACCGTGTGATTTTATGTTCTAAATATTTTGATATAAATGAAGTTTTTGGTGAATGTCGGGGTTCCCGGTCAGATTTGACCAAAATGACGGGTTCCGCCTTATTGAAGTAAAATGATGTTTTACTTGCACATTATGTGGTCGTTTGAAAAGAATGTTTATGAACTCATTTTAAATGATTTTCATTCTTACCAGAAGTTGAACTGGGAATAGCATTTTGTTTATAAAATGTACTTATACCATATATTTATTTATGGTCGGTCACATATGTTGTTGTGACGAGTCCTTACCATTACTAGTGGATCCCTAGGTTTTGGAGTAGACTGTTTTATTGGGAGGTAATATTCCCCATTTTGTAACTATGGATGCATATGTTCCTAGAGGGCAACTTGGTACGGTTATGTGAGGCCGGATACTAGCCATGGTTCATAGTGATCCTAGTGAAGGAGTATACATTGGTTTCCCTTGGGAGCGCGATCTCACCTCGTAGCACGGACTCTGGGTTCATTGCTGAGGACTCCAAGTGTTTAGCTCATAACTCAGAATTGTGGTCTACTTTGTGTTACACCACTATCCTTGGTAAAATGGTCCTTTTATCACCGTTTAAGAGTTTCGGACCGAAGAGGCCCGGTTATGGCGAAATGTTATCTTTATGAACTAAACCTTTATGAAAAGATTTCTTTATGATACTGATGTTTATATCTTTCGAGCTTTATAAACTGTATGTTCTCACCAGGCTTTAAAGTCTGACACTTTTCTCAAATGATATGTATAACAGGTTTCCCTTAGCGGTGGGATGCACCGGGTTTTGAGAGACGAGTTGGGTCTCGGGGCTTTTTGAGATGATTAAAGTGTTGATAGTTGGGCATTGTTAAGTCCCATTCTTTTGATGATTAATGGATGTCAACTGATGTAATCTAGATAGTTATGTTTAGATTAGTCTGTTGATGAATTCTAAATCCGTACAGGTTTTTGTAAAGTCTTAAGGACTGACACACCTTTTCGAGAGGTTTATATCAATATAGTTATCTTATTGCCTTATTTATGAAGTTTTAATTTACTCTGATTTTTAGGGTGTTACATTTCTCAACAAGTTTCTGACTTTGAGAAAGTAATCATTCTAGAAAGAGAGAAATTTGCAAAAGAAAAGAAGTCATTGAGCAAAAGAATGTTGGATTTTTTAAAGAGATATCTGATGGAAGAAAGAATGCTGAGAATGGATTTGAAGAAGAAAGAAGTATATTTGAGATAGAAATCAAGAAGCTGAATGAGAAGCTATCTGAACTGTCTGAATGTGCACTGAAAGAGTAGAAAGCGAATTCTGAATTCAAGAAAGAGATTGACCAACTTGTCAAAGAAAGAGATAGTTTTTCTTCAAAGATAAAAGAACTTGAAGACATTATTTCAAAGGTTGTGGTGACTGATCAAACGACTCCAGAGTCACAAATCCACACACCTAGAAATAGTTCAGCTGGTTCTAACAAGACCGCCTCAAGCTCACATCAGAAAACCGTTTCTTCAAGAAGGTCAGTTAAATCATTTGATCAGATTCGTACAACTAACATTTTCTATGATTGGAAATTAGATGGTTCAGGTACACATAGGAGAAGAATGAGATCTAATGAAGAGAAACTGGTATGGAGAGTAAAACCAGTAGATGAAGATGAGAAGAAGGAAGAAAAGAAAGGAAAGAAGGATGAGAAGAGTAACAAACCATTTGTACATGCATCAACAACCAAGAAGAACAAAGTGCTAAAAGGTAAACCTGGTCTCGCTTACTTGAGAGATCAATTGATCAGGTTGTCTAAGAAAAGGTATTGTTCTTACTGTTGTACTTATGATTTTGTACATAAAGCAAGTGATCATTACTGGTATGGTTCTTACTTGATTAATCCCAATAGAATTGAAACTCACAAACATGGACCCAAATACCAGTGGGTACCAAAGCCAAAGGATGATTCTGTGTTGCAGGCACCTAATGTCAAGGGGGAGTAAAGAGAACAAAGGCTTCTGAATACATCAGTTCAGGACCAATATTTCAACGGAGTTTGACTTCTAAACACAACAGTTCAGGACTCGTACTTAAATGCTAAAGAAAAGGATACTCCTAGGCTGATATGAGAACTGTACTCCGATACTCAAAAGAGGAAATCAACCTTCAAGGGGGAGTGAACATCATAAAAGCTCCTTTCCAATGTCTATTTGTTACACATAGTAACTTCGTGTTACTGACAGACATTATAACTGATTCATTTGTTGATTCAGGTGTTACATTCTATTTTGTCTGAATTTGCAAAGATTCGGATGAATATCTTTTTGGATCGACGGAGAATCAGAGGCTCAGTTCTAAAAGATCAGTGGTCAGAATTGATACAGACATTTCTTGTTGAAAGTTTTGATGATTTCTATGCCACAATCATCAAAAAGGGGGAGAAAAATAATGTGAAAGAAATGTCCGGAGAGAAAAGTTTGTATCATATATGTTTGAAGAAGGTCAAGAAATGTGTGAGAAGACTTCATGAAATATTTGTGTTCAAGAGTTATTTGTTTGAAGTTTGACAAAGATTGAAAAACTGAAGATAATTTCTTTCTAAGAGTTTGAAAGAAGTTTATATCAACCTTTGGGAGAATGTTAATATTCTTGGTGATCAGATTTTGAGAAGATTGCTGAAAGTTTTTGAAGATACAAAGTTTATCAAAGAAAGGGGAGAACGTCAATTTTTCATATTAATAGGGGGAGAGTGTTGATTGCTTGAGAAGATCTTGTTCACATCAAAAGGAGAAGATTCAAATTGAGCTTAAAAGAGAGAAGATTGAATTGCGATATCTTTTTAGAGATGATCTTGATCTAAAGAGGGAGAATGTTAGAGCACATATTTGTTGGATACAAGATCATTAATACTGAAGATGAAAGTCAAGCAAGTGAAAAGCTCAAAGTCAACTCTTATGCATCAAAGTCAAGGTCTTTGTAATAAGTCAAAGTCAAAGTGTAATTGTTTTGTTTCTTTGTAATTGTTGTTTGGTATAAATAGGTTCCTTTGTTGTTTTTGTAAGGAAGGATGTGATAACATTCAGATTGTAGAATGAGCTGATTAGAGAAGAGTTGTATGGTAAATCATTATAGAGAGAGAAAGTGAGAGATTGTAATCTTTGTTCTTGAATTAATGATATGTGATTTCGATTTATGTTCATCTTGATTGTTTGTTTGATTAGAACTTGAATTCTGGGAATAACAACCTTTGTTTGTTTGACTTTTGATGTAAGCTTGTATAGAGGTCAAGGCTTGTTTGACCCTATATATAGCATTTCCTTGTCTTGTTTTAGTAAGTCTCTTGTAAGCTTTTAAGTCGTGTGACTAAGTCTTTTGTGTAAGCTTTTGTGTCATTGTCATTCAGGTATTGTAAACTTTTCAATAAGAGATATATGACTACAATCTTTGAGCTCATCTTTGATTCTTTGATTTTGATTGTTATTGCTTGAATTCTGGGATCACATCCTCCACATATGTTAAGGTTTTGGACGAAGAGTTATCCTCCATTATTTTGGTGTTTGAGTTTTATTGAGAGTTTTATTCCATGTGATATTATTGATGTGACGTGGAGATTCTAATGACGTCCAATTGGGTTATTTTCCCCATGAGTTTTGTGGGAGCAGTTTGGTTGCATATAGTATACATGCCTACCTTATTTAGAATTTCTGTCATAGTGTTTTAGCCAATCTTTTTGAACGTTGAGAGCATATTGTTATTTGGGTTGAAACTTGAAACCGACGTAAATTGTTTTATATTTTAACCATATACACACATCACTGTGCTAGTTTTTTGAAATACACCATCTCATGCAAGTTTTGTTGTGGAATTTTATTCCGTGTCGTGACGTGACTAAAGAGGAAAAAAAACCATGGGAGTTTGATATCATGAAAATTCCGTTTTGAGCTTTGCAAGCATTTTGTTGTACATTGTTTTAATACGTAAAACTATTTCTTATTTATGGCGTAAATTGATGCATGTTGGACCATAGTGGCCCGTTTGAAAAATTGTTGTGCCTCTTTTGTTATTGTCACTATTAGCGTGAGTAATGATCAAATGCTTTTCGAAAAGGTTTTATATGTGTGGCACTTGTGACCACTTTGCACACCTACCGAGTAAACGGTAGTGGATTCTTTTTTTTTCTCGTACGGTTAATTGTTATAAAGATTTTGCGTTTGAAAAGTCTTATAAATTTCAAATTGACACGCTAGTTTGAAAAACCTTGAACTCATTAGAGCTATAGATTTGAACACGCTTTTGTGAAAGGAGTTGTAATCAGGGACTAGAGGAGTCCTTGGGAATTGAAAAGGTGGATGATCCAAATTGTGGACATGTTTGAATTTTGGGGATTTCAGCCTTATGAGTGGGTCACGTATGAATGTAGGTACTAGATTTGTGCTTTCTCCCATCTAATTAAGTGGTGATATTTATGTTTCGGTGAATCTTCGGGTTAAATCCTGATGTGGATGCTTGCGTATGGTTGGATTGATCTGATGGGTTCTTCGTTCGACGACATGTTATGTGTTGGTGGTGTTCCATCTTAAAGAACCTTCACGAGTAAATGAAATATTGTGGTTCATTGTTGAAGATGAAAGATTGGAATTTTAATGTCATGTTAGGTGTCAACTTTAATTCTACAATGCAAACAAGGGATTAAATATTTGGCGGTACACCCACATTTGCAGTATAGTTATTTTGAGGATGGGTGTTGACACTCGATTTTGAGGACAGTAACCGTTGAGGTGCCTCAGTGCATTTTCGATAAATCATTTGTGTTCGCAAGTTAAGTGGTAACTTTAAGGAGAGTAGATGTTGGTAATTAGGGGTCGATCATTGGTAATTCTGTAATCATCAAGGAATTCGCTGATTTGATAATCGATGTTTTAATGCATTCTGGGAATCGTGTCACTGTGGAGTTTGGAAGAATCGACTAACTGTAGAGTGTAATGGTACGTTTCTGGGTGAAACATCATACCAATGGTTTGAATAAGAAAATTTTGAGAATCCGTAGAAATGTTGTGATGTGGGTGAATCGTTTCTATAAAGGGTATTGTAGTCTTGACGACATAAAGATAGTGCAGCGTGGTTCATCAAAGGGCCGATTAGAAGCGTTTGAGAACAATTCCCTTAGGTACCACCGATGGAATTGGTCGTCTGAAGTCGTCAGCTACTCTCGAGGTAATATGAACCACCTAAGGTTGGGAGGCACCCGAGATCTTATTATTGAAAATTGTGCCAACAAAGAGTTAACGTTCAAACCCGATATCGGTGATGGGTGTTAGGAGATGATGTGAATTTAGTATTGTTCATCGTAGGAACCGTAGTGCCATATTTGATCAGGAGGTAGCCGGGCTCTGTGAGAGGACAAGCTATGTCGAGACACTTTCTGGGAAAGAAAGCCAAATGATTCGTGGAATGATAATTGTTGGGGGTTCATACACCTGATTTGCTACCCTCCTTGAGAAGGATGGATAACAAGTCATCTATCTGCCTTGAGAATTTTCGGTTTAAGTGCTTAGTGGAAAAAGAAATGGTATGACGTCGATGTCAGGAGAACGCTCGAGCCGAAGTTTGATGGGTTTGGGAATGACCGACTTATGAAGAATCAATAGATCTTGTTAAGTGTAACATTAAGGTGTTATGGATAATGCTAGATTTCGAGGACGAAATCATTTCTAAGGAGGGGAGGATTGTAACGCCTGGAAAATCCAAGACTGCTTGACGAAAGGAAATCGAGCCTCGGAGGGGCCTTGGGCGAGAATGCCTGCGACTGTGACAAATGTCACAGTCGTATGTCAAGATCGCGGGGGCTTGGGGAGCCGCGATACACCGTGCGCGATTGTGACCTGCGACTGTGACATGGGCACAATCGCCCGTCACAGTCGCTAAAGTGGTACCGAAGGGGGGTGAAGCTCGACGATCTTGCCAACGACAATGCCCTAGGGCAAAGTCGCAAGGTGCAGTCGCCTGCGACCATCTGGAGGTATTTAATTCCACATCTGATCTCCAACTCATTTCTATCCAACCCCAATCCGTTCCAAGCGATTTTTGAGAGCTTGGGTGCAATTCTTTCTTCCTCAAAACCCTCTCCTCACATGATACAAACCTATAATGAATTGGAGACATTTATGGTTCATCAAGAGCACTTTTGGAGCATAAGAGTGTGAAAATCCACGCCATCAAGTCTCATTTCATCCATCTTCTTCAAACCTAGGGCTTCATCAAACTCTCCAAAACCCTTTTCAATCTTTAGGTGGTTTGGTGCTTGAGGTCCAAATTTGTGGCCCTAGGAGTGTATTGTTGATGGATTCAAGTTATGGTTGAGGTAACCTTCTATTTTCTTCATCTATGGAAATTAGGGTTTTGATATGGTTAAGATTCTTATGTAAAAGGTTTGGGGAACGATTCTAAATGTTTGGGTACAAATATTTACGGTTGGAAATTTGTGAATCTAGGTTTTGGAAGGATTTTTGCTTGTGGATTCAGATTTCTTCAAGGAAGCTCAAGTTGAGGTAAAATTTAGATTTAGCCTAAATCTAGCAAGGTGAGTTCAAGTTGATTTGTGAAAACGTTGTACATGCCAAAATGTTCATTTTTAAAGTGTTTATTTGTTTTACAAGAAATTATCAGTTGTTGAGTTATTTGGGCATTTTGATAAATAAGTCATAATTGAAAGTGTTTTGATGATTTTGCATAAATGAAGATTATTTGGTTAAAAGGCTTTTTAGCGTTTGTTTTGGAGAAATGCTTAATTTTGTGTTATGGATATTTTTGAAGGAATAAATAGTATAAATTCATTTGGAATGTAAATTGTCCTAATCTAAACTGTGTTTGAGTTATTCATGCATTTTGGAGCATGTGTTTGCATGACGTGAGTCGGTTGTGTTTTATTATTTGGGGAATGTTATTTGTTGGTCAAAAAAAGGGTTTTGAGCACTTTAGCTCGGTGTTGACTTAAAAGAGTCATGGGGACAATTGTCTGGTTTTTAATGGTCAATATAGAGCCTGGTTATGATTTACATACTAATGCACCTTGTTGCATATTGATGTTAATTACATGCTCGAGTGCGTTGGTCATTCCTGTGTAGTCATGTAATGTTAGACTGTGTTGCATTGGATCCATAGGCATGTAAGTCAGTCTGTTTTGGGTGGTCAATTAGGTATTGCGGGGTTGGACTCCGGTACCCATGTTTTACGACCAAAAACTTTTCAAGTAGCCACTAGGAGGGTTGAGTATGGAAGTGCTACTGGGGAGGTAGGCACTAGGACCTCCCCCACTTGAAGTAATGCCTTGGAGGTAGTCTTTAAGTGTGCCGAGCCTTCGGGGTGGAATTCTTTGTAATGTTCCCCAAGGTCAACCGACTCTTGAGGTGAAACTTGTTAAGAAGTCGTAGGGGCACTTGGGCTTTTATGTTGTGAGGTGTCATGCGATTAACATTGCAAGAGTGACATACTTTTGTGTTCCTTCACTCTCAACGGATACGGGGCTCCCCCATCGTCAGCCAATAACATTGTAATTATTAACGCCATACTTTATCATCGTTTGGTTTGTGTGGTTGACTGTAAATGATGACCCTAATATTTGATTCACTCCACGTATATTAAGGTTTGAATGAAATATGTTATCCCCAAGATTTGATATTTGGATTCTTTCCATTTTATGGTCGCGTGAGTCTTGGGTTTAGTGTCCATGTTTTCGGTAACGTATTGTGTATGTGGTTTATTTAACCACGTTTTATGGGTTGAGTATTGTGCCTCACCCGTGTTTTGGGTGTTTTGGGATCTAAAGTTTCATTCACGTCTTCATAAATTGGGAGTCGATTTATATTCACGTTTTGAGTGAGTTTTGGGTTGCATCACCTCATCAAAGTAGGTTTTTACATTGGGGCATCCATCTTTAAATCATGCGTATGATTGGATATGAGTCGTTTTCATATTTAAAGTAAAGAGTCTTAAAAGATTATGATTTAAGTTGTATTATTTCCTTTTGTGACCTAATTATTCATATTGAAAACTTTTGAACTCATTAGGCATTAGACTAACCTTTTTATTTGTCGGCATGTGCAACAGGTTCCGGTTGGGAATAGTTCTAGTGACACTGTGACGAGATGAGAGCTAGTTGTATGCTCGGGAAGTGAATAGCTGGGTAAAGTCTTCCGCAATTATTACGGGATAGTAACTTGTATTTGAGATTAAGTAACACCTGACTCTCTGGTTTAGTCTTTGTATGTCATTAGAGTTTAAATTCTTTGAGGTTAACACCCGCCGCTTCGCTAAAGAAGCTTTCCTCTAACGTCGGACTCCTCTTTTCATCTTCCCATACTGCTGAGTGGGAGAAAACTTGCAAACCGATCTCCAGCAACATGGAAAGATATCGGAGTGAGGGGGAGCAAGTTGAGGGAGAGCAAAGGAAAGGAAAGAGAAAGCTCATTCCTAGTGAAGATGGGATCAAGATAAGAAAACATACAAGATGACCGGATTCAATATTCTTTTGGACTTTTTTTGTAATGTAATTCATGACTTATTTTATATCCCAAAAATGATATTAAAGAAGATTAATTAAATGTTATATTTTTCTAGTGTATTAACTTTGTACATATTTTTAGTTTTCCTCTCTATAATCCAATGAAAAGAACAGAAAAAAGAATGAAAAGAAAACAAGACAAAACAAAACAAAAAAGAAAGAAAGAAAAAGATAATAGAAAAAGCAAAAAACAGAAAACAGAAAATGGCAAAAAGAATCCGAAAATGGATCAAAAGGAAATTTATAAGTTCGGATTTTGTATCCCCTTTATGAGTTTTAGTACCATTTTTTTATTCCTAAGTATTTCACTTTCTCTGTGAATATCTATTTGTATTATATACAAATAGAAGGAGAGATTGATAAGTCTCAATCATCAAATGTACATAATACATATAGACATTCAAGGATTAAACACTTAGAAATAAATTATCTTCTTTGTCAACAAAAAATGTCCAATCCGATGTATACTTCAACCATCGGATAAGACACTCAATAAGGTTTAAATTCGATGAAGGAATCAGAACCTATGAAACATCGGATTTATAACCATCAGATTTAATGTATTCGAATAAAAGTCTCAATCATATGAATGCTCTTAAGCAACCATCAGATTGATACTCTCAACAGATTCCCATACTCCTCTGACTTATTCCATGCATTTAATCTCCAACACATCTATTTTTCAATAATGTCTATAACTGGTAACTGTTGTATACCTTATACTTTAGAATAGATAAATCAGATTTTTACTTGTAAATGTATTATTACAATATGTATTGTTCCAAGAGTGAAGAAGCCTTCAGCAAAGTCGAAGATTAGTTGAAGAGTGGTCAGATCGTCACCAAATTGGGTTGGTTTGTCATCTAGCCAAAAGAAGATCAATACAAGATACAGTCAGTATGTAGTTTGACAAATACTACTACTGGAAAGCCGAATTTGAAGTACAAATTTGGCCAACAAGTTTGGTTCACCAACTCTTCCTGACTCTCATCCTAAAGTATGGGAACATGCAACGGCATGTCAGTTTAAGTATGTTCTAAAGTATTAATTTTAATACTTGTCACACTTTACTGTTCCCTCTTCATATAAAAGGATGGAAATGGTTGACAAGTGTCTACATTAACTCAAAAGGCTGAAATGAAAAGTACAAACATGCATGGATCAACAAATCCGATGAAAACATGTGTTAAAGTTGAAGGAGAGCATTTTAATGCAATGAAGGCTATAAAATAACTTGATTGTGTTAAACTGCAAATCACCCATTTTGAAATAACATATCTCTGTGATAGCTTCAAAGTAAATTTCGCGTCAATATCTGAGAGTTATCTTAGTCTCTCAGATCTGAAGAGAACCTTTTCTTCTCTCTTTCAATGTGTGTAACACCTTAGGCATATCCCATATCGGCCGTGGACAGAAGTGATGCTGGGTGTTATAAGTAATATCTTGGCCTTCCTATCAACAACGCGTTTTGGGGCCACAAGCACGTCAGGTTCTGGGAAATCTGAGGTTAAGCGTGCTTGGGTGGGAGTAGTCCCAGGATGGGTGACCCCCTGGGAAGTTTCTCACCAGGTCGCCAGAAACAAATCCGTGCGCTACACGTTGGTTTAATCCAGGGGCAAAGCGGACAATATTGTTGTCGAGGCAGGCGAGATGTTACAGATGGTATCAGAGCCACTCCTGTGCCGTTCGGGATATGGGGAAAACCTCATCGAGGACGATGAGTCCCAAGGGGGGGTGTTTGTAACACCTTAGGCATATCCCATATCGGCCGTGGACAGGAGTGATGCTGGGTGTTATAAGTAATATCTTGGCCTTCCTATCAACAACGCGTTTTGGGGCCACAAGCACGTCAGGTTCTGGGAAATCTGAGGTTAAGCGTGCTTGGGTGGGAGTAGTCCCGGGATGGGTGACCCCCTGGGAAGTTTCTCACCAGGTCGCCAGAAACAAATCCGTGCGCTACACGTTGGTTAAATCCAGGGGCAAAGCGGACAATATTGTTGTCGAGGCATGCGAGATGTTACAATGTGTAAATTTGTCCCCTCAGATAGTTTAGGATAAAGGTCTTGCCTTCTAACTTCCGCAACATATATGTAATTTTATTTTTGAAATAAACTAAAATTAAAAAGGGCTAACTTAAAGTGTTTGTATTCAATCCCCCCCCCTCTACAAACACTTTATGTATGAGTCATTGTGGTACAGGACCGACAAAATAAAAATAATTGGGTAAAGACTAAAATATGTAAAATTGGACCCATAAAGTTTCGGAATTGGTACACCCTCTCGCATGAGGCAGGACCTCGTGGAGGAAGAAACCTAACTTGCAAATACTGTACAAAGTCGTCGCGATGTAAAATATTGTTACACATCAATTGTTTTTTAAGGATATATAGGTGAAAATCGAAAGGGATGAATAGGTTCTCAAACTTTTAATGATAATTGACAGTTTTCATTTTCAAAAATGTAATGCAAGATTAACAGAGCTCAAAAAATAGGCAATTTGCAATTCAATACACGAAAAGGTAAAAAGGTTTAAGGGATAATAGAATTATACCGCGATTTAGGAAGATTCATACCCCTTATCCTACTCTACTATCCAGATCCTCACCTTGAGAGTGGATCACTAAATATATAACCTTAGTCTTTAACAGTAGAGACAAAAACGATATATACAAGAGTACTTTCTGACAATCGCTCAAGTTGATAAAACACGTATCAAAAAATATAATCTAGCGAACAGTCTAACAACAAGATAACTAAATCACATACTAAGAATAAGATATATATTCAAGTGATTATCATCGCCTTGTCAAAATGTGTACATCAAGTTGTATGACAAAAGATCTAAAAATATCACAAGACCCTTCTTTTACAGCTCTAAATACGAGAGTTCAAATTCTAGTAGAACTTATTATACGAAAGTCTGCATAGATGATCATTTGACGTATGCATGAAAAAGTCCAAACTTCTTCAATTTAATGGATCCGTATTTATTTCCTCTTTAATTTGAAATTTTTTATTCTCCTTTTGTATGAACACACAGAAGTAGGGTCAGGTTCACGTGAGACCAAGCTGTTTCCGTGAGACCGCGTGAGACCAAGCCTTAAAACATGAAACTTCACACCGAAACACTGTGAAGGTAAAAAACATTCAAACCTTCATAATGTAATCACACTATGAAGATAAAAAAACCTAAACCAAGTTAAAAAAAAATCAAACCTTCACAGCTAAAAGGTTGTAAAGGTATACCCGAACCTTCACAGTGAAGATGCTGTGAAGGTAAAAAAACGAACATTCACAGCGAAAAACACCGTGAACGTAACATTTACGGTGTTTTCCCTATGAAAAGTTCGATTTTTTTTACATTCACAGTTTTTTGGTGTGAAGTTTCATACTTTAAAGCTTGGTCTCATCAGTCTCACAGAAACTGTTTAGTCTCACGCGAACTTAAGTACACATAAGTAACCTTTGACTTTTGCATAAGAGATGTTTGAATTTCAAATGTCATTGAAAATACTCATAATTATCACTTGAATTTACTTCTTCACTTGAACTCATAAATTGATCCTTAAGATTTCTTCAAGCGGAAGCATTTTCAAGGTTGGATTTCTTCACCATCATTATTTTTAATTTGTTTTAATTATATTATTAAATATGTAATTAGTTATTTTTTCTAGATGTTATTAAAATATATAAAATAATCATTGAATTCTAACAAAATACTTAATTTTTTATATAAAAAACATTATATTATTAAGGCTAAATTAAACAAATTTATAAAAAAAAAACATTATCATTTTCTCCAAATCATTCAAAATCAAAAACAAAAAATAAAATGAAACATTAAAATCTTGATGTATCTCGTTGCATAGTATCTCGCATAATCATCTATTTGTGGAATGAATACTCATTTATTAATATAACTATTTGTTTTTTTGGTGGATGGTTTTATAAAATAGATTTTATATTAGCATAATCTATTTTAAATGTAGATTTTACATTTAAATCTATATTAATGAGATGTAATATAAAATCTTTTTCTTCCGTATTTTTTTTATATTGCATCTCATAATGATTTTTCCATATTTTATTTTATAAAATCTTTTTACATAATGAGATGTAATATAAATTCTTTTTTTTCCGTATTTTTTTTGCTAATATGAAATCTATTTTATTTTATAAAATCTACACGTATTTTATATTAGCATAATATAAAATCTACACGTATTTTTTTTTTCATGAGCATTAAAAAAAGAAAAAAAAAAGGTTGATATGAATTAAAAATAAAAAATAACGAGATACATTAATAAATTATCGTATTCTTTAAAATAAAAATATTCTGCAATACTTTCCAAATTAACCAAGTGTAAAGAAAATAAAATAGACTCGATGTAGATATAAAAATATTCTTCCATATTTTTAATATATTTACATTTAAATGTAAAATCGAAAATGAAAATAAAAGATTTTAAAATATTCTCTACATTCACTATAAATATATATAACTTCTCTATGTATCATCCGAGTACAAGAAGAAGACGAACGGTCGGGTGTTAATGTCAGAACCTGCAACTGAACAAAAAGTATTCCACTATATTTTTGTTTCTTTAAAAAACTACTTTTTTATATTTTATTTTATTTACTGAGGATTTGTTTATATTTTTCAAAACCCACAATCATATTTTTCGAAGTAGGGAATAAGATATATATACATATCTTTATTTTTATCGATTAATACTATGAGATCTTGAAGTCAATAGTCAGATAAATATGTTGTGATACATGTCGTTTGAGTTTTAAATAATATAATACAAAACTATTACCAACATTATTGTACAAACTCATAACAACAAACGATTAAGAATATATGCAAGTTAACCACTTATGAAAATACATTCGTTTTTCACATTGTATTTCATTATCTGTTAACAGAGAAATTACGTTTCATTTTAACTCGGTTCAATATTCCAACAAAAAATTTATCTTCCCGTGCAATGCACGGGCCCAACACTAGTTTTTAATTAATACTTTATTAATAAGTTATCGCAAACAATTGTTGAAGGAGGCTGTAATTGTTGGATTGTACTTAACAAATATTTTACTTATTATAAATTAATAAAGTTATATATACCATTTTAATAAATTTTTTTGTTTAATTAATAAATTTTCATGGTTTCAATGACCTTAATTTATGGAATTCCAACAGTATATTGTTAGGAATAGTAACTTTCAAAATCTTGTTTGTTTCTTAATATAATTACGAATTATTTTATTTATAGGTGAACAAAAACCGGGTCTTACACCAGTCATAATTATAATCAAGCCCGCTTCTTGTCGTTCCTTCCACAACCGGCCCTAGTCATAATATGTCCCTCTCGATTAAAAAAAAAAGAAAAAAATCATAACCGGTGCAACCAGCTTTAACCCTATTTTAATTTTAATTTTTTTGGTTTTTTAGTATGTTAAATAAACTTAAAATTTATGTATTTGTGTTTTGAGTAGAGTTACTTTTAAACATTTATTTACATACCTTGTTTTATAAATACTTTGTTTACTCCGATCAAATATTGTATTATCATAAAACACGAGAAATTGGGTTTCAAGAACATAGACAATTCTTTATTTGAGCTTTTAAAGTGTCTTAATTAATGCGAATAAATCATCAACTAAAAACGTAATACTCAAGCAAAAAGGCAAAATGGTCCAAGGAAAATAAAATAAGACACTTGATTTGTGTGAATAAATCGCCATCTCGTGAATAGCCTTTTGACACGTTAATGTTGTTGAACGTTAATGTTACAAAAACCTTTTCTCCGGTGGTCAAGATGACAAGTATTCGAAGCCTTATTGCAACAACGATTAAGTTTCGTTGTGCGATATTTCAATTGGATGTAAATAACGTTTCCCTATATGGTAAAGACATCTATATGCGTTTGAAACTGGACGGGACTAGACAAGACATGACATAAACGGACAAATAAGAGTGAGGTAGGTGGGTAAAAAAATTGTACAAGGTTTTAGGGATTTATTTTGATATGAATAGCTTAGTTTTTTTTTTGAACAACGAAATTTTATAAAACTTGCAAGAAGCTAGAAAAAAACACAATTACAAAGAAATAATGGCAGAAAGGACTTGTATGCCAACCAACCCAATTAATAGGCAAATTGCTACGATTTACCCAAAAGTAAGCACGAGTTGTAATATTCCCAACAATCGTTGCCTTCTTTGGCTTCGGGTTGCCAAAGAGAGTACCATTCCGAAACACCCATATAGACCACAAAGTGGTAAGCATAACGGTCTCAAAGCACAACAAAACTTCCTTCTACAACTTAATTGAGTCAAACCAAGAGACCTAATCCGAATAAGAATGGAGATTCGGAATATCCATTTGCCACCAACGACCAATAAGAACCCATAAATCTTTAGCAACAGGACATGAAAAGAAAATATGACTGCAGTCCTCCACCACCAAATCACAATTAGGACAAAATAGAGACGAAACATTGATACCTCTTTTATCCAAATTTATCCGAGTAGGGAGCCGATTGAGATACAACCGTCACGCGGACATATTAACTTTGATAGTAATAAGTCTATTCCATCTAGTAGGATGAGAATCCACCTCCAAATGACTAGAATTAATTAAACGCCTAGCCGAAACCACTGTATAATTACCCGACCCGTCTAACAACCACACCCATCTATTCTTTTGACGGGAGGGCACAAAAGGTAGACAAAATTCGTTGTAGTTCACAAAATTGGACAACCTCTACCCCACCTATCGGGCGCCCTTCGTAGACACACATCCCACCACCCTAACTCCAAACGAGACTTGACATTCGCCGATTTATCCAATTCTAAAGTGTAAACTCTGGGAAATTGTATTTTAAAAGGAGAATCTCCAAGCCAAACATCATCCTAAAAAGCAGTCAAAACACCATCACCCACCTTTTTCTTACAGAGAGAAAAAAGGTCGATGCCTTTGTTCTTTAGAGAGTTTATCGTTTTTATGATAGAGACCCATGTGGAGTTTGAAAATTGTGTAGGCAAATTCGAACCAATTAGACCTTTCTCTCCATAGATGAATTTAATAATTTTAACCCATAGTGCATCATCCTCCAACCAAAACCGCCAAATTCACTTGAAAAGCAAAGCATGGTTAAACGCCATAATGCTGTCAATACCAAGTCCTTCGAATTTGAGACTAGACATAGCTTTTTTCCACTTGATCCAAGACATTTTCTTTTCCTCCACATCACCACTATTAAAGAATCTATTCCGGACAGATTCCAATCCTTGATCAACCAACCTTGGGATTTCGTAAATAGACATGAAGTAAGCAGGAAGGCTCCCCAAAACAGACTTTAAAAGGGTAACCCGACCACCAACCGCAAGAGTGTTAACTTTCCATTTGGAAAGTTTGGCCAAGAATTTATCGGACACCACCTTCCAACCCACCATTTCGGACATATTACCCCCAACGGTTAACCCTAAGTACGAAAAAGGAAGCTTCGATCCACCACATCCAACACTAGAGGCCATGAACTCAATTTCTTGTGATTCCACCCCCACACCAAAAAGTTTGCTTTTATGAAGATTAATTTTAAGACCCGAGATAAGGAAAAAACATCTAAGATTGCGAACAATATTCAATAAAGACCATTCACCCAGAAATATCGCATCATCCGCATAAAAGAGGTGGGAAAGAGGGTACCAATCTTTACCAATAACAGCACCCCGGAAGAGATTTTTTTGAAACCGCATCTTGAATAATGATAATGACATGTAATCCTTCCATGGCTAAGATGAAGAGGAAAGGGGAGAGAGGATCTCCTTGCCTTAATCCTCTATGAATGCAAAATTCCTTAGTCGGAGAACCATTAACGAGAACCGACCCCATCGAATCCTCGAGGCATCCACGAATCCACCCACGCCAAACTATGCCAATTTTCGCTAGAATTAAATCCAAGTAATCCTACCTTAAACAAACGTACGCTTTCTCAAAATCTACTTTAAGAATCAAAAGCTTAGACTGAATTTTTTTATACCAATCTATAACTTCATTCAAAATTAAAGGACCGTCAAGAATCTGGCGTCTTTTTATGAAAGAGGATTACTGGCTACTAACAATATCCCCAATAACCATACTAAGCTGGTTAGCAAGAAGTTTACCAATAATTTTATATTTGGCAACCTATAAGACAAATTGGTCTATAGTCTTTAACAAATTTAGCATCATGGGATTTCAGAATGAGAGCAATGAAAGAAGGGTTACAATCTTTTGGGAATCGACTGGATTCAAAGGAATCACCCACCAGTTTCACCACGTCGTTTTCAATGAAGGGCCAATATTTCTTGAAAAAATGGAAAGTAAAACCATCAGGTCCCGGGGATTTATCCGCTCCACAATCCCAAACGGCTTTTTTAATTTCATCCCATGCAAAAGGCTCCTCAAGAAAGGAAGCTAAATCCGAAGACAAAACGTTCGAGAAATCTCTAAATTTGACCCCCCCCCCCCTAAACTAGTGTTGAACTGATCTTGAAATGGGAATAAAACTCATCTTTGACCTTGGTTGGCTCCGTAACTCGATCGTCATCAATCATAACACCATGAATGGTTAATTGTCGTCTTTTCTTTTTAAGCATTCCATGGAAAAATTGGAATTCTTATCTCCTTCAACTCCCCAACAGATCTTAGCTTTTTGCACCATATCCAAATTTTCTACTCTTTCCAAGTCACCCAAAGTCTTCATAAATTGGATACGAGAATCCATATCCAATCTATAAGCATTACTCGAATCAATCCGAGCGTCAATGTCCCTAATTCTTGTCTTTATGCCAATTTTCACCTCCATGTCGCTCTTTCTTTTATCAACAATCCACATGCGAAGATTCTTCTTTAATAATTGAAGCTTCTTTTTAAAAGCAATCATACCATTAGAACACTATCATCATACCATGAATTTTTCACAATTTGGTGGAATTCAGGCATATCGAACCAAGAATGAAAAAGACGGAACGATGTAGGCCCGTAATCAAATGATAACTCCTTAAACAGAATGGGCCTATGGTCGGAATGCTTATGATCAAGCACCAAACCCGTAATGTTGGGCATTATATCCATAAGGCCATCGGACAAGAGAAACCGGCCAAGCTTACTTATTTTAGAAGCTCATTTATTTGTCCACGTAAAAGAATACCCTCCAAGAGGAAGGTCATGAAGGTCGGCGTCATGAATGAAGGCATTGAAACTGTCTGTGACATTAGCTTAAAAAGTCGAACCAAATCTTTCTGAAGAGACACATACCTCATTAAAATCACCCATCACAATGATCTCCCCATGCCATCTATTAACCATACCCAAAAGCATAGACCATAAACTAAATTTAAGAATCGTCTCCTGAGGCACGTACATCGAGATAACCAACAAAAAAAAATCTTGTTTATCTACAAATGTGGTTGTTATCTCAGAGGTCTTCACTCAAATGATGTGCCTCTGGTTGTCTACCCGTGTCGGTGTCGGTGTCGGTGTCGGTGTCGGTGTCTGGTTTAGGTTCCTGCATAAAAACATCAGATAAGCTTGTGATAATTTCATTAACATTTTTAACACCCATTTTGTTATTACCTCCGCCCCAAAATAAGTGCCCATATTTCTATTCATGTTTGTCCAGAATAAATGTCCATTTTCAAAAATAGATAACTAAATTTTCAAATTTGTCCTTAATTAGTGCACAGATATTTAAGAGTTGACAAGATCGATTAATTAATAAAAGATAAAGTTGTCATTTGGTTAATTAAAAGTATAATAATTATGCATGTCTAAAACTATGTTTCATTTCTATTGTGGACACTTATTCTGGGACGGAGGGTACTTCATCTTTTGACAAGCTTCGCCCCTTCGGTGTGGTTCCCGGTCTTGTAAGAAAATTGAAATGATAAGCTCATTAACTAGGCCGGGGTTCAAATCTTACAACTAGGCCTGGGGTTTACCAATACGGCTGTAGATGAACCGAACATTCAGCAAACTGTTCGTGAACCGTTCGGCAGGAAGTTCGTTTATGTTCGTTTATTTAATAAATAAACGAACATGAACACTTTTTTTTGTTCGTTTAGTTAAATGAGCGACCATGAACAATGGTCTTGTTTGTTCATTTATGTTCGTTTACATTTGTTTATATACATAAATATATTTATATATTATGACATTAATATATAAAATCATTAATTAAATTGATTTTTTATCCCTTCTAAATTCACCCCGTTTTTCATTTTGTTATGTTATTATTAGGAACGAAATGATTATTAATGGTCGTTATTTTTGTTCATTTGTGTACGTTCGTTTAACATCTAAATGAACGAACATTAACGAACACGAACAAACACATTTTTTTAACGAACGAACATGAACACAAAAATTTCCGTTCGTTTACCGTTCATGTTTGTTCGTTTGTTCGGTTAAGTTAAATGAGCGAACAAAAAGCCTCCGTTCGTGTTTGTTCGGTTCGTTTACGGCCCTACTAGTTACCAAAGGGTCATTGGCCCAGCGGTATCGGTTTACAGGTAGATGCCAAAATCCATGGAGGTCAACGGTTCAAGCCTCATCATAGGTGAGAAATGTGTGTGAGTTCTTCCATATATAAGTATTATATATACTTGAAAAAACAGTATCAGGAGTGGGTAAATAGGTGGGAGGGTGAACTGCAAAGTTTCGTGGGTCTTCTGAAAAGAATGAAATGATATCTGGGCAAACGTTTACCTCTCTCAAGAGTTGAGCATCAGTTAAAGGCTTGAGCTGGCTGTTCTCTATATTGCTTAGCAACCGTGTTACGGTTTCAAGATGAGGGACACTGTCAACAAAATAAACAAGTCAACCGAATGTCCAAACATAAAAGAAAAAAAAAACTAAATTTTTTAGGATATACTGCATAATTTGAAAAGAAATACCAAAGGGGTCATTGGCCCAGTATCCGGGTTACTAGTAAATCCTAGCTTCCCTATATGTCAATGTCTCAAACCTCACCAAAGGCGAGAAGCGTGTGTGAATATTTTCTGTATATAAATATTATATACTTTGAAATAAATATGAATATGTTATGTTTTATAGCATAGGGTACCCCATACGAGAACCTGACCGGCAGATCCTCGGTGCCAGAGGGGTAATTCAGGAGCAACAACTCTTAACCACGAGCTATCCTTAGAGAAGATGAGACTGAAGACAGATGAAACACAACCTATAGATAGTGAAAATGAGACAATTTGGATCTCTCCCTCTCTCTCTCTCTCTAACAGGATAACGTTTGTCACACAGTATCATTATTGACTCCTACATTTGGCATTGGTCAAAGAGACAAAATCCCTACTCAACTTGTTGGTTTTCAAGTTATCAGAGCTGCGCACAGAGAACTACTACAGCCATATATAGATACTTTGGCAGGTCAAAACATGTCTCACTAATCACTGACTAAAGTTTAAAGCAGTCTGTCAAATTTGATACGGGCATGGCACACAAGTGGGAAAATGGACGGCTAAATTAAGCATCTAGAGGGGATTTTTTAACATCCTTTCTGTAAATCAGTTCATTATTCTGGAGGTAAAGGCATTGGCCCTTGCTATTGGGAACAGCAGCCAATCTCATAAACTAAACTCCCTCCATCCAACAAGAGATATTTGACTTTGCACACCTATTAATAACAGAAATTAACCATAGGTTAATCAGTTAATGTCTAAAACACACTTGAAGAAATATCTGACACATTCTAATTAAAGTAAACCTTTTTTTAACGAAAATGGACAATAATGACTATAGTAATGATTAAATTGGCAGGAAAATTATGTACCTTATCCTAAAATAATTTTCAAAAATGGAAATGCAACCATGTTTAAGAGACATCCAAGAAAAGAGAAACGTTAGATTCTTGTGGGATGGAGGAAGCGTCTTTGCAATATTTGTTAGCAGCTTAATGGGATTCACAACTTATTCGGTCATCTATACATATTGTGGTGGTGGCTTAATGATATAGAAATGGCTTATTCAGTAAGCTTTTTTTTATTTTTTTTTTTTGGGGGGGGGGGGGGGGGGGGGAGTTTTATGCAGAAAGCCAAGTTTTTCCCAAACCAGTCCCTCCCAACTAAAAAAAATACTCGCTCCATCTATGAAAATAAATCAATACAGACAAATTAATCCACACAAACAACTTTATCCATTCAGAACTTAATGGAAAACCAACCAAACAGCCCCCTAGGATACACTACCACATAGCTGAAGTAAAGACATGGTAGATTGCATAAAAACAACCCAAGCTTAACAACCAAACAGGAGCATATAAAAACAGCAATGAGATACACTAAACATTCAACCTTGCAACAAAAAACTAAAAACATGTAATGTAATGTAATGTATTGGAAAAATCCAATAACAATAGGGTAAAGGATTTACAAGCCCTTTGAGACGAATATATCAACTCTGATACATTGACATAGCAAAATTGAAAGAAATTTGTTGACTTATTCTAGGGGAAGCAAAAAACATACAACAGTTAGCAACATGTACATTTTCAGTTTTATTTACTGCCCTCAACTCGGCTATGCCCACTATACCAATTAGCATGCTTTCAAATTCCTGGATCCTATTATCATGCTAAACTACCTACACTCCCAAAGCTTGCTAGCATGTAAGTTCTGGTTTCTAACCATATTATTTAAGCTAAACGCCCTACATTCAACTAAAGTTATTAACTTTTGAGTTCTGAGTTCTGAGTCATATTATTATATGCTAAACTTTCCATATTCATCTTCCATATGATAGATTTGGAGTTCCACAGAAGATCAAATACTATGACAAGCATAGCATGTTATTAGTATGAAAATTAGATATAAAGGAGATATGAACCTCTGCAACCCACGGTCCATGTGTTCATCTAAGGATGAAATCACAGAAGGCATCTGTTCCAAGACCTGTATCAGCCACAAAGAATGGCATAAGAATAACACTTTCACAAATAGCATATTGTATCAAATTCACCACTGTTTGTAAAACCTGTTGAGTGTTCTTTATCGTAGACACTTTAGCCAAAAGGTTTTTAGGAAGCTTTACAAGATTGTCCTGCAAATAAGAAGATAAACACATTTTGAGCCTGAGCAAGCAACAAAAAGAAAAGGCCGTGATTAATCTCAACAAGTCACTTCAAATTCCCATGCAAATTATTCAAATTACATTATTACATTTCCCACAACTGCAAGGAAGCATGATCTTCACGATGATCAATGCATGCAGCAATTCTAACACACAGGTTTTCTGAAACTGATGCTTTGCCTATACTCTCTCTCTCTCTCCCTCTCCCTCTCTCTCTCTCTATATATATATATAAATGGGCAGGTTTATTTAGGAACCTTAAATATTCTAGGAACCGTGAACCACCTATTTTGTGAGTATTCATGATGAATATTTGTCACGACCTTCATCATGAATATTTTATCACGTTATTCATCATGAATATTCACAAAAAGGGTGATTCCTACTAAAATATTTAAGGTTCCTAAAAGAACCTCCCTCTATAATATATATATATATATATATAGGGTTGGATTCCGGTGAGAAGTTGAGTTAATGGTGAGAAGCGTGAGAAGTGGTTAACCGTTGGATGAGAAATGGACGCACATTACAATGAGATGCTGATACAGATCCTTCTAATCTGATCCAATATTTACCCAAGCCCAGAGTGTTGAATGTTTACTCGAGACGGGCCAAAAGAGTGGAGGATTAGGCTGGCCCAAATTAGTTTTTACAAATGGAAAGTGTCTCTTATAAATGGGGGGAATGCTGGAAGATTGAGGCATTGCGATTTTTCTTGTTATTTGTGTTAGACTCTTAGTTGTTGCTTTGAGAGAGGGAAGTTTTCCCTGGAATTGTGTTTTATTCACTTTCCTTTTATCAGTAAGTTTCCTATTTTCCTATTTTCATGTAATCAATTGGAGTTTTCTTCCCTGGTTTGAATCTTTTAATTCTATCAAACTGTGTGAGTTCCTATCATTGGTCCGACCTGCCGTTGATCTGCCGGTATTCTCCATGGAAACTCGTTCTCAACAAGCTCGATTGGATCATCATGAGGAACAAATTCAGAAACTTCAATCAGATGTGACGGAAATCAAATCGGCAATACAGTCTGTGGAATCGGATCAAGTGGAACAGGCTGAGTTTCGCAAATTCGTGATGAATTGGGTGAAACAACAAGGTAAGCAATCGGTGGTGAATACGGGGGAACGATCAGGTATCTTTGAGGAGGATCAATCGGATTTTTTCCCTCACAAGAAGACCAACCCTTCCTTTGATAAGGAGGGTGAGCAATTATCGAACGACCACCTTCCTTGGGCAGCGAAGAAGGTGAAATTGCCTGAGTTTTCTGGTGTCGATTCTCAAGGATGGATCAAAAAGGCGGAACTCTACTTTGAGATCCATGGAATTTCTCCACAAATACGCATCCATTTGGCGCAATTGAGCATGGTAGGGGGGGTTGCTCAACACTGGTTTACCATCGTAAAGGAGATTTATGTGCCATTATCGTGGGATCAATTTACCAAGGAGCTCTTACAACGCTTCAGTGGTTTGGAGATTCAAAATCCTTACGAGCAATTGGCGACGCTTCAACAGGTAAAATCCATTCATGAGTACATCGAAGATTTTGAATATCTATTATCGTTAGTTCCTCGTTTATCGGAGTCCCAAGCTTTGGGATATTTCATCGCCGGTTTACAAGATGAGGTCAAACGTTAGGGTGCGACTTCATCGTCCTCAATCTCGTCTGGACGCCATGTATTTGGCCAAAGACGTTGAGGCAATGTTGTCTCCATCTTCAATCAGTGTTTCTCAGTCTCGATTTCGCTATCAGAACAATGGCGGTGGTCCTGGATCGACTTTACGACCAGATCTGAAGCCTTCCTTGGGCCGATCTGATTTTAAAGGACATGCTAGTACTGGGCTTAATGACAAAGGCACAACTCCACGACCTGATCCCACTTGTTCGGACCCCAATCGGGTTGTTTCCTGTACACGACCAAATCCAGCCTCTTTTTTCGATTCATCGGCTGTAGGAAATAGGAATAGAGGTTTTCGTTCCCTCACTCGTACCGAATGGGAGGATCGTCGAAAGAAAGGTCTATGCTTTCGTTGTGGGCAGGCTTTCGGCCCAGCTCACAAATGTCCGGAGGGTAAATTGCGGGTTCTTTTGTTGGCGGATGATGAAATTGTTGATGATGGCGGTGAAGTCAGAATAATGAATGCGTCCGAGGATAGTTTGGGTGATGACGAGGAATCGCAGCCGACCGGGTTGTGTACCGTTCTGAGTTTCAGGGTTCGTTAGCTACGGCTGAATCTGGGGGCAAAACCTTGAAGATCGAAGGGGCGATTTCGGGAATACCGATTGTCATTTTGGTGGATAGTGGGGCAACTCATAATTTTGTATCCCGTAAATTGGTCACGACGTTGGGAATATCCTCTCAAATTTTCTCGGGTATCAATATTAAATTGGGAGATGGGCATACGGTTTTTGTGAATCAACGGTGTTTAAAATTACCAGTTTTGATTAGTGGCTGTGATTTCGTGGTGGATGCCTTACTCTTCGAAATGGGTCATTTAGACTTAGTCTTAGGTATGGAATGGCTAAAAACCTTGGGAGAAGTGGTTCATAATTGGAACAAGCAATCGATGCGGTTCTCTCTGGCTGGAAAATCAATTTGTATCCAAGGGTTATCTGATTCAGAGGTAAAGCGTCCCTTCACACTTGGTTATCGTTGGAAGAACCTCGTAATGATTCATCAGTCGGTTTCCACGCTGTGGGTTCCGATAAACGGGACGATAACGATACGTTATCCAAGGAGCAGCAAGGCTGATTTACAACGCCTATTTGATCAATTTGCGGCTGTTTTCCAAGAACCAACGGGTCTTCCTCCCACTCGTACTTATGATCATGGCATTTCATTAGTATCCCCTACTTCCCCGATTTGTGTACGACCATACCGATACCCGCATATTCAGAAAGCGGAGATTGAACGACAGGTAAAGGAACTTCTTGCATTGGGAATGATCCGTCCTAGTAAAAGTGCCTTCTCAAGCCCGGTAATTTTAGTTCGAAAGAAAGACAACTCTTGGCGAATGTGTGTGGACTATCGTGCTCTCAACAAGGCCACCATTCCCGATAAATTTCCAATTCCGGTTGTCGAAGAACTCATCGATGAATTGACGGGAGCCCATTTCTTTACGAAATTGGACTTGAAATCAGGGTATAATCAGATTCGCATGAAACCCGACAGGCGACAACATTGAGAAGACGGCGTTTCGTACCCACGATGGCCACTACGAATACTTAGTGATGCCCTTTGGCCTCACTAATGCGCCGACCACCTTTTAAGCCATTATGAACGATATCTTTCGGCCTTACTTACGAAAATTTGTCGTGGTTTTCTTTGACGATATCTTGATTTACAGCCCTTCGTGGTTCCAACACTTGGAAGATCTGCATACGGTCCTTCAAGTTTTAGTCTCTAATGCGTTTGTGGTCAATCGAAAAAAAAGTTCGTTTGGACAAACATCTATTGATTATCTAGGACATATTATTAACGGCCAGGGAGTGGCCATGGATCCTGAGAAGATCTCGGCTGTGTTGGAGTGGCCAGTTCCGAAACATGAGAAGATCTCGGCTGTGTTGGAGTGGCCAGTTCCGAAACAACTGAAAGGGCTACGTGATTTTTGGGCCTTACGGATTACTACCGTAAGTTTGTTCGTCATTACAGTAGTATCGCCAAACCGTTGACAGATTTAACCAAGAAGGACGCTTTCAAATGGAGTACAGAAGCCCAAACAGCCTTCGATGAGTTGAAACGAGCCATGGTCACGGCTCCGGTGTTGGCATTACCAGACTTTTCGATTCCCTTCACAATCGAATGTGATGCATCGGGCCGAGGCATCGGGGCGGTATTGATGCAACAACAAAGACCCATCGCGTACTTCAGTAAGGCATTGAGTGAACAGAACTTAGCGAAGTCGCGTACGAAAGAGAAATTATGGCACTGGTTTTAGTGGTTCAGCACTGGCGTTCGTATTTATTGGGGACTAAATTTTGTGTGTATACGGATCAGAAGAGCCTCAAGTTCTTGCTGCAACAACGTATTACGAACCCCGGGCAACAAAATTGGGTGGCCAAGTTGCTGGGATATCAGTTCGATATCATGTACAAACCGGGCCACGAAAATAGGGTGGCTGACGCGCTGTCTCGACGGGCAGAAGATGGTGAGTTGTCTTCGTTGATGTCAGAGCCAGTTTGGGTCCAAGGGACTCAACTTATGGAGGAAGCGCGCAATGATCCGGGTTTACAACAGATTATCCGTGAAGTAACGAATGACCCAAGTACCCATCCCGGGTATGTGGTTCTACACAATGTTTTGTATTACAAAGATAGATTGGTGATTCCTCGTACATCGAAACTGATTCCTTCTCTCTTAAAGGAATTTCATACCTCTCTTACCGGGGGACACTCGGGATACTATCGGACTTACCGTCGTTTGGCCACAAATTTATATTGGCAAGGAATGATCGCTGCGGTGCAAGAATTCGTGAAGGCTTGTGACATATGTCAGCGATACAAGGCCAGTTCAACGTCTCCAAGTGGGTTGCTTCAACCACTTGACATTCCAAATGCGATATGGGAACACCTATCGATGGATTTTATCATGGATTTACCCAAGTCTAAAGGCTATGATGCTCTTCTAGTGGTGGTGGATCGGCTGTCCAAATACAGCTATTTCATACTGATCAAACACCATATACAGCTAAGTCCATTGCAGAAATTTTTGTTCGGGAAGTGGTCATACATCATGGAATTCCCAAGTCCATCGTTAGTGACCGCGATCCTTTGTTCCTTAGTCATTTTTGGCAAGAGCTTTTCCGTTTGCAAGGGACGACGTTAAACACGAGTTCCGCTTACCACCCGGAATCGGATGTTCAGACAAAAGTGATAAATCGTTGCTTAGAGACGTATTTGCGGTGCTTTGCTATTGATCAGCCACGTTCATGGGCGTTGTGGGTTCCGTGGGCGGGATTTTGGTATAACTCGACCTTTCACGGTTCCACAGGTCGATCTCCATTCGAAATAGTCTATGGCCGCAAGCCCCCGACGGTGGTTCAGTTTATTCCGGGGGAGGTACGAGTGGAAGCAGTGGGGGAGGAATTACGTGACCGTGATGAAGCTCTAAGACAACTCAAGTCACATCTAGTTCATGCTCAGGCCCTGATGAAAGAACAAGCTGACAAAAAACGTCGAGATACCAGCTTTCAGATTGGAGAATGGGTTTATGTTAAGTTGAAACCATACCGTCAAATGACTATGGTTAAACGAATTTATCAAAAGTTGGCAGCCCGATTTTTTGGGCCGTTCAAGATTATCCAAAAGATTGAACCAGTTTATTATAAACTGGATTTACCTCCATCGTCGCGTGTACATCCGGTGTTTCATATCTCTTTACTAAAAAAGGTTGTTTTGTCGCCTACGGTTGCTCAAGTTTTACCACCCGAGCTCGAATTAGATGCAAAAGATTTACCGTCTCCCGAAGAGATTTGTGCGGTTCGTACAGTTGTACAAGATGGGGAATCGGTGGAGCAATGGCTAATACGTTGGCAGGGGCAGACTCGGGAAGAAGCTACGTGGGAGGATGCAAACGTAATCGGGGCCAATTTCCGGATACAAGTCTTGAGGACAAGACTTTATCGGAAGGTGGGAGTAATGATACAGATCCTTCTAATCTGATCCAATATTTACCCAACCCCAGAGTGTTGAATGTTTACTCGAGACGGGCCAAAAGAGTGGAGGATTAGGCAGGGCCCAAATTAGTTTTTACAAATGGAAAGTGTCTCTTATAAATGGGGGGAATGCTGGAAGATTGAGGCATTGCAATTTTTCTTGTTATTTGTGTTAGGCTCTTAGCTGTTGCTTTGAGAGAGGGAAGTTTTCCCTGGAATTGTGTTTTATTCACTTTCCTTTTATCAGTAAGTTTCCTATTTTCCTATTTTCATGTAATCAATTGGAGTTCTCTTCCCTGGTTTGAATTTTTAATTCTATCAAATTGTGTGAGTTCCTATCAGATGCACCGAGATAAGATGAACCGAGATGCACCAGATCAACTCTCTTCTAAGCCACAATTCATGGGAGGGATTGAGATTAAAAGAGATCAACGGTTCAGATCCACTTCTCACGCTTCTTACCGTTAACACAACTTCTCATACGATCCTTCGCCTATATATATATATATATATATATATATATATATATATGATCAGCTTATCATATGACAATGAAAGAAAACTTGTGAGAAAAAGAGTTAAGGTGAGAAGGGATTTGGACCATTGATCGCTTTTAATCCCAAAAACAACCCATGAATTACGCTTTAGAAGGGAATTGATCTGGTGCATCTCGGTGCATCTTATGCTAATGTGCATCCATAGTTTTAAAATCCCAATCGGGACTCGAGGCGTTTTCCCTTTGCGAGGTGAGGCGTAAGCCTCGAGGCGACCGAAGCGTAAACCTCGAGGCGTGTAGATATATATAATATGTGTGTGTATGTATAATATAGGCTATATATGTGGAAAACATAATTCCATACCAAATAAAATTCATAAATACTAATAATAAGCAAAACATAATTCCATGGAATAGGAAGCTTGATCTTCGGTGGTGGTGTCTTGCAAAGGAAAGTGAAGTGGAGTAGGAAGCTTTTTCTTTCTTCTAGAGAAGAGGAAAGGACACCTCAAAGTGGGTTTTTGTACTTTTAAATTACTAAAAGTACACTTACTTTTGCTTTTGACTTTCTACCTTTTTAAATAAAAGTACAAGTTATTATTTTTTTTATAAAAAGTCATGAGTCTCTCACCAAAAACAGAAAGCATCTGAGGCTTGCGCCTCACGCCTCAACGCCTCGAGGCAGCGCCTCACCGATTGAGGCGTAAGCCTCGTCCAGAAGCCTCATGAGCGGTTTTGGACCGCCTCGCCTCGAGGCACGCCTCGCGACGTAAGCCTCAAACGATTTTGAAAACCATTTGTGCATCCAAGGGTGGAAATCGCTTCTTATCCTTCTCACCATAACTTTCATTCTCACTGAAACCCAACCCATTATATTATATAAAACCAAAGAGTTTCTTTTATTATCATTCTCATTGATTACTGCTTAATAACTCCAACCAAAACATCCCCTAAGTGTTCGTGTCACATGTAATCATGTATGATCTTGAAACTTCTCGTTTGAGCCTGACCCTATATATGTATGTATATACACACACACATAGACATTATAGAGAATTAAGCAATTATCGTGGTGCTAAATTGGAATCAAGGTCAAGTCCTTAATTTGCTACATTGGAAAAAAAAATAATAGCTCTTGCAATGAATAAAAATATTTATACATATGCAGTAGTTAATATATGTAACACATATTTAATAGTAATATTCAATATAAGCATATAGTTTCGACATCAAAACATAAAGTTTCCCATGATAAAGTATCAAAACCGATACATAAAGTGTTCGAATTTTTTGTGAGTTTGGAAGTTTTTCCATCCCACATTGGTAGAAATGAAAACTCTAATTGAAACATAAATTAAAAGTGTTAGGGCATGTTTGGTTGGGGGTATTGAGGGGTAAGGAATGAGAATAATAATGAAAAATGTTGTTTAGTTTAGTTTAATATAATATAATGGATTCATTAACCTACCCATTAATTTCCATACCCCACCAAATTGGGGGGAATAGAAAATTCATTCCCGTTCATCCTCATTTCTCACACGTCCCTCTACTTCTCCAGATTTCTTCAAATAGGTCGAAACAATAGATTTCTTCAAATAGATTCTTCAGATCAAAACAACAGATTTCTTCAGATTGAAACAACAAATTACTTCAAATCGATTTCTCCAAAACGAATTTTCAGATTGAAACAACAGATTTTTTCAAATCGATTCTTCATATCGAAGGTAATTAGAACGAATTCTTCAAATCGATTTCTTCATCATCGTCTTCCCCGACCTGCAACACCTCTCCCTTCATTCTCCGGCGGCAATACCTTCCCTCTGCCCCTCATCACCCCTTGTTCTGTGACGGTGGTATTAACACTGGTCCAAGATTGGTGATGGGATATGGAGATGGTGATGAGTCATCTTCACCGAAATGTTCGAAATACAAACCCTAGATTCTATAGATGATAAGATCGAATTCAAGATAGAAACACAAACCCTAGATTCTGCATAAAGGCTTCTTTTGCAACAATTGTGATTTACGAGTGAGTATTAACCAAACAACATCAATGCAATCCTCATTCCTATTCCTATTCCTATTCCTATTCTCCTATATTCCCATTCTCATTCCTAAAAATCAACCAAACACCCCCCCCCCCCCCCCCATTTAATCAATAATTGATAATGAGCATATTTTCTTTTAATTAAAGATAATTAACATGTTTTTATTTAAACTTTAGAGATAATGTGTTGTTTGGAGATTTAGTCTCCTAACTTATCTCTAACCTCCTAAACTTGGGGAGGAATTGGGATGTGAAATGTGCTGAGATAGTAACTTGATCATATTCCCAGTATAAATACAACCTTTAATCTCCTCCCAAAACACACCTGAAAATTGAAATGTGCTCTCTCTCTCTCTATTATCACCTACTGTTTCTAAGCATTTTCTGTCGATTTCTACATCTACTTTGCATTAGATTAAACACCATTGTTGTTAGTGTTTAAAAAATCTGCATCAAATCCCGGGGATACGCGATTGCTAGACTCGCAGCATTTTAGAGTATCGCCAAAACCTTTAGGGTGTGTTTGGTACGCAGACCGGACAGAACAAGACAAGATAGAACTGGACAGGACAGGACAGTTCTTCAGCGTTTGGTAAGACATTACATGATTGGACTGGACATAACAAAACTGGCTAAATGACCAATTTACCCCTAGTGAACTGTATAGTGTTTTTTTACGGAATAATCAATCTAAATGAAATTCACAATTTTATCACACAAGAAAAATCAAACAAAAATAAAAAATCACAACAAAAAATGAATCTGAACTACAACAGCAAAACATCATGTGTTTGGAATGTGAGATCCCAAATCAAATGGAATCGCAACCAAAACATCACAATAGCAGGTTCATCTTCTGTTTTTAATCAATATTTTAGTATTGAGAATTTTTTCGCAACAGCAGGTCAATAGTAGGTTAAGAAGAAATCACATAGGAGGAATCCAAGAGATGATTATGTAAGACAATGTTATGAACCAAATAACAGGATGAAACAAATCTAATAATAGAAACGAAATACTTGGCCAACTTCTACTAATTGGAACCAAATGATATGGAAAACGGTAATGATGATGAATGAAACTTCTAGCAATTCGAGAGGCTAGTCTCTCCTATATGAGAACAGGCTAATAATCTCCATACCCTTCTATAGCTACTGCCCTATTATTTATACTAGCCAAAAACAGACTAATTCCCCACTATACCCCTCTCTAGCCTCTTCTAGAATCTACCAAATACTAATGGGCCTCGACTTGGGTCTATGCATAACAGACAACAAGATGAAAAATCACAGGAAAGCTGTGTGAGAAATCGATTTCAAGTAGGAGAAATCTATCGGTATGAAAAACTACAGAAATCGATCTGTATGAGAAATCACAGAAAAATCGATATTTAGAGAAATCCCAGAAATCGATCTATAGAGAAATTAATGAGGACAAATCGACGAGAGGAAGAAAAGAGAGATCGATTAGGAGAAAACGATACCTGAGGATGGATAGATCGATTGAGCAACGTATTGATGAAGGAAGATGAATAGATAAGGGAGGCGTTAAATAGAGGATGGAGGCGTGAACTGGATGGAGAAATAATGTATTAGATTTTGTAATTTTTAGGGGTATATTGGTCAATGTTACCTTGTTCCATCTAGTTCTAGGGGGGTAATAAGGAACAAGCGTGTTCCATATGTGTTCTAGTTAGTTCCACTTTGTCCCACATAAAGACACACCAAACATGGGACAAGTGTGTTTTGTTCTGTCATGTTCCACTCTGTTCTGCGTACCAAACACACCCTTAAGGACAGGATGGTGATGTATAGTGATGCTTCGAAGTTGGGGTTGGGTTGTGTGTTGATGCAAAGGGGCAAGGTGATCGCCTATGCGTCAAGACAACTCAAGGTGCACGAAATCAACTATCTCACCCATGACCTGGAATTAGCAGCGATAGTGTTTGCCTTGAAGTTATGGAGACACTACCTCTACGGCACAAAGTGTACACTCTATACGGACCACAAGAGCCTGAAGCACATCTTCGATCAGAAGGAATTGAATATGAGGCAAAGAAGGTGGTTGGAACTGCTAAAGGATTACGACTGCGAGTTGCTCTACCATCCGGGTAAGGCAAACGTTGTAGCAGATGCTTTGAGTCGAAAAGACTACGGGGGAAGTTCTCGAGCCACCTTTTCAAGGATTGAGTTGGTGACGACCCTTATCGAGCAGATTAAATCAGCGCAAGCCGAAGCCTTAATAGAGGAGAATCTCAAGGAAGAAGTCATGACCAAACAACATTTACTCTTGACGAAGGATAGTCGTGGAGTAAAGCTATTCAATGGGCGAGTTTGGGTGCCCAAGATTGGGGGCAACCGGGAAATTCTTCTTGAAGACGCCCATAAGTCCAAATATTCCATCCACCCCGGGAGTACAAAAATGTATAGGGACTTAAAGCTACATTATTGGTGGTCGGTCATGAAACTAGATGTGGCACGCTACGTGGAACGGTGTGTAACTTGCTTGCAAGTAAAAGCCGATCATCAATGGCCTTATGGAAGCCTTCAATCTCTAGAAATCCTCGAGTGGAAATGAGAGCATATCACCATGGACTTTGTAACGAAGTTGCCAAAAACCTTAAGGGGTCACGATACAATTTGGGTGATCGTTGACGGGTTAACCAAGAGCGCCCATTTCTTGGCCATGCGGGAAACCTTGCCCATGGACAAACTTGCGAAATTGTATATTGATGAAGTGGTTTCTCGGCACGGGGTGCCGTTGTCCATCGTCTCGGACCGTGAAAGTCGTTTTACATCGCATTTTTGGGATGGTTTGCAAAAAGAATTAGGCACGCGTGTGAAGTTGAGTACGGTTTACCATCCCCAAACCGATGGCCAAAGCGAGAGGACGATTCAGACGCTTGAAGGCATGTTGAGATCTTGTGTAATTGATTTCGGGGGTAGTTGAGACTCACACCTACCTTTGGTGGAGTTCGCATACAACAATAGCTACCACTCGAGCATTGAAATAGCGCCTTTTGAAGCATTGTATGGAAGGAAGTGTCGGACTCCCGTATGTTGGCTCGAAGCGGGGGAGAAGCAGCTTGTCGGGCCCGAAATCGTTCAAGAGACAGCGGACAAGATTAAAGGCATTCGTGAGCGTTTAAAAACGACCCAAGACCGACAGAAAAACTATATCGACAAGAGGCGACCGATAGAATTCCAAGTGGGAGACCGTGTAATGCTAAAAGTGTCCCCTTGTAAGGGAATAATCCGGTTTGGAAAACGGGGGAAGTTGAGCCCCCGTTTCCTTGGACCGTTCACCGTGATTAAGCGTGTGGGATTCCAAGCCTACCAATTGGAGCTCCCTCCAGAAATGAGTGGAATTCACAACACATTCCACGTTTGCTACCTTCGTAAATGTCTAGCGGAGGAGGAAAGTGTTATTCCACTCTCCGAGATTAGGGTGGACGAGGGAAACCGTTGTGTGGAGGAACCTGACGCGATTTTGGAAAAGAAGATAAAGAAGCTTCGCCATAAGGAAGTCATCATGGTTAAAGTGCAATGGAAGCACCACCGGGGTGCCAATGTGACTTGGGAGGCCGAAGAGGATATGAAGAGGAGGTACCCTCACCTGTTCACCTAGTTAAGATTTCGAGGACGAAATCATTCCCATCTTGGGGAGGATTGTAACACCCCATAATTCTAAGTAGATATCACACTTTAACCCTTTGGTATTTTCAACTTTTCTTGTACGGTAGGGGTTTTATTATGGTAATTACTTCTACCTTTAGTGTACTCGATATTGTAATTCGAGATATTCCTTGTGGGTCAAATTCTTTAGAGTTGAATCGGGTCAAACTCGGAAGAAAATCGGGCAGTCATGGGGCGACTATGTGGTGTCATAGTCGCGTGGGTCGGGTGAGTCTCGGCATTCTCGCGGTGTCACAGTCGCCGCAGGTGTGTTAACTACAGTACAGATTGGGCGAGTATGCCAAGGGCATACTAGCGTGTCATTGTCGCCGACGGGCGATTTGGTCTGAAAATTTGATCTGATTTAAAGAAGGGGCCTTGGAGAGTCATTTGGGAAAAAAAAACACAAAATACGTTTTCTCTCCATCTCAAAGGCGATTCTCAACCCCTCTTCACCATCTCTCTTCATTGATTTCAAAATCAAGTGGGTCAAGTGAAGTTAGTGCATCTCTAGGGTTCGTTAAAGTGATAAGAGCTCAACTCTCCTTCTCTTCTCCACTAGGGTTCTAGGGTTTCACTAACAACCCTATTGGGTTCCCTTAGCGGCACGATTCACGAAAGTTAAGGGATGAGCGTGTTGGCCGATAGCGGCACCTTTTTGGGGATTAAGTTGATCGAAGATTTTTGGCGTATAGAATTGGATAGAAGTCTTTTGGGGAATTTGTTGACAATTGTATTAATCTAGATTTAGATAGTTTAGATTAATGTATTGTCTTTGTTGATTCCCAATTGTAGAGTTGTAAATGCTAACTACTCTTCCTTTTTTGGGTATTCGTATTTATAAAAATGTCAAGTTTACGACATTTGGCAGGTTTAAAAATAGCCCTATTTTTAGGGTGTTACAAGTTGGTATCAGAGCCGGAAGTCGGACTAGTATGCCAGCGAGGACGTTGGGCTCCAAGGGGGTGGATTGTAAGATCCCACATTGGTTGGGGAGGGGAACAAAGGTTGCCTTATAAGGGACTTGATGCCTCCTCCCTCTATTAGACGCGTTTTAAAACCGTGAGTCCAGGTGTGTGAACAAAGCGGACAATATTTGGTACGGTTAGCTTGGGATGTTACAAGTTAGTATCAGAGCAATGGTTTAAGTGAACTAGGTATGAATGTAAGATGCCTAGACTTAAGCTGAGATCGATTAAGTGATGAACTGTGAGATGGGGTAGAACTCTTTAAGATAGAATGGTCTTAGAGCCTCCCGTATTGCACGAATTGAGAGTTGTGACGGTAGTAACGAGAATACTTATGTGTAGTATGTTCATAATTTCAATTAGCTACTGCTATTGTGAATATATTGTTACGTAAACATGCTTAGATTATTGTTGTTATGATGATTAATGAATGTAATGGTATGTAACCTTGTTTCTCATATCATATTCTCACCTCCATTCTCGAATGTGTGACAGACTGTGATGGTTAATACCCGGAACAGGCCCGAGTGTCATGAAGCAATAGCATCCACGGCCGACCAACCGCGGGTGACTGTAGCGGAAGAGCCTTCCCGTCTGAATGATGTGTTGGGTGGAAGGATCGAGCACATACTCCAACACAATCCGGAAGCGTCGGAACCTATTTTGGAAGAGGCAACGGCGGAAACACGAATGATGGAACGAATGATGTCGGCCATGAATAAAGCCATGGCACAACAACAAGAGTGATTCCTAAAGCTTCTAGAGGACAGGGACGCCAACAACCGTAGGCATGAGACGGTTGCCGAGAATGTCATAGCGGCAGGATCCGGGGGCACCGGAAACGAAATCCCTACTGACAGCCTTGTAACTTTGGACATGAGACAAACCAGGAAGGTTTGCTCCTTCAAGACCTTTCTTAGTTGCAGGCCACTCGAATTCAAGGGCATAAATGATCCGGTTATCTGCATGAACTGGATCCGAGAAATGAAGCAGGCCTTTAGGACTAGCAAGTGTGGTGAGGGTCAGAAGGCAACCTTCGGTTCTCAAATGTTAAGAGGGGCGGCCCTCACTTAGTGGAACGTTTACTCCACCTCTCTCGAGGCCTTAGTTTGGCCAAGTTGAGCTAGGCAACTTTCAAGAAGAAAGTAATGGAAGAGTATTGTAATGAAAGAGCTATGGATCGAATAGATGAAGAGTTTCGTAGCTTGAAGAAAGAGGATAAGTCGGTGAGAGACTACAACCGGCAATTCATGAACAAACTGGGGTTGGTGGGACGTCTGGTCCCAACTGAAAAAGAGAAGATCAAAGCATACATCAAGGGCCTACCGTCAGATATGATGAATATGGTTCGTGTGTCCAAAGCCTCAAATCTCCGTGAAGCAATAGAAGAAGCTCAGTTGGTGGAGGATGCCTACAAGCGAGGCAAGGAAGAGAAAGGAGGGGTTTTAGAGAAGAGAAAATGGGAGGGAAGCTCTACAACCTCAAAGAAGCCAAGGCCTTTCAACAACAACTATCGGGGAACCAATCCTAGGCGCGAAGTTAGGTGGTGCCCCAAATGTCGTAGCAAGCATCACAGCCCGTGTAACTCTAGCGGGACAAATTGTTTCAAATGCGGAAAGACGGGTCACTTACGTAGCGATTGCCCGGTCAAGGGAATCACGTGCTTTGAGTGAAAGGAGTCGGGTCATGTCCGTAGCGAGTGTCCCAAATTGAAATCTGGAGGAAGTGGGGGAAGAAGGTGGATCCCCCAAGAGCAACGGGTCGAGCTTTTTAGAAGTCGACCGAGGAGCCTAGAGCATCATCGGACGTGGTATCGGGTACATTTCTTCTAAATTTCGTACTTGCGCGTGTGTTATTTGATTCTGGTGCTAGCTTCTCCTTCGTGTCGAATTCTTTTTGCCAAAAACTTTCCATGCCCACTAGTAGTTTAGAGGATGCATTAGTAGTAGAAATTGCTAATGGTGGCCAAGTGCTAGTGCGGGATGTGTTGAAGGGTTGCACCCTCGTGATTGAAGGAAAAGAATTTTCAGTCGACTTGATGCCAATGGTAATTGGAGGCTTTGACGTGGTGATCGGGATGGATTGGCTATCAGTGAATCAAGCTGAGATTGTGTGTTCAAAGAAGTTCATCCGGATCCCAACTTCGGATGGCAACATGGTGATCGCTTACGGCGAAAGGAGGAGGGGAGATGTTGCGATCATCACCATGGCCAAAGCACGAAGGTGCTTGGTAAAGGGATGCTCATCCTTCTTAGCATATGTGATTGACGCTAAGCTCGAGAAGAAAAGGCTTGAGGATGTGAAAGTGGTGAGCGAGTTCCCAGATGTGTTTCCTGATGATCTACCCGGTTTGCCACCCGTTCGTCAAGTAAAGTTTTGGATTGATTTGGTCCCGGGGGCGGCTTCGATTGCTAGAGCTCCCTACCGGTTGGCCCATCCGAGATGCAAGAAATGATGACTCAACTCCAAGACCGTCTTGAGAAGGGTTTCGTGAGACCGAGCTCGTCGCCTTGGGGAGCTCCGGTCTTGTTTGTTAAGAAGAAAGACGGCACGATGCGGATGTGTATCGACTATAGATAATTGAACAAAGTGACGGTGAAGAACAAGTATCCTCTCCCAAGGATTGACGACTTATTTGACCAACTTCAAGGAGCGGGTTGCTTCTCAAAGATCGATCAACGTTTGGGGATATAACCAAGTGAGGGTGAAGGAGGACGACATTCCAAAGACTGCGTTTAGGACACGATACGGCCATTATGATTTTCTAGTAATGTCGTTCGGCCTAACTAACGCACCGACGGTATTCATGGACTTGATGAACCGGGTGTGCCGATCATTCCTTGACAAGTCGGTAATAGTGTTCATTGATGACATACTCGTATAATCCAAGGACGAGGCGGACCACGAGCAACATCTTCGAGAAGTTCTGGAAGTGTTAAGACGGCAAAAGTTGTATGCTAAGTTTTCCAAGTGCGACTTCTGGCTACAAGAAGTGCAGTTCTTAGGTCATGTAGTCACCAAAGAAGGGTGAAGGTGGATCCCTCAAAGATCGAGTCTATGATGAACTGGGAATCTCCCAAGAGCCTGTCGGAAATCCGAAGTTTTCTAGGATTGGCGGGTATTACCGGAGGTTTATTCAAGACTTCTCTAAGATAGCCTCATCCTTGACGACCCTAACGCGTAAGAATGTGAAGTTTGTATGGACCGAAAAGCAAGAGAAGGCATTTCGAACCCTACAAAAGAAACTTTGTGAAGCTCCAATCTTATCTCTACCGGAAGGATCAGAAGATTTCCTTGTGTATAGCGATGCTTCGAAGTTGGGGTTGGGTTGTGTGTTGATGCAAAGAGGCAAGGTGATCGCCTATGCGTCAAGACAACTCAAGGTGCACGAAATCAACTATCCTACCCATGACCTGGAATTAGCAGCGGTAGTGTTTGCCTTGAAGTTATGACGACACTACCTCTACGGCACAAAATGTACACTCTATACGGACCACAAGAGCCTGAAGCACATCTTCGATCAGAAGGAATTGAATATGAGGCAAAGAAGGTGGTTGGAACTGCTAAAGGATTACGACTGCAAGTTGCTCTACCATCCGGGTAAGGCAAACGTTGTAGCCGATGCTTTGAGTCGAAAAGACTACGGGAGAAGTTCTCGAGCCACCTTTTCAAGGATTGAGTTGGTCTCGACCCTTATCGAGCGGATAAAATCAGCACAAGCCGAAGCCTTATTAGAGGAGAATCTCAAAGAGGAAGTCATGACCAAACAACATTTACTCTTGACGGAGGATAGCCTTGGAGTAAAGCTATTCAGTGGGCGAGTTTGGGTGCCCAAGATTGGGGGCAACCGAGAAATTCTTCTTAAAGACGCCCATAAGTCCAAATATTCCATCCACCCCGAGAGTACAAAGATGTATAGAGACTTAAAGCTACATTATTGGTGGTCGGTCATGAAACTAGATGTGGCGCGCTACGTGGAACGGTGTGTAACTTGCTTGCAAGTAAAAGCCGAGCATCAATGGCCTTATGGAAGCCTTCAATCTCTAGAAATCCTCGAGTGGAAATGGGAGCATATCACCATGGACTTTGTAACGAAGTTGCCAAAAACCTTAAGGGGTCACGATACAATTTGGGTGATCGTTGACGGGTTAACCAAGAGCGCCCATTTCTTGGCCATGCGGGAAACCTTGCCCATGGACAAACTTGCGAAATTATATATTGATGAAGTGGTTTCTCGGCACGGGGTGCTGTTGTCCATCGTCTCGGACCGTGACAGTCGTTTTACATCGCATTTTTGGGATGGTTTGCAAAAAGAATTAGGCACGCGTGTGAAGTTGAGTACGGTTTACCATCCCCAAACTGATGGCCAAAGCGAGAGGACGATTTAGACGCTTGAAGACATGTTGAGATCTTGTGTAATTGACTTCGGGGGTAGTTAGGACTCACACCTACCTTTGGTGGAGTTCGCGTACAACAATAGCTACCACTCGAGCATTGGAATGGCGCCTTTTGAAGCATTATATGGACGGAAGTGACGGACTCCCGTATGTTGGCTCGAAGCGGGGGAGAAGCAGTTTGTCCAGCCCGAAATCGTTCAGGGTGCGTTTGGTATGCAGAACAGACTTGTCCCATGTTTGGCGTGACCATATGTGGGACACACTAGAACTAAGTGGAACAAGCATGGGACACACTTGTCCCACTCCAACCCCCTGGAACTAAGTAGAACAACATTATTTTGATTAATATACCCTTTGTTAAAAACATAAAACATGTCTTCTCATCATCCACGCCTCCAAGTTAGGGGTGTGTAAAACCCGAATTGTCCGAAATCTGAATCCGCATCCGAACCGAAAATATGGTGTTTTTACAAAACCCGAATACCCCGAAATCCAATAATCCAAAACCCGACATTTGGGAGGATATCTGGGTTCGGATTGGGTTTGATCGTTGGCCACCCAACCCGTCCGAAAACCCGAAATAACATAAATCTATATTTTAAATACTATATATATACATATATATATACATATATATATACATATATATATATACATATATATATATATATATTTTATCTAATTATTTTTTGAAAATCGTAAATTATAGTCTGTTGAAATATTTTCAAAATTTTAAATTTTCTATTGATTTCATTAATCTTTCAATCGATTGAATTTATATATAACTTTTGCATTATATAATGCCCGAACCAGACCGACATCAATCCGAAACCCGACCAACCCAAACCCGAAACAACCTAAAATCCGAAACATAAAATTTGGGTTTTGTTTTCCATATCCAAAATTCAATCCATTGTTTTTGATAATCCATTGTGATGTAAATTAGTTTTATGTGATGTAATCTATGATTTTTCATCAGGGGTATATTCGTCATTTAACCAGTCTAGTCATGTTCTGTCCAGTTCTGTCATGTCTTGCCAAACGCTGGACAGTTGTTCTGTTCTGTCCTGTTCCATCTTGTTCTGTTCTGTCCTGTCTGCGTACCAAACGCACCCTCAAGAGACAGCGGACAAGGTTAAAGGCATTCGTGAGCATTTAAAGACGGCCCAAGACCGACAGAAAAGCTATGCCGACAAGAAGAGGCGATCGATAGAATTCCAAGTGGGAGACAGTGTAATGCTAAAAGTATCCCCTTGGAAGGGAATAATTCGGTTTGGAAAACGGAGGAAGTTGAGCCCCCGTTTCCTTGGACCGTTCATCGTGATTAAGCGTGTGGGACTCCAAGCATAGCAATTGGAGCTCCCTTCGGAAATGAGTCAAATTCACAACACATTCCACGTTTGCTACCTTCGTAAATGTCTAGCAGAGGAGGAAAGCGCTATTCCACTCTCCGAGATTAGGGTGGACGAGGGAAACCGTTGCGTGGAGGAACCTGACGCAATTTTGGAAAAGAAGACAAAGAAGTTTCGCCATAAGGAAGTCACCATAAGGAAGTCACCATGGTTAAAGTGCAATGGAAGCACCACTGGGGTGCCAATGTGACTTCGGAGGTCGAAGAGGATATGAAGCGGAGGTACCCTCACCTTTTCACCTAGTTAAGATTTCGAGGACGAAATCATTCCCAACTTGGGGAGGATTGTAACACCCTAAAATTCTAAGTATCATACTTTAACCCCTTTGGTATTTTCAATTTTTCTTGTACGGTAGGGGTTTTACTGTGGTAATTACTTCTACCTTTAGTGTACTCGATATCGTAATTCGAGATATTCCTTGTGGGTCAAATTCTTTAGAGTTGAATCGGGTCAAACTCGGAAGAAAATCAGGCAAACAGGTCACGGGGCGACTATGCAGTGTCATAGTCGCATGGGCTGGGTGAGTCTCGGTACAAAATAGGCGAGAATGCCCTTGGCATTCTCGCAGTGTCACAATCGCCGCGGGTGTGTTAGCTGCGGTACAAATTGGGCGAGTATGCCCGACGAGGGTTCCACCATCATTTATTGCAATGTCTTAAAGTGATAAGAATTCAACTCTCCTTCTCTTCTCCACTAGGGTTCTAGGGTTTCACTAACAACCCTATTGGGTTCCTTCAGTGGCGGGGTTCGCGAAAGTTGAGAGATGAGTGTGTTGGCCGATAGCGGCACCTTTTTGGGGATTGAGTTGATTGGAGACTTTTGGCGTACAAAATTGGATACAAGTCTTTTGGGGAATTTTGTTGGAATTATTAAATATCAAAACTTTATGTTATTATTTTAGTATAAGGTTTATGTTTTTAATTAGGTTGAATTAAAGAGGTTGTGACACCTCATCATGTAAAACCGAATTGGTGGTTTATAGGTAGTTATGGCAGACGGTTTTGGCACCCTATGCCAACCGTCATGTCCCTTAGTTGGCACCGGTTGAACATGTACAAATTTCATGTAAATAGGCCATGATGTAAAGTCGTGTATTAATTTTTCAATCTATTAAGTATTCCTTTCTTTCATACACTTTATTGTTTTCTTTCTTGTTAAGTGTGTGTTTAAGTGTTGATCATAATGGGTTCATCATCATCCAAGAATCAAGATCAAGTGATCGTCAACGGAGAAGTCTTAAACCCAAAACCTTCAAAGGATTCGGTGTCTAAACCCTCTACGCAACAGTGGTATCAGAGCCGAAGGTTGAATCAAAGGAGGAGGCAACAACTAACAAGGAGGAGATCGATGAGACTGCATCAACTTCGTAAAAGATATGCACGATCGCATACAAAACAGAAAATTGCGAAGCCTCGAAGTGGTCCGATTGACAACCGTGAAAAGGAAGACAAGAATCAAAAAACCGACATGTTATAGATGCATGTTGAAAGGGCATTTTGCCTGGGATTGTCCGAAGAAAATGATGCAAAAGACGCAAGATCGGTCGACTCTATATGTGGCCGAAGCCGGAACAAGTGGCGAAATTCGAACTCCTCGAATTCTCGGCCCACTATTGCCCTACAAACAGACGCACACCGAAAGAATCGTCGTGAACGGAGATTATTTAGTCGAAGGTACGGATACGGGATCTTGGAACACGATTTGGTACGTAAACACTAAAATCTCGAGGCACATGTCTCCTACGAAGGATATGTTCGATAGTTTTAAGAAGTGTTTCTTCATCAATGATGAAGAACGTCACTTCGATCCTATACATGTGCATGGAATTGGTGAAATAAGTGTGAATACGAATGAAAGAACATATGTCATACCATACGTATCGTATGTACCAGAGGTAAATATCAATGTTCTTAGTATGAAGCAACTTATACTTCAAGGTTTTGAAGTAGAAGTTAGTGACTTGAAATGCAAGATCACACACATGTGTGACGATTCTAAAAAGAAGAAGCAAGAAGACAAGAAATCCGTGAGTACGGATTCGAATGACAAAGGAAAGAAGCCAATGATCGAGGAAGAGAAGATCGAAATACGTGGGAGTTTCGTGCCTGTACATATTAGAACTCTCGATGATTTTACCACTTTCATGATTTTGGTTAAATGTGACGAAATTGTTTATGCAAATAAGCAATTTTTCAAAAGGAAATTTGATGAGGCACTTGTATGGTTTTTCAAGATCAAGGACAATGAAGAAATCATTGTACCATCGAAGGTATCGGGATTGGAAGTATGCCTATTCGAACTTTACAAATTGATTATTGGCTATGGAGGACACAAAATCATCATCGTAAAAAAACTTTGGGATGAGATCGCACAAAGTTTTGGGTATCCAGAATGTTATGGTGAGGCATTCAATAAACTCTTTATAGATTATCTTCTGCACCCACACAAATACTTTGTTTTTGCTCAGAAATAGTACGGAAAGTACGCGAGCATTGAAAGTCGGAAGTACGGGAGTGTGCCCGACAGGACTCAAGTCACAAAAGGTTGCAAGGCAGAGGATGGCGTAGGTACCTCAAATGGTAGATGCACCGGAGGGAATGGTCAGGAAGACCGGAACGTCACCAAGACAGCAGGTCAACCCAATGAAAGCAAGGATTCAGAAGGTGAGGGAACAGAAGAAGAAGATCCGAGCATTGAAGGCTATTACTCGGAAGGAAATCAAGACCCAAGCGATGTTTCGATTGAAGGCGATGACTTTGTTGTCATATTGTGAAGATTCAAGATTGAAGATGTTTTGACATTTAGGGGGGAATGTTGGAAATATTATTAAATGTCAAAACTTAGGTTAATTATTTTAGCATATAGTTTTAATTATTGTGTTTGTGACACCTCATCCTACTAAAACCGAAATGCGGTTATGATGGGATAATGGATACAATTTTTAGGAGTTCTGGGGGACGGTTTTTGTTAACCCTTACCAACCGTCGTACCCCTTAGTGTTGCACCGATTCAGCTTGTATAAATCATGTCCCTTAGATGATGAGGAGCCCATGATAATGTTCTCTTTATGTTTGCTTACTCTGTTGCGTAGAGGGTTTAAACACTGAATCCTTAGAATGTTTCGGGTTTAAGACTTCTCCGTTGACGATCACTTGATCTTGATTCTTGGATGATGATGAACCCATTATGATCAACACTTAAACACACACTTAACAAGAAAGAAAACAATAAAGTGTATGAAAAAAAAGAATACTTAGTAGATTGAAAAATTAATACACGACTTCACATCATGGCCGATTTACATGAATTTGTACATGTTCAACCGGTGCCAACTAAGGGGTACGACGGTTGGCAAGGGTTAACAAAAATCGTCCTCCATAACTCCTAAAAACTGTATCCATTATCCCATCATAACCGCATTTCGGTTTTAGTAGGATGAGGTGTCACAAACACAATAATTAAAACTATATGCTAAAATAATTAACCTAAGTTTTGACATTTAATAATATTTCCAACATTCCCCCCTAAATGTCAAAACATCTTCAATCTTGAATCTTCACAATATGACAACAAAGTCATCACCTTCAATCGAAACATCGCTTAGGTCTTGATTTCCTTCCGAGTAATAGCCTTCAATGCTCGGATCTTCTTCTTCTGTTCCCTCACCTTCTGAATCCTTGCTTTCATTGGGTTGACCTGCTGTCTTGGTGACGTTCCGGTCTTCCTGACCATTCCCTCCGGTGCATCTACCATTTGAGGTACCTACGCCATCCTCTGCCTTGCAACCTTTTGTGACTTGAGTCCTGTCGGGCACACTCCCGTACTTCCGACTTTCAATGCTCGCGTACTTTCCGTACTATTTCTGAGCAAAAACAAAGTATTTGTGTGGGTGCAGAAGATAATCTATAAAGAGTTTATTGAATGCCTCACCATAACATTCTGGATACCCAAAACTTTGTGCGATCTCATCCCAAAGTTTTTTTACGATGATGATTTTGTGTCCTCCATAGCCAATAATCAATTTGTAAAGTTCGAATAGGCATACTTCCAATCCCGATACCTTCGATGGTACAATGATTTCTTCATTGTCCTTGATCTTGAAAAACCATACAAGTGCCTCATCAAATTTCCTTTTGAAAAATTGCTTATTTGCATAAACAATTTCGTCACATTTAACCAAAATCATGAAAGTGGTAAAATCATCGAGAGTTCTAATATGTACAGGCACGAAACTCCCACGTATTTCGATCTTCTCTTCCTCGATCATTGGCTTCTTTCCTTTGTCATTCGAATCCGTACTCACGGATTTCTTGTCTTCTTGCTTCTTCTTTTTAGAATCGTCACACATGTGTGTGATCTTGCATTTCAAGTCACTAACTTCTACTTCAAAACCTTGAAGTATAAGTTGCTTCATACTAAGAACATTGATATTTACCTCTGGTACATACGATACGTATGGTATGACATATGTTCTTTCATTCGTATTCACACTTATTTCACCAATTCCATGCACATGTATAGGATCGAAGTGACGTTCTTCATCATTGATGAAGAAACACTTCTTAAAACTATCGAACATATCCTTCGTAGGAGACATGTGCCTCGAGATTTTAGTGTTTACGTACCAAATCGTGTTCCAAGATCCCGTATCCGTACCTTCGACTAAATAATCTCCGTTCACGACGATTCTTTCGGTGTGCGTCTGTTTGTAGGCCAGTAGTGGGCCGAGAATTCGAGGAGTTCGAATTTCGCCACTTGTTCCGGCTTCGGCCACATATAGAGTCGACCGATCTTGCGTCTTTTGCATCATTTTCTTCGGACAATCCCAGGCAAAATGCCCTTTCAACATGCATCTATAACATGTCGTTTTTTTTATTCTTGTTTCTTCCTTTTCACAGTTGTCAATCGGACCACATCGAGGCTTCGCAATTTTCTGTTTTGTATGCGATCGTGCATATCTTTTACGAAGTTGATGCAGTCTCATCGATCTCCTCCTTGTTAGTTGTTGCCTCCTCCTTTGATTCAACCTTCGGCTCTGATACCACAGTTGCGCAGATGGTTTAAATTCAGAAACTTTGGATAGTTTCTGATCAAAACACACTTCGTTATTGATCTTTTGATCATGTCCCTTAGATGATGAGGAGCCCATGATAATGTTCTCTTTATGTTTGCTTACTCAGAATAACAACAACAAGAAGAGAAAAGTGAAAGAGAGAAGTTTTTAATTAATCTAGAAACACACACACTTACACAAGGGGCCGATTAGCATGATTATTACAAGCTGAATCGGTGCAACACTGTTGCGTAGAGGGTTTAGACAAGAGAAAGAACAGTCTAATCTCATTGAAGAAGACTTAGAACCAACATTGCTTATGGCAACTATTGAAGAGCACCAGAAAGTTTTCTTAAACGAGAGGAATCTCGAAGCAAGCAAGTTAACTACAAATGATGAAAGTTTATGGTATTTAGACAATGGTGCAAGCAATCACATGACAGGAGTCAAAAACCATTTCAAGGAAGATGAGACATGGAATTGGAAGGAATATACCAAAGATTTCGATCTAGATAGACCGGAATGGATTTCATTATAGGGAATAATGAAACACCTGGTACTCAGTATATCTTGAATGAAAGTGAAGATTTCGAGAATGATGTTACACATGGTAACAATGATTCAGATGAATAAGTACCTACTACACCCAATTCCCAGATATCTACTCATGAGTATAGCCCACAACAATCCACCATCCATTCACTAGATTCAGAAGTTGATACGCCTTCAACAACAGATTCAAGAATTGATCATACACCTGTAAGAGGTTACAGGGCCTTGAGTGATATATACGCCAATACGGATGAATTATTACTAGTAGAGAACGAACCAAGAAACTTCAAGGAAGCAACTCAGGATGACAAGTGGACTGAAGCTATGAAAGCAGAAATTGATTCTATCAACAAGAACAATACTTGGAGGCTAACTACCCTACCAAAAGATCATAAAGCAATTGGTTTAAAATGGGTGTTCAAGACAAAAAGGGATGCTGATGGAAGGATATTAAAGCACAAAGCACGACCGGTAGCCAAATGATATATTCAAGAGCAAGGCATAGACTTTGATGAAGTCTTCGCACCAGTAGCACGAATCGAGACAATACGGTTGATATTGGCTCTGGCAGCATACAACAAATGGGAAGTTCATCATCTAGATGTAAAGTCAACATTTCTACATGGTGAATTGAAGGAAGAAGTTTATGTCTCACAACCTGAAGGTTGAATCAAAGAAGGTGAGGGAACAGAAGAAGAAGATCCGAGCATCGAAGGCTATTACTCGGAAGGAAATCAAGACCCAAGCGATGTTTCGATTGAAGGCGATGACTTTGTTGTCATATTGTGAAGATTCAAGATTGAAGATGTTTTGACATTTAGGTGGGAATGTTGGAAATATTATTAAATGTCAAAACTTAGGTTAATTATTTTAGCATATAGTTTTAATTATTGTGTTTGTGACACCTCATCCTACTAAAACCGAAATGCGGTTATGATGGGATAATGGATACAGTTTTTAGGAGTTATAGGGGACGGTTTTTGTTAACCCTTGCCAACAGTCGTACCCCTTAGTGTTGCACCGATTCAGCTTGTATAAATCATGCTAATCGGCCCCTTGTGTAAGTGTGTGTGTTTCTAGATTAATTAAACACTTTTCTCTCTTTCACTTTTCTCTTCTTCTTGTTGTTATTCTGAGTAAGCAAACATAAAGAGAACATTATCTAAATGTCAACACTTTTGTTAACCCTTGCCAACCGTCGTACCCCTTAGTGTTGCACCGATTCAGCTTGTATAAATCATGCTAATCGGCCCCTTGTGTAAGTGTGTGTGTTTCTGAATTAGACTGTTCTTTCTCTGGTTCATTCTGTTGACAATTGTATTAATCTAGATTTAGATAGTTTAGATTAGTGTATTGTCTTTGTTGATTCCCATTTGTAGAGATGTAAACGCTAATTACTCTTCCTTTTTTTTTTGGGTATTGGTATTTATAGAAATTTCAAGTTTATGACATTTCCCAGGTTTAAAAATACCCCTATTTTTTAGGGTGTTACACTTTAATCCATCCAGTTTGATTCAACTTCATCTTCATTTGAGGTTGGTTTTAATATTCAGTATTGTATTCATTTTAGTTCACATTGTGAACAGTATGCTTCTACCGCTTTCTTTATATCGAATTTATTGTGAATGATATAATCGATTGATGTGGTATTCATCCTAGTTCTGGCTTAAGTTCCAGATAATAATTATTTTAGAGAAAGCCAAAACCTTTAAGATTGTTGAGAAATTCTGATTATTTAATAAAGATAATGAATTTATTAATAAGGATTAAAACTCAATTATTAAATATCTAAACTTTATCTATAAATAATTATTATATGAAACTTAAGATAGAACAGGGATGAACACCACACCAATCGATTTTATCCTCCACGATAGATTCGATATAAAGAAAGAACTAAGGCAATGTTCGACAAACTAGCTGATAAGCTGGCCGGTAGCTGATAAGTTGGCCGGTAGCTGATAAGCTAGCTGATGGATAAGTGGCAAAAACTAGTTGATATGCATGTAAAATGACCAAAAAAGACATCTTGAAAAAATAATCAATGATTAAAACAAATTTATAATGATATAATATGTTAATTAATACAAACAAGATAATAACGAAAATTAAATGATATAATATGTTAATTAAAAGAATTTAAATTTATTATTATACATATACTATAAACTTTGAATTCGTTAAAACAAATTTTAGAGAAAATCTACATTAACTTATGATTTTAAATAACCATTACATATAATATGAGTAGAAATAAATAATTGAACAATAATTAAATAAAACAATAGTAATTGATAACTAAAGTATATTGACTAATATTAAAAAATAATAATATAAAAATAATTAAAAATTAACATCAATGTATAATTAAAATTTAATTAATAATTTTCAATTAATATTAACTAATATTAGTAATAATTATTTTTAAATAATTAAAATTTATTTATAATTAATAGTTAGTAAATAATAAGTAATATTAATAAGGGCATAATTGGAAAAAGTCACAAAAAGCTCCTCTCATAAGTTACTCCAAGTAGCTTATCAATAAGCTAGCTTATGTCCATCCACACATGTACTCAAAAAATAAGCTAGCTTATTTTTGCTAAACGATGCCTAATATGAATATCGTACGGAATACTAAAACCAAACCTAAAACTGAAGACGAAGTTGAATCAAACTGCACGGATTAAAGAATCATATCCTTAAAGCTTTTGGCGATACTCTAAAATGTTGTCTAACATTCGTGTAGCACCAGGATTTGATGTTGATTTATTAAACACTAACAACAATAGTGTTTATTAGTGTTTAATCTATGCAAAGTAGATGTATAAATCGGCATAAAATGCTTAGAAACAGTAGGTGATAATAGAGAAGAGCATATTTCAATTTTCAGATGTGTTTTGGGAGGAGATTTGAGGCTATATTTATAACGGGAATGTAATCAGATAACTATCTTATCACATCCCAAAAATATCTCCACTTCCTCCCAAAGTTTATGAGGTTAGAAGACCAAGTCTCCAACCAAAAAATTATCTCTAAAATTTAAATAAAAACATGTTAATTATCTTTAATTAAAAGAAAATTTGCTCACTATTAATTATTGATTAAATAACTCTTTTAATTTATCAGTAAGTAATTGTCAGGTTTCAATTAGTGTTTACATTTCTACCAATGTGGGATGGAAAAACTTCCAAACTCACACAAAAAATTCCAACATAAAGTCACACATATCAAGTCTCAACACATCAAAACTTATCAAAACACTATTAATTGTTAAATCACCTAAAAGAGATTACTTGCTAAATAAAAATATCAACTATCAACTATCAATCATCTTAATATCTTATTATTAGAGAGTTGAGTAAGATGATGAGTCACAAAACACTACTCTTGTTAAATCAGATTACTTGCTAAATAAAGTTAAGAGATCTTTCTGTAATTTTCAGAAAGTGAAACTTTCAAAATGTAGAGAACAGATGATGGAAGAAAATTTTGAAAATGGTTGTTCATTGCAGGTTGAAATCATTGATGATGCACTGGCCACTGCTGCTGTTTCTGGATTCAAGAGTTGGTAAGGGAATGAAACTGATGTGTATTATGGAAATAATCTAGGAAAATATTGGTGGCACGTGGAATTTGTTCTCTGTTATTTTTATTACTGAACTGCTGAATTATAGTTGAAGCTTGATACATGTATTCATATCAACTAGCTAACCAACTTTACCTCGAACTAACCACCGGCACGTGGAAAGGGTGTTAGATGAAAAGTGTAAATGAGATCAACGGTCAAATGGTTGAAGAGTGTAATAATAACTAGTATGCTTCAATGTATTGAAACTAGGAGGGTGAACCCTCTATATATACAAGACAGAAACCCTAAAGGACACCTAGACAAGCCCATGGGCCGTAGACCAAAATACACTAAATATACAATTAACACTCCTCCTCAAGTTGGAGCATAAATGTTAATCATACCCAACTTGTTACAAATAAAATCTATTTGAGTTTTCCGGAAAGGTTTAGTGAGGATGTCCGCAAGCTGAAAGTCTGTCTTAATGTGAATTGGTTGAATGGATGGAGGGTCTGCTTGTGTGCCTACAACTCGATCTCTGATAAGATGACAGTCAACCTCAATGTGCTTCGTCCGCTCATGAAATACTTGCTTTTTTGCTATATGAATAGCTGATTGACTATCGCAGTATAACCGCATCAAGTTATTAGAAACTACACCGAGCTCTATGAGAAGACGACGAACCCATATCATTTCTGATGTAATATCTGTCATGGCTCTATATTCTGATTCAGCACTAGATCTAGATACTGTGTGTTGCTTCTTACTCTTCCATGATACAAGATTTCCTCCAATAAATACACAATACCCGGTAGTAGATCGTCGAGAGATCGGGCAACCTACCCAATCTGCATCTGAAAAAATCTGCATCTGAAAAACCAGATATCCGACCATCTCCTTTTTCTGTAAAAGCACCCACACGACAATGCCCCTGATCAGAATATAAGATGCCAAGACCTGGTGTGGTCTTGAGATATCACAAGACACGAAGAGCAGCATCCCAGTGTCCAGTGTATGGAGCAGCCATGAATTGGCTCAGGACACTGACGGTAAAGGAAATATCTGGTCGTGTGACTGTTAAATAATTAAGCTTCCCGACCAATCGTCTGTAGCGCTCAGGATCCTTCATCGGATGTCCGTCCTCTGGAAGGAGCTTCCTTGTAGGAAGCATTGGAGTATCAACGGGCTTGCAACCCAGTAAGCCACATTCGATCAGCAAATCAAGGACATACTTCCGTTGAGAGAGAAGTATTCCTTGTGGAGAGCGAGATACCTCTATGCCAAGAAAGTACCGAAGTCGACCTAAGTCGCTTATCTGAAACTGCAACTGAAGAAACTGTTTGAGTTTGGCAATCCCGACCTCATCATCCCCTGTGTAATTATGATGTCATCAACATAAACTACTACAATAATCCTTTTGCCCTGCTGGTGTCTAAAGAACACAAAATGATCAGATGCGTTGCGAACCATCCCAAATTCTCCCATAACACTAGAAAATCGACCAAACCATGCCCTAGGAGACTGCTTAAGACCATATAAAGAACGGCGTAATCTGCAAACTTTCAAACTTTCGAGGCCTCCTCCTCGACAATGAACCAAGGTGGCTGCTCCATATATACCTCCTCCTCAAGAACACCATTAAGAAAGGCGTTCTTGACATCAAGCTGATGGAGCGGCCAATGATGAATGGCAGCAAGGGCAATACAAATACGGACAGACGGCATTTTAGCAACCGGTGAGAAAGTTTCATCATAATCAATGCCGTATGCCTGAGAATATCCTTTAGCAACTAACCGAGCCTTCAGACGATGTAAGGAGCCATCCGGGTGTAGTTTAACTGTAAATACCCAACGACAACCAACAATACGTTTTCCCGGAGGAAGTGTTTCAAGATCCTAGGTATGATTAGTCCGTAGAGCCCCTAACTCGTCTTCCATAGCCTGTCGCCATCCTGGGTGAGCTAGAGCAGTCGTCACATCTCTGGGAATTGGGTAGGAATCCAGGGTGCTGGTATAGGCTTTAGACTCGGGGGATAGGTGAGAGTAGGCAACATAATCCTGAATAGGATAACGGGTGTAGTGTCGAGGTTCTTTGCGAAAGGCAATAAGTATATCGGGAAGTGGTGCTCCAGGAGAATCATAGATAGGAACATCAGGTATAGGAGAGGTGGTATTAGGTAAGGTTGTATCTGGTAACGGTGTGTCAGGCGCATTTGTGGGAAGTGGAACTGAGGATGGACCAGAGTCATGGTTCGGTTGTGAAATAAGAGGCCCTGTTGTTTGATCCTTATCTCGTCGAGCATATGTGAAAAGTAACGGCGGAGGTGCTGCCAGTAGGTCCGTGGTAGCAGGAGTCGGAGCGTCTGAGACCGGAGGAACAGAGGGTACAACGGACACAGGAAAGGTGGGAATAAGGTGAGAGTCGGGTATGTCAAGATCAGGGAACGGATCGGAAATGGGATGGGAATGTTCGAGGAAGTAAGGGCAGGACTCATGGAAGGTGACATCGGCACTAGTAAAGTAGCGGTGAAGAGAGGGACTATAACACCGATACCCTTTCTGGACTCGTGAGTAACCAAGAAAGACACAACGAATGGCTCGTGGATCAAGTTTAGTGAGTTGTGGACGATGATCATGAACATAGGCTACGCATCCAAAAAATTTGGATGCAAGAGGAAAGGGAGTTCCCTTAGGAAAGAGTACAGAAAAGGGGGATTTACCATGAAGGACAGGTGTAGGCATGTTGTTAATTAGATACGCGGCAGTAAGAATCGCGTCCCCCATAATCGTTTAGGGACACGGGATTGAAACATGATTGTTCGAGCAACATCTAACAAATGGCGATTCTTGCGTTCAGCAACACCATTTTGTTGGGATGTATATATGCACGAAGATTCATGAACAATGCTGTGTGTTTTCAAATACGAAGAGAAGTCAGTAGAGAAGTATTCCTTTGCATTATCGAATCGTAAAGTTTTGATTGATGAGTTAAATTGGTTTTGAATATATGAATGAAATTCGCGAAAAATGGTAAATACTTCTCGACGAGATTTTAATAAATAAACCCAACTAGCACGAGAATAATCATCAATAAAAGTAATAAAGTACTGAAAGCCCAAAGTGGACGTTGTAGGGCAAGGACCCCATACATCGGAATGTACGAGTTCAAAAGAAAAACTGACTCTACTAGACACTCTAGGGGGGTAAGGACGTCTGGTGTTTTTACCAAGCTGACATGACTCACAATGAAAATTAATAGACGAAAGTGGAAAGTCCAGTCTCAGTTGTCTCAGAACTGCTGCAGAGGGATGGCCTAGCCGGCAGTGAGCCTCCCTTATACTAGAATCACATATGTTTGTTGTAGGACGTGGAGGTAAGGATAAACGGTAGAGACCTCTTGATTCAAAGCCTGTGCCAATCAGTCGGTTCGTCCCCAGTTCTTGAAAAATACAATGAGTAGGAAAGAAGGTTACCGAGCAGTTATTTTGTTTTATAATTTGACTTACTGAACAAAGATTATCAGGAAAGTTAGGAACAAACAAAATAGAGGAGAGGCGTAGGTTTATCGAATTGTTAATGGATCCAATGCCCTGAACTGGGTATGAAGATCCATCAGCAATACGAACGGGTGGATGGAAAGCTTTATGTAGGCTAGAGAGGATACTTTGATTCCCAGTCATGTGATGAGTAGCTCCAGAATCAATAACCCAAGATGAATCAAGACTAGAAAACGTACCTGAATTGGCCGAGTTGATTATACCAGGAGCAATTTGACTTCCTAGAGCAGATTTAGTCTTCTTTTCGTCTCCCATTGGACAATTACAGTTTAAAACAAACGGAGGATTAAAGCGGGGCAGGAGAGTATGATAAAAGAATACCTCAGATGGTTCGGGACTGAAAAATACTACAGATGGTGGCCGAAGACAAATTCCGGCGACGGAGATCAGATCTGGACGTCGGTGGCTAATCTGGACGATGGCGGCAGCGACAGATCTAGAAGGCAAAGACAGCGGCAGTTCTAGACAAGGATGAGGTTCTGGACAGCAGATCTGGACCGGGACAGCGGCGGCGGGACAGCGGCAGCAGATCTGGACGGGGAAAGCAGATCTGGACGGAGGCAGGTAGGGTTTCGGCGACGGCGGCTGCAGTTCCGGCGACGGCGACAGGATTTTCGGCAGATTCTGGCGTGCTTTCGGCAAGTTCTAGCGTGTTTCCAGCAGGTTCAGTGGGTTTCCGGAAGGTTTTGCAGCTTTCTGGCAGCTTTCCGGCAGGTTCTGGAGGATTCCGGCAGGATTCCGGCGACGGCAGCTGGTGGTTCTGGCGACGGCAGCAGATTCTGGTAGGTTCCAGTGACAGGGGCAGGTTCTGGTAGGATTCCGGCAAGATCTGGTCGATTCCGGCATGATTCCGACGACGACAGCTGGTGGTTCCGGCGACGGCAGCAGATTCTTGTAGGGTTCCGGTGACAGAGGCAAGTTCTGGTAGGGTTCCGGCAATGGCAGCCGGAGTTCTGGCAAGATTCCGGTGATGACGGCTAGGTTTCCGGCGATGACGGTTAGGTTTCAGGTGGGGTTTTCAGGCAAGGCTCTGATACCATGTAATAATAACTAGTATGCTTCAATGTATTGAAACTAGGAGGGTGAACCCTCTATATATACAAGACAGAAACCCTAAAGGACACCTAGACAAGGCCCATGGGCCGTAGACCAAAATACACTAAATATACAATTAACAAAGAGTAAAGAGCAACTGAAAAGAAGATTTTAGAGGGCAAAGATCAGATGTCAAAATGTGTTCAGAAATAGTATGGTCTGAGGTTGGTAGTATTGGTGATGAAGAACATCAGATAGTTGAAAATCAGAATGTATCTGAAAAGATCACCCAAAAAAGAAGTTGTGTTCAGACCATGGTTTAAAAAAAACGGTTGAGTCGTGCGCCTCAAGGCGAGGCGGCCCAAAATAGTTCTTGAGGCGCCGCCTCTCACTTCTTGTTTGGGACGCATGCTCTACAAAGTAGAGGCGGTGGGTTTGGCTGTGAGACGGAAAGCTTGTTAGAGGCGTACACCTGTTTAAAGATGGTTGAAGCTTTTTTATATATAGTATGCAAGTCTTTCACACCGGCAACTGGCGTATTCCTCTCAAACCCAGTTTCTGTATTTATTGTTAGTGGTAGTGTCAGACAAAGTTTGTGTTCATATAAGTCTCCCACTTTGGAAAACATTATATATATATATATATTATATTTACTACTCATTCAACTCTCTCACAGTTCCAATGGTGGTAGTGGCAACTCAACCATATATATTTGTATGTGTATATAGTTCGGTGGTAATGGCAGCTTAGCATAATATATGTGTGTATATATATTCTGGTCGTAGTGGCAGCCTAGCATAGTGCATGGTAGTGCCTATCAGCCTATGTATATATTCGTTACTTATTCAACCCTCGCTTTCTCTCTCACAGTTCCACCTGTGGTAGTAGCAACCCAACATGGTATATAAATATATTGTCTGGTGCTAGTGTCAGCCTCTAGCAGAGCGTGCATATATATAGTACACGGTGGTAGTGTATATATAGTGTTTATGTATTATCGTCTAGTGATTATAATTTGTATATATGGTATTTTGAGTTTTATTCATTTTCCGACTAAAGCTTACGCCTTGGACCGCCTTGAGGCTTATGCCTCACGTACCTAAGGGGAAAACGCCTCGAGGCTTGTTTCCGTTCTTTAAAACCTTGGTTCACACCACTATTTGAAACACAAACCGCAGTCAAATCGCTCAGCAAGTAGTGGTGCCACGATTTTGTATCTTGATACTTAAATTTTGTAACCACTGTCTCACAGTTATTGACTGCTTAGATAGAGAAAAAGAAACAATTCTGCCATACACTTTCACGCCAATGAAAATCAATATCTTATTCTATTTCCTTGTCAAATAGCATGCAACATCCAATCCAAGAGAACTCTCTTGTACATTCATAGTATCTTCTGTTCCAGAATGGCAGAATGTATAATGACTTGTGGGTCAACACATAGTTGTTAAAAGCACGCCTAGGCTTTGAGGCTCATAAGGTTCAAAGTCTCGGGCATTTTTAAAGTCAAGGCTAGGCGTATTCACGAGGCTCACTAAGGGGATGCGCTTTGGCTTAGGTGCTTTGTAGGCCCAGGCACTCCTCATAAAGAGTTAATAAATGCCTAGTCAAACCATAATATTAAATAAGTTTTCTCATGTTCACGTCTCCTAGACTTCTTAAAAAGAGTTATTAAATAGATTTCATAAGTCAAACCCTAATATTAAATACCCCGTCCTTAGAACTTCAAGCCTCCTTCTCTATAAGTACCCAGACCTTAAAACTTCTCCTCATAGCCTATGCTTTAAACCCTTCTCCGTTCTGCCTCTATCAAAGTATTGTTGATTGCTGCATTGGAGGCTTGTACTTGTTGCATATTTGAGTTGTGTGTAACCGTGTGTGTGTGTGTAGTGTGTGTGTGTGTATATATATATATATATATATATATTATAAGATGTGCCTCGCATTCATGAGGCCCGCGCCTCACACTTGCGCCTTGCGCCTAGACCCCGGGACTCCATTGCGCCTTAGTGCGCCATGAACTTTTAACAACTTTGGGTCAAAGGCCATATTGCAATCAATAATTGATATAGTTCTGTTTACTTTTTGCAGAAGTAGAAACAGAAGAAGTGTAACCATGGCAACATATATGGTTAAGTATACCCATTCGTGGTCACCTGGGGATTAGTTGGTGCACGTAATCTGGGGCGGATACCCACGGGTACCCCAAATTAAAACGCAAAATATTTGTTTTTTAAGAAGAAATCCAATCCTCGTTTGTTATATTATCAACTAAAAGCTCCACTGAGCTAAAAAAATCAAATGAATCTCTTAACTCAGACAAAAATGAGCATTTTGCCTCTTCTTTAGTTATCAAATATTTTGTTAATTGACAACTAAACTGTCATCTCATTAAACTTCAAAATTGGAAATCCACAAAGCACCGGAGGGGATTGGAAACAGGAAGTTTTCTTAGCTAGTGTCAATGATAAAGGGCAAATTAGCATTCTTGCAAATAACTTTCCCCAAACTGATTGTGATACAAATATCGAGTTATTCAATTGCTTCAATGAAATACCTAGAATATGTAATAGTTATAATTCATATGCGGAAGCGTATATCTGAGCATCACTAAGAGAGATAGAGAGATGGAAATGCCTGAGATGGAGACGATTGAAGCATGATGTGGAGGAGATTTGAGGTGGAGAGAACCGCCTGTGAGATTTGATCGCTGACCATAGTTTTTGCTGAGTTCTCTCGTGAAATACTGCTCGCTCCACGTGATTTTCCTCCTCTTCCGGTGATAGGTACGACTCCGGTGGTCGGAGGTGTCGGAGAAGGGAAGGAAGTTGCCATGGTTGTAGCTCCACAGGAGTAAGTAGCGATACAATCTCTCAACTAAATGACCCCTGGAAAAAGGTATACAATAACCCACCTCAACTACAAATGAAGAATGTCGTTAGGTTACGATATGACAGGCCCGTTATCAAACCCGTCCGGGTGTGTTTGGTTTGCCGGAATGGATTGGAATTGGAGGGATTTGGATTTCAAATCCATTCCAATCCCATGTTTGGTTTGAAGGATTGGCCGGATTTGAAATCCTAGGATTGCTTTAAAATCCCTCAAACATTGGATTTTGAAATCCTTTGGGATGGTTGGGATTTCAAGGGATTTCGAAGGATTTGCATATAATAATGCTTTAAAATATGCTAAAAACGTTTGTTTTCCAATATCAATTAATAATTAGACAATTTAATTATTTTTATAAATTTTAATGATTTTTTTTATAAATAATGAAATTCAAATCCATTCTAAATCCTACAAACCAAACACACAAAAGGATTCCAAATCCTCCCAAATCCAAATCCCTCCAAATCCAAATTCTTACATGAAATCCAATCCATTCCAATCCATTCCAGCAAACCAAACGCACCCTTAGTTTCCTAATGGATTGATGGCAAAAAGTGACCTAATCCGTCGACACAATCCGAACCCAACCAAAATTAGTAGGTTGGTTTAATATTTTCAACTCATTTAAGTTAAATTGGTCAATCCATCTAACCCATCTATGTAAATGGGTTGGATTAGGTTAAAATTTTCGATCTGTTTTCAACATGATTTCAACCTATTTGCAACATGTTTTCAACTCATTTATAACACCACATAATTTTATGTTATTTTGTTGAAGAATATTGTGTCTTCATAAAAAAGGAAGTGATTGAAGAAATAATTTCTAAGTATTAGGAGTTACCATATTGTATGTTTTTTTTCGTTGTAAACTCATACCTATTTAAAGGGTTCATTGTTAATGAGAATTGACGACCTTTGATTATCTTTGTATTGATTGTTCTACAACACGTTATCAGCACGTTGCTCGTTTACGCTACTCTTGCGTCAATTGAATCAGGTATGGCTTCCAGTTTTTGTTTTTCCGTGTCGTGTCATAAGGAACTGACTAAATTCATGTTGTTACGTACTTTGTAGCTCTACAATACAACTTGTTTTTTTTTTTCCTGCCATGTTCATGATGTTTTCTTCGCTGCCATGTTCATAATTTTTTTTGCACTGTTCATGAAGAGTTTTTTTTCCTCCGTGACAACCCACACGTATATGTACATATAAAATAAACCAATATTTGTAATAAGAAAAAGAGTTTCTAATCTGTTTGTTTTCTTCTCCTGTTAAGAAAAAGAGTTTCTGATCTGTTTGTTTTCTTCTCCTGTTATTCCCTCATAGAAATTAAGTATTTTCTTGATTAATTACTTAAATATTACAACCTTCTTCTTATCATGTTCATAGTTATTTAAGAACACATTCAGATTTCAGAAAAAGCAAAGATTGGAGAGGAAATCTATGATAAAAACATATAAACTGAAGCCTAATCTAAAGATTTGAGAACCTCGAGATCGAATTCGCTTATCGTTTCTCCAAAAATGGCGTCATTGTAAAAAAAACACCGTAAAATCGAACAATATATATGTAGACCATTATAAGAAACCATAGAAGTCAACCAGGTGTTTTGAAGAAAAAAAATTCAGCCTATAGTTATGATTGAATTGTTCTTCTCCTTAGATCTGATACTAAAAGTGATTTAGGGTGGTGAGGAAGAAAATGCTGGCTTCATAAAAAAAATCCTACATATGGAATATGGAATCTGTTTTGAACGAAAAAAAAAAAGAATAATCTTGAATTGGCAATTCCAGCCCTTTGACTTTATATTTTTTTTTGTCATTTATGCCTTTTTTTTCTTCGTTTTTTTCTTTTCAATTATTTATTATAATTAATATTTTGAGCATGTTCTTGTAATAAGTTTACATTATTCATTTAGTTTATTTTAAATGGTTTTGTTTAATCTTTGTTAATTTAGTTATAATATGAAGAATGTTGAATTATTTACTTCCATAAATATTCATATATTTCCTTAACTCATAACTATTTATAATTACATTTATTTTTGGGAGTTACACTACTTTATATCTGATTTATTTTGGTCTCCTATCAATATCTCATTAAATTCTATAACTTCTAATACTAAACTTTATTACTAAAAGTTTCGTTTGTAAAAAAAATATTGAAATTATAATTGTTTGCCTCAAATCATAATTATATTTGGAAGATACACTTCCAATTCCTCATATCGTTTGGCCTCTAGCCAAAAGTCTCAATATATGTGTGTGTGTGTGTGTGTGTGCACGTGTGCGTGCGTGAGCCAAATATGGTATAATTTGATCTCACATTTTGGCCACATGCCAAAATATACAAAATTATTGATGTTATTCATGTATTTCATAAACGGAGTAATCGCATGACATCAAAAGATTTTGTTCAAATGGATGTAAATAACCCTAAGGTTTGTAGGGATTTAAGTAATCCATGTGATTCCCCTCCTACCTGTAAATCCAAAAGTGACTTTGCGATTTATTATCAAATATTGAAATACTAATATAACATTTTTCACCAAATAATATTTGAGAATACCAATAATTAACAAATCTTATACTACCATGATAATGAAATTTCATACTTTTTATCTTCATAAAATATAATACATTATCTCTTGTTTATGTAGATGGTTGAACCAACTTGTCCCGAATTTGATATCCTAGATTCAGAAGGACTTGAATACCACATATGGTATATGATATAGAGACTACCTTTATTGGAAAGGACGACACGTATACAATCAACCCCCCTACAGACCCTAAAGACAAATCATCAGAGAAAGTACAAGCAAATGGCTTAATGTTCTTAGACGACATATCGATCCTAGCCTTCGGTGGGAATACCTTCAACTGAAAACCCCCAAAGAACTGTGGGACACACTGGAAGGAAGATTCGGGAATATTTATGACTTTTTACTTCCTGAACTAACCGTATAGTGGAATGAAATCCGCTTACTCGATTGCAAAAGGGTAAATGATTTCAACAAAGAAATGTTGCGTCTCAAAGCACGTTTAAACTTCTATGGCAAGGAACTCACGGAATACGACATGATTCAAAAGACATTTTCCACTTTTCCTACATATGCAATCATACTAATGAATCAATATCGATTGGAGTATGATAGTAAAAGAATCACAACCTTTAACAAACTTATCAACCTACTGCAAGTGCTGAAAGACACAATGAGGTTCTTTTGAATAACAATGCTAGACCTGTCCGGACAAAGAAAATTCCTGAATCTAATCATGCAAGCGTTTGAGGTGGAAAGAACTTCAAAGGGCAGGGATCCAAACATATTGAATCACACACACGTGTCAATTATTCATCACGTGGACAGGGTCATGTACAGGGTCGTGGACGGGGTTGTGGTCAGGGTCACGACAATGGTCGTCATGGAGTTTCCAACACATGGCACAAAGATACAACTGTTGGCCCAAGTAATCAAGGACAATCAAAATGAAAAGCACCAATGACCGATCCTACCAAAAGAGTAAGAGATGGAACTAAACCTTGCTACAGGTGTGGCATCATTGGGCATTGGTACAAGAATTGTCATGCAAGCAACATTGTAGCAACCACCTACAAGTAATATAGGGAGTCTAAAGAACAAGAAGCTCACTACCTTGAAGAAAGAAGTAATGGCCCAGAAGTCAACCTAACAATTGGAGATTTCACTCATATCAACAATAATGATCCATCACTAGAGCTCTCGGATTTTGACTAATCTACCTCACCTATTCTTCAAAGACAATAGTTATTTACACAATACTCGTTTTTTTTCCTGATAGTTTGGTGAACTTAATTTATTGTTTGGGTTACTGATTTACTATTTGGATTAGTGGTTATTGATTTACTGTTTGGATTAGTGAATTGTTGATTTACTTTTGAAATTTATTAAATAATCTTTGACTTTTGTATATACACTACACAAACTAATGATGTAAAGGAACACGTCAAAACAACTAAATTATTAAATATTTTCCGTTCCTTGTAGGAATGTATCGAGGAGAACTTGAGTGCTTAGTTGACTGTGGAACCACCCATACAATACTAAGAAATAGACTATTATTCACTGAAATAACTGCTTATAAATCCTCATTGACCGTAATGATTGGATCATCCAATTTAATACTTGGTCGAGGAACTGTCACTTTCTTGTTGCCTAATGGCACTAAAATAACGATCACAAGAGCACTCTATGCTCCAAAAGCTAACCGAACCTTGTTAAGTTTCAAAGATATACGCTTCAACGACTATCATATTGAAACCATTGTGAGAATGGAAATGAATATATGTATATCACCTCTAATGAATACGGAAGGAAATGTATATTAGAGAAATTAACATGTCGAACTAGTGGGTCATACCTTACCATAATTCGAGTCATTGAATCATATTATATCACCAATAATGAACTTTGGGATAGTGACATATATAGGCTTTGGCATGACCGCCTGGGCACCCTGGCCGTGACATGATGATACGTATGCCAAATAATACACATGGACACCCTTTCTTTCGAATGAAAGGTAAGATGGGGCGATTACATTAAACTACCAAATTGCAACCATTGACTCTAAAGAAAAAGAAGCAACGCCATCATCACAATATGCCTCCTTGAAAGCCCCAAATTTTTTCAAAGCCCGATCCTTAGCTAAAACAGGATCGAGACCATCCTACGCTAAGGACACAAAGCAAAACATTCTATTTTTACAACGTATACAAGGTGATATTTGTGGACCTATACATCTAGAATGTGGGTCGTTCAAGTATTTTATGGTTCTGGTTGACGCTTCGACAAGATGAACACATGTCGCACTATTGTCCACACGAAACGCTGCATTTGCTAAACTTCTAGCACAAATTATACGTTTAAGGGCTCACCACCCTGATTACCCTATCAAGTCTATACGACTTGATAATGCTGGAGAATTTACATCACAAGCATTTGATGATTATTGCATGTCTATTAGGATCGATGTAGAGCATCTCGTACCCCATGTGCATACACAAAATGGTCTCGCAAAAGCTACCATCAAAAGGATACAAGTGCACCAATTTACCCACTTCTACCTGGGGTTATGTAATATTACATGCAACTTTACTTATTCGCTTTAGACCCACTGTTAGCCAACAGTTGAAGAATGTCAACAGAGAGTAGACTGGCCTAAATGGAAAGAAGTAATCCAGGCATAACTAGATTCTTTGGCAAAGAGACAGGTAACCCCGCCAAGTGTAAAGCCTGTAGGACATAAATGGGTCTTTGTCAGAAAGCGTAATGAGAATAATGAAGTCATAAGATATAAGGCTCGCCTTGTTGCACAAGGTTTCTCACAACGCCCTGGGATTGACTATGATGAATCTCTTCTCCTCTTGAACGATTTCTAACCTAACTCTATCTCTCTACATTTAATTCTTGATATAAACCCTCAAACTTTGGTGGTTGCTCAACATTTATTCCTACTATCACTTAGAAGGAAGATCTCAAGACTTGAAGGGTTCAAATCCCCTATCAAACTCTAGGGGTCCTAACGTTTATAGGGTTTTCACCCACAAACCCTAGTGGTGTGTACTATGTGATTTTATTTACCTTAAACATAAATATGCCATGCTTGTTACTATATTTGAGGATTTCTACGTGTTTAACCTAATTATTGAAGTTGTGGCTAAAAAGGAGTTTTGACCTAAAGATTATATAACCCAATTCTAACCAAGAAAATGACTTGGTAGAACTCTAAAATAATAGTATGATGATTGTTGCTCTACTTATGAGTAATTATAGATCGGGACTCAAAATGTTGAAAGATGATTATATGGAAATTATGAACTTGTGGTAGACGAAATAAATAGCTATGCATGTATATATTGATGATATGGTATTGGGTCATTTTGGTATTATTGATGGTTTTGTGTGTTTACACATATGTATACATGAGTTGAGACCAAATTCCATGTGAACAAGGATTTGGTATGGGATGTTGTGTATTATGTTGAAGGCTAAGTTTTGAGCCACTAGGGAGTAGACACTAAAGGACCACGACATCCGTGAGGATGAACTCGTCTAGATTGAGTAGGCACTAAGGTTCCAATTTCCCTTGAGGTGTAACTCGACGAAGTAAGCACTAAAGATGAGGGGTTTGGGGTGATACCCAAGTGGTATGTGCACTAAAGCTCGGAACCTGAGGTGTAGTCTCAATAACATCAAGTGGTGACTCTACTCACATGTTCTTGTAGCCCAGATGGAAACAGGTCTCCCCCATAGTCAAAATTGCTATGTTGTATGAATGTTCAGGTGGGAATTGTGAAATACCGTGATGTGCTACCATTATGGGGCTGGTAATACTAAAGTGATATAATGAAAGTTTTCCCTTAATTTATAATTTATAATTATTTCTAATAATGATTGTACTCACTAGGCTCCTAGCCTAACACTTGTGGTTATGTTTTATGTTGGCAGGCAGTTCTAGTAGGGGATCTAGGTTGGGTTAAGTTGCCGGTTGGGGCCGTTAGGAGCATCCAAGGCGATTGTTTTTGGAAGATTTATGAGAAGACAATTTTTGAAGTTTTAATTTGATCCATTTACGTAAACTTCCACTTATTGTTGATTAAATTATAGGGTGTTACAAGTTGGTATCAGAGCTCTAGTTTTAGTGAACTAGGTATGGTTTTAGGATGCCTAGACTTAAGCCGATATATTAAGTCATGATTTGTGAGGTTTGGGTAGAAATCATAGGATAAGATGGTTTAGAGTTGACATAATTACGCTAATTGAAAATTATGACGACGGTAGCGAGAATTCTTGTGTATAATGTGTTCATAGTTTCACTTAGCTACTGTTATTATGAATATATTGTTACGTGAGCATATTTGACTTACTATTGTCATGATAATTGATGAATGTAGTAGTACGTATCTTTTGTATATCATGATAGAATATCTTACCCTCTTTCTCGTGTGTGATAACCATTATGGTTAATACATGGAGTAGACAGGTGAATGAAGCGGACAACCAAGAGGCAAGTGTGTCCAACCCGAATCAAGTGGATAGGGTTGTAAATGCTATCCCTTAAAGTTTTGCGACCCTTGGTCGGAGGAAGAATAGAGCATATCCCAAGAGTAACCTTGGTGTCCTCTAACCCGGTGCTACAAGTGGTGAACCCCCAAACAGAGTTGTTGGACAATGTTATTCCCATATTGATGCAAGTAATTAAGATGAACAATCAAATTTAGCTCAAAATTCCATTTCTATTGATTTCAATTTCACATATTACAATCTCTCTCTACAATGGAATATTTCTCTCACTAGAATGATTCTCCAATATGTGTTACTCTCTAGTTGCTACAAGATTACAAGGAAAGGAAATCTATTTATACCTACCACTAATACAAAACAAAAGCAACTAAACTAACTAACAAGGACTTTGACTTTGACTTCTCCTTTAATAGTTTGTTGATTTTGACTTTGCTCTTGAGGCTTTGACTTTCAATCTAGATAATCTTCGATACAACAAATATGCTCTAACAATCTCCCCCTTTGGATTCAAGATCATCTTCAAAATAATTTTCACATTAATAAACAATCTCCCCCTTGTAAATAATCTTTAATCAATGCAATCTCCCCCTTTAGAAGCATAAACTGATAATCTCCTCCTTCGTATAAACTTGCTCTTTTCAAATAGTAGAAATCTCTTCTTCAAATGCATTTCAGCATCAAAGAACAATCTCCCTCTTTTCAGCTTCGTCAAACAATTTCCCCCTTTGGGACTAATGCTGATTGAAACAATCTCTCTTGAACATCAATCTCCCCTTCTTCACTTTTTGGAAATTAGAATTTTTAACAATCTCCTCCAAGGTCTGTAATAACCTCTTTCAGTTTCAGAAACCATATCTCCCTTTAGAATCATGAAATCTCTTCAGAAAAGAAATTATCTTCAGCTTAATTCACTTTCCACTTTTAAACAATCTTCAAAGAAAAATTTTATAATCTTCAACAAACTTTCTCAATTTCTTGATATATCTCCCCATATTTTGAAAATAAACTTTCACAAACTGTCACTACTTATCATTTCTTGTATCTCTCTCCCTTATTCTAGAAATTGAGCTTTCTCCGCATACAACATTTCTTGTTAATCTCTCCCCCTTTTTGATGAATGTGAGCATTTACATCATCAAAACTTCTCAAGAAATGCATTCTTTCAATCTTCAACCCAATTATCTGATCTTTCACACTGATATAGTAACATCCGTCAATTCATAATGATTCCGAATCTTTTCAAATTTAGAATTGAGTAGTAACCCTGAATCAACAATTGAATCAATTAATAATGCCTGTAAGTAGCACAAAGCCACTTAGTACAACGAATGTACTTTGGAAATGAGCTTATTGATGTTCATTCCCCCAGGGTTTCCATTCAATCATCGAAAAACCACAAAGGAATTTTCTATGAACGTTATGAAAAGAAAACTTATTCCTTTTGTGTATGTGCAAGTGTAGAATGATTGAAGCTACTTAGGTTTTTTAGGCTCAAAGTGTGTAAACTGTTGAGACAACAACAATTTTCCACAGATTCAATGTGCATGATCGAAGGTCGAAGGTGGAGTAACTTTCCTTTTTTTTCAATATCCACGTCTTCCAAATGAAGATGAGATAGCAGATATGCTGCATCCTCAAATAAAATGAAACATTTCTTTGTTAAGAAAGAAATGAGTGGTTGGTGGGGTTAATACAAGAGTTGGCATGGGCTCACTGCCTGTTTTAATGATGTTCACGAAAGAATTGTAAAACCATCAGTAATGTGGATGTCCGACTCATAAAGTAGTTGGTGCAGAGTTCTGATATTCTTTTAACTCTGTTCGCACACCCTCTTTCTTTTTATCATTACGCTAACTTCTAGCCAAACTCTCTTTTCCATTTTTCCGCTCATCGCACTGAGGTTGTTAAACCGTATGAACTTCCTCCCCCACCCTTTGATATTGACCCCTCACCTCTCGATCACTCAAGATAACTTCTTGGATAGGAAACACTGGTTATCATGAATCCATATAAGTTCTTTAAGCTCTCACACTAATCCCATGAAAAATTTGTCCTAAAAGAATAATGTTCAACAGTTTATTTTGAACAATGAATCTCATAAAATATTAATCACACTGTCCGTGAATGTATGCTCCACAAAAAATATGATCAATATGTGAGCTTTTGAACTTTGAAGATTTCTCAAAACAAGGATTATTGAATGAATGAAATGAATTCGAAAGACTTGTTTGAGAGTATGACAATGTATCAGAAAGATCAAATATGGATGATAAACATGAAAAGCTTAGGTCATGAAAGAATTGGAATGTGTCTATATGAAAAAATATAGATAATCATGAAAGAATCACTTCTGTTTGAATGAATATAATGCTCAACAAACATTGAAATTCAAAAGGGGTGTATTACCATCGAATTTTTTTTTCATTTTGAGACATGGTAATAACAAATATCAATAAGAATGACTGAACCGGTGTGTATGAATACTTGACATTATATGGCAAAGATAATACACAAGTATTGATCTTTGGAAACACACGGTCAGTTAATCAATAACGCTCAAATATGAAAACATTTAAAAAATCACACTTCTAAATTCATGAAATCTTTTTGAGAATCGAGAAGTGGTTTGAACGTTTAAAAAACATGTTTTCATGTCTGAAAGTTGTCCTTCTTTCAAACAATTTGAGATTAAGATCAGAAAAGTCTTACATTCAACTTAACTCTCATAAATTCGCCTCAAACACAATATGAATTGAATCTTATTAGCTCCCCCTCAAATTCTGCAAAAAGTCACAAAGTTGTTAAAGTAACAAAGTCTTATTCAAAATTTTATTTAAACATTTATTGAAAGTCAAACAATGAAAAATAAAACATTGAAGAACGAGTCTTGATCTGTATTGATCAGAAGTCATCATCCTTACTCCCCCTGAACATATGCATTCAGAAAAGTTGTTAGTAGAAATCAAATGCAAAACATCTAACTCAAACACTGACTCTAGCTCCCCCTTGAATGATGATCATCTTTTCTTAGAACTCATTCCTCCTGAAATCATGAACAACCTTAAGTGCATATATCTTTCAGATTAAAAATAAAGACATGAAGAAAAATTAAAAAATCAAACTGTACTAGGTAAAGACGGATTATGTAAACATTATGTTTTGAGATTCAACGTGCCAAGTTTTGAAATTAGAAAATTAAATCTCTTTTCATCCAATGGCTTGGTGAATAGATCAACAAGTTGATAATATTTATTTACAAAGTAAAGTTCAATTGTACCTTTTTCGACATTATCTTTGATAAAGTGATACGCACGTCGATGTGCTTTGTTTTTGTATGTTGGACAGAGTTTGCAAAAATAGCAATAGCACTTTTTGAATCACAGTAAATCAGGATTTTGTTGTAATGAAAGCCATAATCTCGGAGTTGTGTTCGCATCCACAGTACCTGAGAACAACAGCTAGCCGCAGCTACGTATTCTGCTTCGGCTGTTGAGGTAGATATGCACAGTTGTTTCTTTGAAGCCCAACTCACGAGTTTATCTCCCAAGAATTGTATGTGTCCCGAAGTACTCTTCTTGTCTAACATGCAACCTGGATGATCTGCATCTGAATATGCTGTAAGTTCGAAACCTGTATCTTTAGGATACCACAAGCCAAGATCTGTGGTTCCCTTCAGATATCTAAAAATTCGCTTGACAACCGAAATATGTGACTCTTTGGGGTTAGCCTGATATCTTGCACACAAATATGTCGAGAACATAATATCAGGACGACTGGCCATCAAACACAACAAAGAACCAATCAGGCCTCTATAAGCTATAAGATCAATAACTTTTCCATTTAGATCAACTCCGATCTTAGTTCCAGGTGCCATCGGGGTACTTATAGGAGTACAATTTTTCATTTTAAATTTCTTTAAAATATCATAAATGTACTTCGCTTGATTAATAAAAATCCCCGTTGAAAACTGTCGAACTTGTAATCCGAGAAAGAAATTCATCTCTCCCATCATACTCATTTGAAAACGTGACACCATTAGAGTAGAAAAATTATTACAATACTTAGGTTTTGCCGAACCAAAAATTATGTCATCAACATAAATCTGTATGAGAATAATATGGCTTTTTTCTTTCTTGATAAAAAGAGTAGTATGGATTTTACCTTTTGAAAACCCAAACTTGACTAAGAACTTTGAAAGTATTTATACTAGGCACGAGGGGATTGTTTTAATCCATAAAGGGCCTTGTCAAGAATATAAACATGATCTGGCTTTTCAGCATTGATGAACCCTTCTGGTTGTGAAACGTACACTTCTTCTTTTAGAATGCCATTCAAAAAGACTGTTTTCACATCCATCTGATAAAATGTGAAGTTCTTGTGTGTATCATAGGCGAGAAACATTCTGATTGCCTCAATGCGTGCAACTGGTGCATACGTTTCATCTTAATCTATGCCTTTCTCTTAGCGATATCCTTTTGCTACAAGTCGAGATTTATTGCGAATTGCGATACCATCTTCATATTTATTGTTTTTAAACACCCATTTAGTGCCAATAATTTTCTTTCCTTCTGGACGTGGCACGAGTCTCCAAATTTTCAACGCTTTGAACTGATTGAGTTCTTCCTGCATGACGACAATCCAATCAGGATCTTCAAGAGCATCTGATACTTGTGTAGGTTCAATCTTGCTCAAGAAAGACTCGTACAAGCACTTGTTGGTTGTTGCAGACCTAGTTTGCACCGCTTTCGAAATATCTACGACAATTTGATGTACCAGGTGCACTTTGGTCCACTTTTTCGTGTGAGGGAGTTATACATAGTTAGACTGATCATTTTCATCATCTAAGAATCCTTCTTTTAGTGGTTCGGTTGAAGTAACAGGTGCAGAAGTTTCATCTGGTGGAACACTTGGTGTATGTTGACTAGGCAGTTCAATATTCCCAACTGAGTGTGTAACTTCTAACGGATCAATATTTTGTGCATCTTCAACTGATTGAGTATTTATCTGAACTTGAGTTTTTGTATGAACCGGGGAAACTGGTTCAACTGTTACATCTGAAATGATTGGATGATGTTTGCTTGAATCTTCACAAATGTCAATCACAACAGGTTTAGTCACTTTAGTACCTAGAAACTCATCATAAAAATTCTCAAATAAAAGATCTAAATCAGTTAGATGAGATGTGGAAGTAGATTCTTTTTCAGGAGTTAAAACTTTAGAACTAGGTTCTGGACTGATCTGTCCAGAAGCTAATACTCATGTAAGAACGGGTTCTGAACTGCTTTGTCCAGAAGCCACTTCCATAGCTTCATCAAATGTTACATTAACTCTCTCTACTAGAATCTTCGATTTCTTCTATTAAACTCTATAGGATGTTGATGTTTGAGAATAGCCGATGAAAATCCCTTCTTCAGCTTTTGGACTAAACTTGTTCAATCTCTCCTTGTCATTAAGCACGTAACACCTGCATCCAAAAATATGAAAATATTTAATGCTTGGTGTTCTGTTATTTATTAAAGCATATGGCGTTTTACCAAACCGACGATGGATGATTGAACGGTTTTGCGTATAACATGCAATCGAGATAATTTATGCCCACAAAAATAAAGGTAGATCGGATTGGCTAAGCATCGTACGTGCAACATCAACAAGAGTCCGATTTATGCGCTCAACTACCCCATTTTGTTCAGGCGTTCTGGCAGCAGAAAACTGATGAGTTATCCCGACCGATTCAAGATAATCGTCAACTGTTTTATTCTTAAATTATGTGCCACTGTCTTTTCAAATCAACTTCACTGTTTGTTGCATGTTCACTTGGTTACTCTTTAGAAATGAGATGATGACCTCGGGAGTCTCATCTTTTGACCATAGAAACTTAACCCAAGTGTAACGCGAATAATCATCCACTATCAGCAAGACATATTTCTTGTCATTAATGCTTTGAGTACGCATTGGACCGCAAAGATCCATGTGCAATAACTCCAACGGATCACTTATACTATGTTCAGTCTTAGGCTTGTGCGAAGCTCTTTTCATCTTGCCTTTCTCACACGCATCATATAAATGTTCTTTTTCAAACTTAAGCTCAGGTAATCCTTTCACCAAATTTACATGTACCAACTTGTTAATGTATCTGAAGTTGAGGTGTAACAACCTTCTATGGCATAACCAACTCTATTGCATAGAGGCTTTAGACAGTAGACACACAACATTATCAGTCTTGACACTGGACAGATTGATTGTGTAGAGGTTTGACTTCCGAGTCCCGACCAAAAGTTCTTTCCCTTCTTCAGTTCTGACACAACATTTTTTGGCCTTGAAATTCACCTCTAAGTCTTTATCACAGAACTGTCCAATGCTTAATAGATTGTGTCCAAGTCCTTCAACATAACTCACCTTCTTAATCGTTATATTCTCTTCTACAACATCTCTATATCCCAAAATTGGTGAAAATTGGTCATTTCAGCATCTCACGTTGCCACAAAATTTCTCTGTATAATTAGACAGAATATCTTTCCTTCCGGTCATATCCTTGGAACAACCTGAATCCAAGTACCACATATGACGGGTCTACACATGAGAAATCAAGTAACAACAGGTTTAGGTACCCATTTGTAAATGGGTCCTTTCGGGTTAGTCTCAGATTTTTGCACCCATTTGAATTTGGGTTCTCTTTTCTTTTGAAAACCATTTGAATAATATATATATATATATATATATATATATATATATATATATATATATATATATATATATATATATATATATATATATATATATATATATGATAAGATCCAAACCAATTATCACAATATTGTCGAGAAACAAAATCATTTCTGCCACATGTAGAACACTTAATAGTAGAATGAGATAATTGGATCAATTGCTTTATTGTATAAACCTTGCATGGAAGTACAAGTTTTGATTTATTAGAAGCAATGTGATCAACTACATCAGTACTACCAACAGTAGACTTATTATAATCCGAAACAGAAAATGATTTTGTCGACTCTTCAATCGTCTTTGGTCTCCACTCAGGCTTTACCTCAGATCTAGTATATTTCATATTTGAAACATAAGATTTATGCTTGTTAGAACCATGAGATTTCAGAGTTTGTCTTTTCTTAGGCATACCAGTGTTGGTCCGTTTCTGTGAGTGCTTTTTCTTTTGCTTCTTACCTTTGGCATAGTAAGTACTCACAGGAACTATTTCATCAACCTTGGTTGATGATTCTCCAACTTCAAAAACACTTGGTAAAACATCAGATTTAATGACAAAATCAGAATGATCAAGAAGTTTAGCATTAAAATCAAACTTTTCCACACATTCATCAAAACACTCTTCGGAATTTAAGAAATCAACTTCATCCTCAAATAGATCATCATCATCTGTATAGTGTGATGCCTCAGAAGATTTAGGAAACATAAAATCTTTAAATTCCTTTGAACACTATTTTTGATAGGGCGTTTGATCAAAATCCAATGGTTTGGGATTTGTAAAAATATTGCCCATGAAAGCCTTATAGGAAGATGCATCAGAATCAGTAGAATTGCTTTCACACTCTTTCTGAGTCTGGTTTATCTTCAACTGTAACATCAGATTTGAATTCAGTGTTCAATAAAACAGTAGAGATCACAATCTGCTCTAAATCAACCAAAATTCTTTCATCTACAAGAGTACTCTCAAGCTCAGAAATTTTACTTTCTAAGATGAGTGGAGGAACATAAATCTTACCTTCAATAGGTTTAGCCTCCATTTCCTCAGTAGAATAACTTTGAAAATAATCATTTGACAAAAAATTTGGTTGTTTAGTAAGATAACTATCATTCAACTTGTCATATCAGAATGGTAGTTGCATTTTGGTTGTGTCTTTTTTGTTTGAATCTCCCTTAACTTTAACCTCCTCAAATGACTTGGTCCATCTAGGCTTTAACTTGGGGTGTTTGTCAGCCACTTGTAAAAGATCAAAATTGTACAAAGCAGGCTGTTTTGAAATCACTTTCTTCAAATAATTTGGGTTATCATACCCAAGACCCCAATTATCTTTAAACAATTTAAATTCCTTAGGCTTGTTAAGATGAATGGTTTGGTCAGTTTGGCCTCTAGCATAAAGCTTCTCTTCCAAACCATTGATCTTTTTCATCAAAGTTTTGTTTTCAATCTTCAACTGTTTTTATTTGGCAACAAACTCTTGCTTCTCAAGTTCACACAAGTTGAACTTGGAATTTGCTTAAGATACTTGATTTTCAAGAGAAATCTTTTACTTTTCAAAAATTGTGATGTCATTGTTTAAAGAATCAATCAACATCTTTTTCCCAGCAATATCTTTGTTGAGATCAGATATTGTTTGACCTTTTTTAGCAACAACACCTTTTTATTTTTTAAGTTTAGCTTGTAGATCTTGAAGCTCTACGATCATGGATTCCATTCTTTTAAGAAAATCTGATTTAGAAAGATTATTTACCTCTTCCGATGTGTCATCATCTGATTCATCATAGGTCACCTGTTTACCCATGAGACACATGTGAGCTGTTTCATCTCTTTCTCCTTCTGAATCAGTGAGATCCAGCCAGCGATCAACCTCAACCATTAATGCCTTTCCAACCTCTTTCTGTTTTGCCAGCAACATCTTGTTCTTGTAATAATCTTAGTTGCGAACTTTTGGCTTCCTATAGTCTTTGGAAAAATGGCCTATCTTTCCACAATTGTAGCACTTCACCGACTCATCCACTTTCTTCTCTTCATACTTGTTCACATATATTTTCTCTTCTGGCTTTCTATCCTCATACTTCTTGTTCTCATACTTTCTATCCTCATATCTTTTACCTTCGACTCTTTCCTTATGCTCATAGTTGTTTGACCCAGACGAATACCTTTGACTATTGGAAACCGATTCTTGTAAAACTTCTTCTGAAAAGCTCGGGTTAGCAGAATCATAGCTTGTTTCAAGCTCTCACCGTCATCGGAATCTGAATCTGCACTCTCACTGTTATCTGAGTCTGAAACAACATCCTCCTCCTCCTCCTCCTTCTTCTCTTTCTTCTTCATCTTCTTCTTCTTCTTCTCAACCACTAATGCTACAGGATCAACAACAAGTTTCTCACTCTTTTTCTTTTCTTCTCTCTGTTCCTCAACCTCCTCCTCATTCTTTCGGAGGGTTTCATAAACTTCATGCAAAGGAATGCCGTTCAAATCTTTCATCTTCTTCATCCTCCTAGTATGATTTTTCTACTTAGGCTGTAAAACACTCAGAAAATTGACGTTGTTCTCTATCTGCTTCTTCTTTACACTATTCTTTGCCAACTCATTAAGTAAAGAAACTAATCTGTCATAAGTGTCCTCCAAGCTTTCACCATCTTTTGCTCGTAGCTGTTAATACAGTTTGCTATCTTCATCTGGTTTTCTATCTCTGACCCCATCATCATCTTTTCTAACTGATCCCACATCTTCTTAGCTGTATCTTTGTAGCTATCTATCTTGATGTAGATCTTATTTAGAATACTTTGTAACAACAAAGACCTTGCCTGCTTGTCAACCTTGTATCTCTTTTTCTGTTCAGCTGAATAGTTGGAAATGTCTACAACTATCTTCTTTGTCTTAGCCTCTCGGGGTTCTGTACCATCACCACTGTTAGAAGTATCATCTTCATCATCAGGTACAATTGCAGTTACTGGTTTCATAACACCCTCATCTATATATTGCTTTATGTATTCCTCGTTGTCGTGTCTGTCAATGAAATCAAGAAATCTGTCTTTCCATTGCTCATACTCACCTTTAAACAGTAATGGTGGTTTCACCTCTGTTCCAATAGCTAGAGAATCTTTAGAAGTCACCTTGAACTAACTTGCATTGATCGTTTACAAAAATCTGAAAATTTCCAAAATCTGAAAATTAGTCAAAAAATGACGAAGTATAGAAGTCGCAGGTCACTGAATAGCACTTGTCGTAAAGCATTGGAAAACACACTTGCCGTAGAGAACTATAACCGAGAAGTGAGGAAGTCGCAGGATGAAACTTGCGGATTCTCACTTGTCGCAGACTGAGGCATGCGGATTCTTCACTTTTCGCAGACTGTGGCTTGCGAGTTCTTACTTCTCGCAAAGCAAAGGGTACAAATTCTTGACTTAGCCAAAACTCCAAACTCTTAGAGAAACTTGTCGCAACGTAAGATTTACAAGTTCTATACTTAGAAAAATTCGAAGGATAACATGAATCACTTGTCATGAACTTGCGAGTTCTAGACTTAGTCGCAAAACAATGAATTTAACTTGTCACAGAAACTTGTCGTACGCTTTGGTGTGCGAGTTCTTCTACTTCTCGCAAAACACTTCACTTGAACAATAACTTCTTGCAAAGGCTAGCTTGTGAGTTCTTGACTTAGAGAAAAATCCAAGAAAAATTAAACAACTTGTCGTAGGCCTTGGTTTGCGGATTGTAGGACTTGTCGCAGATCGAAGCAGGTGAACAGTAACTTTTCGTAAGCCTTTGCTTGCGAGTTTTGGACTTTACGCAAGTAGAGCTCTGTGAGTTCTAACTTTTCGTAGACAGTTGTTTGCGAGTTCTCAACTTTACGCACAACCCTGTCTGCGAGTTCTACACTTGAAACTTTTCACCAACAAAGCAAACAAACGAATAAGAAGCCTGCGAGTTCTTCAATATGAAGCTTGCGAATTCCATAGATCTTGCGAGTTCTTCCCACTGTCGACTCTGAGATCACTTTGCAGCCAAAAATCAATCCAAAACCTCGAATTTGATCACCAAACTTTGCAAATTTATCCACAAACACTTTCTAAACACAAATCTAATACATGATTTCAACCAAAAACAACAAAATTACAACTCTTGATTGAAATACAGTGCGTACAAAGTTCGAACAAAAAATTCAACCAAAATCAAAATTCACACAAAATTGTTGTGAATTTAACTATACAATGGAAATGAACTTTGTTCTACTAAAAACGATTACAATGCAACAAGATTTACATAAAAAACATCACTAAATCATGGAATTCGATTCACAACAGTTGGTTTTGCGAGTTCTTGAAAAATCGACCAAAAACTTCAAATCTGGATTAATTTATGAACATTGCTTGCTCTGATACCAATTATTATTCCCAGATTGATGCAAGTAGTCAAGGTGAACAATCAAAGTTAGCTCAAAATTCCATTTGTATTGATTTCAATTTTACAATATCTTTCTACAATGGAATATTTCTCTCACTAGAATGATTCTCAAATATGTGTTACTCTCTAGTTGCTACAAGATTACAAGGAAACGAAATCTATTTATATCTACCACTAATACAAAACTAAAGCAACTAAACTAACTAACAAGGACTTTGACTTTGACTTCTCCTTTAATAGTTTGTTGACTTTGACTTTGCTCTTGAGGCTTTGACTTGGGCTTTGACTTTCAATCTAGATGATCTTCGATACAAAAAATATGCTCTAGCAGCCAACATGATGCAAATGGTTACTTCTTCTATGGAGAAGCAAACACGAGACCTTCCTGAAAATGTTAGACGACTGGGATACCAGCAACAGAAGACACGAGGCTGTGGCAGAGAATGTAATTATGGGATCCGAAGGCACGGGGAACATCATCAGGACCAAAGATCAAGCCATTACTGATAGGAGAAGGGGTGGAAGAATTTGTTTTTATAAGACGTTTCTTTGCAGCAAGCCACTAGAATTCTCGGGTTCGGACGATCCGGTTGATAACATGAACCGGATACGAGAGACAAAACAAGCCTTTAGATCCAACAAGTGTGGGGAGGATCTGAAAGTGAAATTCTCCTCTCAAATGCTTAGAGGCCCGATTCTTCAATGGTGAAACGTCACCACTTCTATTCTTGAAGAATATGTATTGGCCCGACTGACTTGGGCTGCTTTCAAGAAGAAGATCCTAGAGGAGTACTGTAATGAACGTGATGTAACACCTGGGAATTTATAAGGTAAAATATTTGTCCTCTAATACTTTAATTGTGATTACCTGAAAATGTGAGTTTTATATGTATGCATATGATCTTGATTATGGGACTAAGATGCTACCTGATTAATATAGTACTTGCATGTGTTTAGACATTGTGTTCATTTTCGAAATTTTCTAAGTGTTCGGGCTGGGATGAGCTTGGCGCGATAGTGCCATCGCGATAGTGACATTGTCACTATCGCCGGGCACAATCGCCAGGATTGTACCGAGAGGGGGAGGAGTCCCGCGATAGTGCCATCGCGATAGTGACATTGTCACTATCGCCAGGCATACTCGCCGAAATTGTACCATAGGTGTGTGGGTGTTCGCGATAGTGACTCACGAGAGTGCCCTTGGCACTATCGCCGGACACTCTCGCCGTCGGGGTGCAGTACCTTAAATGAGTCCTTATCAGATTTTAACCTCATTTTCTCTCAAACCCTCTCTTCTCTTTGGCGATTTTGGAGACCTCCAAACCGAACTTTTCCTCTCAAAGCCCTAACCCTCATAAATACAACTTTCCTTGGTGGTTGGATCTTCACACTTGCAATAACTCCTCTCAAGGGCAAATTTCTAGAGTTCATAAAGCTCAACTTCTCCACTTCAAGTGTCATCTCCTCAAATCTAGGGTTTTCATCTTTTCTAGGTTTTGGTACAAAACCTAGATTGTGAGTTTACTAAACCTTTGTTAAAACTAGATACACATCATAATCTTCTATTTGTTATTTCATTCTCTATATGTTCAAGTATTTGGGATTTCTTAATGAAAATGATTGGAAATATGGATATTGGTGATATGCTATGTTTTATGTTATGTGTACCATTATTTGGGGATTTTCCCATGGATATATAAAATAGGTACCTTGATATGTTGAATGCATGCCTATATGTGAGTTAAGATGGCTTTAGTTGGAATATCACCTTGGTGACATGTTTATATGCATGGTGAGTATAATTGTCGTTTGGAACTTTTGTTGGACTCCATGAGGATAGGATGGTAACATTGTACCCGTAGTCGGTATGGAAATATGTTGGGTTGAAATATACCTAAGGACCTCCTATATGCATTATGTTGGATGAATCAAGGCAAGTTCACTAGGAGGATGTAGTCTTGGGGCACCACCGGGATGGTATGTGCCTAGACCTCCGCCACTCGGAAAGTTTCCTTTACGGTCTGATCTCCGGGTGTGTCGGGCCTTTGGGGTGTTCCTTGTTAAGGGCATCAAGGTGCATTGACTCTTTGGAGTGGAATTGATTGGTGCTTTGGGTCTCCCCTAATGACTCAACATATACTCAGACAACTGGTTAACTGCTGATAAGAAATTGTGACTGATCATGCATGCTTATTATGGTCCAACTCACTAGGCTTTTTGGCCTAACACTTGTGTGGTGTCGATGTGTATCTCAGGTTCCAGCGGCGGTGGTCCTAAGCAGATTTAGTTGCTTTGGGGTGAGAGCGTGGGGAATTGCACATGGACGCATTATACTTTTGGATATAGAACGTTTTGGGTTTATAGATAACAACCCTTTTTGTAATCTCTTTTCTAGATGTAGAAATTAGATTAGTTGGTTGTTGTTTATTGTCCGTTAAATTACAATTATGAATAAACAGGTTATTCATATTTATATATTCCCCATTTTTTGGGAGGCTCTTGCTATGGCAATTTCAGTATACCTCATGTCCGTTTTCCGGATTTTTGTTATCCCTATTTTTAGGGTGTTACAAGTTGGTATCAGAGCTTTAGTTTAAGTGAACTAGGTATTGTTTAGCATATCTAGACTTAAGCTTTAGACTTTATGACTTCACTGTCCACTTGGGGTAGGAATCCTAGGTGGGGAGAGCGTTAAGATTACGGAATTACTGTAATTGAAAGTTGTGATGATGGTGACGAGAATGCTTGTGTATGATTTGTTCATAATTTCACTTAGCTACTGCTATTATGAATGCACTGTTACGTGAGCATACTTGGTTTACTATTATTGTGATGATTGATGAAAGTAGTAGTACGTACAATGAGTTTAACTCGCTTAGTCTTTTCTCAATCTATTTCTCGTACGTGCATGATAGATTTTAATGGTAAACACTCGAAGTAGATTACCGGACATGCCTGAAGGGCAACCAGAAGTGGAATCTGCAACAGTACGACCCCCGGTGGGGGCAACCTCCGATGACATACCTATACCCAGAATCTTGGCAGGAGGGCCTGAGCACATTCCACGCCGGAACCTCAACACAGGTGATGCCATCATGGAGGAAGTTACCATGGAGATCCGGCTTCGGGATAGCATGATGTTGGCCATGAATGCGGCTTTGGCTCAACAACAGTTGGCCATGACTTCGGCCATGACCCAACAACAAGAGTTTTTCATGAAACTCCTAGAGGATCGAGACGCTAGCCACCGACAACCTGAGACGATGGCTGAAAACATTATTGTGGGGTCGGGTGGACCAAATGTGGTAACGGTCGAGGAACCATCCGCTGAAGGGATTCGGACAAAGACTAAGGGGTGCACTTACAAGACGTTTCTGGGGTGCCACCCTAAGGAGTTTGCGGGTTCAGATAACCCGGTTACTTGCATGTACTGGCTCAAAGAGGTAGAGATGGCCTTTGAGTCAAGTAAGTGTGATCCCTCTCAACGGGTCAAGTTTTCTTCTCAACTACTTCGGGGAGAGGCTTTGATTTGGTGGAATCTCACGCGATCGGTCCTCACTCCTGAAGTTTTGGCTAAGTTAACTTGGTCGGTGTTCAAAGAGAAGATTATGGACAAGTATTGTAGCGAGCGTTCGATGGACAAGTTGGAGCGAGAGTTCCGAGAGCTGAAGAAAGGGAACCTGTCTGTGGTTGGATACTCCAAGCTCTTTTTGGAGAAATTAAACTTGGTGGGACATCTAGTCCCCGATGAAAGGTCAAAGATTAAAGCCTATCATCAAGGGGTACCGGCCGGGATGCGATCGGCGGTAAGGAATGCTAAGTGTTCGAAGTTACAAGAAGTTATCGAGGAGTCTTTGCTTGTTGAGGACGACATCAATGCCGAAAGGGAAGAGAAGAGGTTGGTTGGTGAGAAGCGGAAGTGGGAAGGGCCATCTGGGCCCGTTTGCTAGTCGAGACCCTTTGTGAGTGAGAAAGCGGGTGATCAACGTCGTGAAGAACGATGGTGTTCCAAGTGCCGGACAAAGCACTCGGGGCCATGTGCTACAAGAACTTACTTCGGTCCAACCAGGTGCGCCAAGTGTGGTAAGAAGAACCATACGACTCGAGAATGTTCCATCCAGGGATCGGTATGTTTCGAGTGCGGAGAACCGGGGCATATGAAAAGATTATGCCCAAAGCTAGTTAGAGGAAATGGGGGAAATTCTGTGGGTTCGACGGCCAGAGTCGAGCAACCACAAAGGGCACCGAGTCGAGCTTTCCGGATGTCTGCCGAAGAGGCAAAGGAGATCGCGGATGTCGTTTCGGGTACGTTCCAAGTAAACTTCTTGCCAGCTCGTGTTTTGTTTGATTCGGGTGCTACATGTTCTTTTGTGTCGGATACCTTCTGTAAGCAATTCTCTATACCTATTAGTGTTCTTCCCGATGCGTTAGTAGTAGAAATAGCTAATGGAGATCAAGTGATCGTTCGTGACCATTTTTGTGATTGCACTCTAGAGATCGACGGAATTTCTTTCGGAGTAGATTTACTACCTATGGCTATAGGAGGGTTTAATGTAGTCATAGGCATGGATTGGTTAGTGAGGCACAGGGCGGACATCTTTTGCTCCAAAAAGATGATCCAAGTACCATTGCCGAAAAATGGTGTGGCAACTATTTAAGGGGAAAAAGGAAAGAGAAGTAATCCTATTATCTCATCTCTAAAGGCTCGCAAGTCCTTAGCGAAGGGTTACCCTTCGTACTTGGCCTACGTTGTGGACGCTAAGAAAGAAAAGAAGTCGGTAGAAGATGTGGAAGTGGTACATGATTATCCGGACGTCTTTCTGGAAGACTTACCCGGATTACCACCGGAGCGACAAGTGGAGTTTCAGATTGACCTCACACCAGGAGCGGCTCCGATAGCTAGTGCTCCATATCGTTTGGCACCAACAGAAATGAAGGAGATGATGACGCAACTTCAAGAGTTGTTGGAAAAGGGCTTCATTCGACCAAGTTCGTCACCTTGGGGAGCACCGGTTTTGTTCGTGAAGAAGAAAGATGGATCCATGCGGATGTGCATAGATTATCGAGAGTTAAACAAAGTCACGGTGAAGAACAAGTACCCTCTACCTCGCATCGACGGTCTTTTTGATCAACTCCAAGGGGCGGGATGTTTCTCGAAGATTGACCTTCGGTCCGGTTATCATCAAGTGGGAGTGAAGAACGAAGATATTCCGAAGACGGATTTCCGAACGAGATACGGTCATTATGAGTTCTTGGTGATGCCGTTTGGCTTAACCAACGCTCCGGCCGTATTCATGGATTTGATGAACCGTGTGTGTCGCCCATTTTTGGATAAATCCGTGATCGTCTTCATCGAAGATATTTTAATATATTCAAGGGATGAGTCCGAACATGGAAGACATTTACGGGAAGTATTAGAAGTTCTAAGAAGGGAGAAACTGTTCGCGAAGTTCTCGAAGTGCGAATTTTGGCTTCAAGAAGTGCAATTCTTGGGGCATGTGGTATCAAAGGACGGGGTAAAAGTGGATCCAGCAAAGATCGAAGCAATGATGAGTTGGGAACCCCCAACAAGTCCGATGGAGATCCAAAGCTTCTTGGGTTTAGTGGGTTACTACTGACGTTTCATTCAAGACTTTTCCAAGATAGCTACACCGCTCACTTCTCTTACAAGGAAGAACGTCAAGTTTCTTTGGACCAATGCACAAGAGCAAGCCTTTCAGATGCTCAAGAGGAAGTTGTGCGAAGCTCCGATCTTATCCCTACCCGAAGGATCGGAAGATTTTGTTGTGTTTAGTGACGCTTCCAAGATGGGGCTTGGGTGTGTCCTAATGCAAAGGGGGAAAGTAATAGCCTACGCGTCGCGGCAATTAAAGGATCATGAGAAGAACTTTCCGACTCATGATTTGGAGTTGGCGGCGGTAATTTTCGCATTAAAGTTGTGGCGACACTACTTGTATGGGACCAAGTGTACTCTTTTCACGGATCACAAGAGTCTCAAGTACATCTTCGATCAAAAGGAACTCAACATGCGACAAAGGAGATGGCTAGAGCTTTTGAAGGATTACGATTGTGACCTACTCTATCATCCCAGTAAGGCAAACGTGGTGGCGGATGCGTTGAGTCGAAGGAGTTATGATGGAGGTTTCAAAATGTCCCATACTAGGATCGAAGTGGTGTCGGGTTTGTTGGAAAGTATAAGAGCGAGCCAAGGAGAAGCACTTAAAGAAGAGAACCTCAAGGCCGAGGTTATGTCCAAACAAAATGAACTCTTAACAGAAGATGGTCGTGGACTCAAACTCTTTCAAGGGAGAATTTGGGTACCAAAGATTGGGGGAAATCGTGACTTACTTCTTAAGGAAGCTCATAAGTCGAAATACTCTATACATCCCGGTAGCACCAAGATGTATAGAGACCTAAGGTTGAATTATTGGTGGCCGGTGATGAAGCTGGATGTGGCTAGCTATGTGGAAAGGTGTGTCACATGCCTTCAAGTCAAAGCGGAGCATCAAAGACCGTATGGGAGTTTGCAACCGTTGTCCATTCCCGAGTGGAAATGGGACAACATTACTATGGACTTCGTAACGAAGTTACCAAAGACCTTGCGTGGGCACGACACCATTTGGGTAATTGTTGACCGGTTGACAAAAAGTGCGCATTTCCTTGCAATGCGGGAGACTTTGCCAATGGAGAAGTTGGCCAAGCTTTGTATTGACGAGGTGGTGTCGAGGCACGGAGTTCCGCAATCTATTGTATCGGATCGGGACAGCCGATTCACTTCGAACTTTTGGGCTAGTTTGCAAAAGGAGTTGGGTACTCGACTAAATTTGAGCACGGCGTATCATCCTCAAATGGATGGTCAAAGCGAGAGGACGCTCCAGAAATTAGAAGATATGTTGAGGTCATGTGTAATAGACTTCGGGGGAAGTTGGGATTCACATCTACCCTTGGTAGAGTTCGCGTACAACAACAGTTACCATTCTAGCATTGGGATGGCACCGTTCGAGGTATTGTACGGACGAAAGTGTAGAACCCCAGTTTGTTGGCTAGAAGCGGGCGAAAAGCAATTCGCCGGGCCGGAAATAGTGCAAGAGACGGCGGACAAGGTGAAAGAGATTCGGGAGAGGCTAAAAGCGGCACAAGACCGACAAAAGAGTTATGCGGACAAGAAGAGAAGGCTGGTTGAGTTTCAAGTGGGTGACCGGGTCATGTTGAAGGTGTCTCCGTGGAAGGGGATCATACGTTTCGGGAAGCGTGGGAAGCTCAGTCCTCGTTTCCTTGGGCCATTCGTTATCTTGAAAAAGATTGGGTTGCAAGCCTATCGGTTGGATTTACCGCCGGAGATGGATGGGATGCATCCTACATTTCACGTGTGTTACCTTCGGAAGTGTCTAGCCGAAGAGGAAAGCGTGATACCTTTGTCGGAAATTTGGGTGGACAATGGGAATCGTTGCGTGGAAGAACCGGAGTCGATCTTAGAATTGAAAGTGAAGAACTTGAGGCATAAAGACGTAGTTATGGTTAAAGTCCAATGGAAGCACCATCGGGGTGCTAACATTACTTGGGAGTCAGAAGATGATATGAAGAAGCATTATCCTCACTTGTTTGCCTAGGGTAAGATTTCGGGGACGAAATCCCATTTAGGTGGGGAGGATTGTAACACCCGGAAATTTATAAGGTAAAATATTTGTCCTCTAATACTTTAATTGTGATTACCTGAAAATGTGAGTTTTATATATATGCATATGATCTTGATTATGGGACTAAGATGCTATCTGATTAATATAGTACTTGCATGTGTTTAGACCTCGTGTTCATTTTCGAATTTTGCTAAGTGTTCGGGCTGGGATGAGCTTGGCGTGATAGTGCCATCGCGATAGTGACATTGTCACTATCGCCGGGCACAATCGCCAGGATTGTACCGAGAGGGGGAGGAGTCCCGCGATAGTGCCATCGCGATAGTGACATTGTCACTATCTCCAGACATACTCACCGAAATTGTACCGTAGGTGTGTGGGTGTTCGCGATAGTGACTCGCGAGAGTGCCCTTGGCACTCTCGCCGTCGGGGTGCAGTACCTTAAATGAGTCCTTATCAAATTTTAACCTCATTTTCTCTCAAACCCTCTCTTCTCTTTGGCGATTTTGGAGACCTCCAAACCGAACTTTTCCTCTCAAAACCCTAACCCTCATAAATACAACTTTCCTTGGTGGTTGGATCTTCACACTTGCAATAACTCCTCTCAAGGGCAAATTTCTAGAGTTCATAAAGCTCAACTTCTCCACTTCAAGTCTCATCTCCTCAAATCTAGGGTTTTCATCTTTTCTACCAAAACCTAGATTGTGAGTTTACTAAACCTTTGTTAAAACTAGATACACATCATAATCTTCTATTTGTTATTTCATTCTCTTTGTGTTCAAGTATTTGAGATTTCTTAATGAAAATGAATGGAAATATAGATATTGGTGATATGCTATGTTTTATGTTATGTGTACCATTATTTGGGGATTTTCCCATGGATATATAAAATAGGTACCTTGATATGTTGAATGCATGCCTATATGTGAGTTAAGATGGCTTTAGTTGGAATATCACCTTGGTGACATGTTTATATGCATGATGAGTATAATTGTTGTTTGGAACTTTTGTTGGACACCATGAGGATAGGATGGTAACATTGTACCCGTAGTCAGTATGGAAATATGTTGGGTTGAAATATACCTAAGGACCTCCTATATGCATTATGTTGGATGAATCAAGGCAAGTTCACTAGGAGGATGTAGTCTTGGGGCACCACCGGGATGGTATGTGCCTAGACCTCCGCCACTCGAAAAGTTTCCTTTACGGTCTGATCTCTGGGTGTGCCGGGCCTTTGGGGTGTTCCTTGTTAAGGGCATAAAGGTGCATTGACTCTTTGGAGTGGAATTGATTGGTGCTTTGGGTCTCCCCTAATGACTCCACATATATTCGGACACTGGCTAACTGCTGATAAGATATTGTGATTGATCATGCATGCTTATTATGGTCCAACTCACTAGGCTTTTTGGCCTAACACTTGTGTGGTGTCGATGTGTATCTCAGGTTCCAGCGGCGGTGGTCCTAAGCAGGTGTAGTTGCTTTGGGGTGAGAGCTTGGGGAATTGCACATGGACGCATTATACTTTTGGATATAGAACGTTTTGGGTTTATAGATAACAACCCTTTTTGTAATCTCTTTTCTAGATGTAGAAATTAGATTAGTTGGTTGTTGTTTATTGTCCGTTAAATTACAATTGTGATTAAACAGGTTATTCATATTTATATATTCCCCATTTTTTGGGAGGCTCTTGCTATGGCAATTTCAGTATACCTCATGTCCGTTTTCAAGTTTTTTTAAATTCCTATGGCAATTTCAGTATACCTCATGTTCGTTTTCTGGATTTTTGTTATCCCTATTTTTAGGGTGTTACACGTGAGATGGATAGGATTAAAGAAGATTTTCGATCACTTAAAAAGGGAAATTTGTTGGTAAGGGACTATACTTGACTATTCATGAAGAAATAAATCTAGTGGGGCACGTGGCTCCAACAGAGAAGGAGAAGGTGAAAGCTTACCTCAAGGGCCTATCAGCGGATATGATGGTCATGGTCTTCATCTGAGAGGAAATTGAGGAGGCTAAAGTCATGGAAGATGTATACACCGAGAGAAAGAAGAGAAAGCCAGTGTAGGAGATAAGAGGAAGTGGGAAAGCCCACAAAGTTCATTCAAAAGGACGAGGTTCAATCCTAGTGGAAGAGGAGTTGATAATCGAAGAGAAGCGAGGTGGTGTCCTAAATGAAAGAGCAAGCATTTTGGGCCTTACAACCCTAACACACTGGTGTGTTTTAAGTGCGGAAAACCGGGGCATACGAGTCGAGTTTGCTCCATCAAAGGTACTGTTTGCTATGAATGTAAAGAGATGGGGCATATGAGGAATGAATGCCCCAAGTTAAGAGACAGTTCGAAGGGATCAAGCGTAGTGAGTCAAGGGAGGAAGGAAGCTACTCCGAGGGTGCTGGGGAGGGTCTTCTAGATGACGAAAAACGAGGCAAAAGAGACTGCCGACATGGTATCGGGTACGTTCTTACTCAACTCCATACCCGCTCGTGTACTTTTTGATTCCGGTGCCAATTTGCTCTTTCGTGTCGTCGATATTTAGCAAATTCTTGAAAGTGTCTCCTAGTACCCTTAGTTATGCGCTAGTGATAGAGGTGACGAACGGGGATAAAGTAGTGTTACATAAGAGGTCAGAGAAGTGTTGTTTGGAAATTGGGGGTGAACGTTTTGAGGTAGACTTGCTCCTATTGACCATAGGAGAGTTCGACGTTGTAATAGGGATGGATTGGTTGGTGAAAAACCCGGCCAAGAGCCCGTGTTCGAAGAAACTCATCAGAATACTCGTAGCAAATGAAGACTTCGTTCTTGCTTATGGAGAGAAACGCAAAGTGTTGGGTTACGGGATCTCTAGCACAACGGAAAATAAAACCGTAACCCTCCAAGGACCTATACGAACTAGAATATCGGGTGTTTCAAAGTTATACCTCACAGTTAACGAGACTTTGAATCACAACAACAAACAGAGGTTGATGCCTCCACGGTATCCACCTGAACAATCTGAATCCTTTGCCTTCTCGTGATGCTAGCCACTGTTTCAAAACATAGAAAGAAAAGGGAGCAATAGTTGTAGGTGATTTTGAGAGAGAATTGCAAGACTAAAATCTTGCAAAATGTCATACATTTTATATGGTGATGGAAGTATGGCCAAAAAATCACCATCATATCCACACCTTACTTGAGTGTAAGAGTGGCCATGCACCATCACTTTCTTACACAACCATACCTAGTCAACTTTTTTAATGTCCAACAAAATAATATCTGATTTTTATTTAATCAGATTAAATCAATACAAATTATATATAATAATTAAACATTTTAATTATTGAAACTCCTTATTCAGATATGTTCAAAGCGTGTGACCCAATGGGTTCTCGACATGCTGGTAATAAATATAAATCTCGTATTTATAGTTATAAACGATGAGCGACATCTAGCAATACATCAACGTCACCCAAATGACGAGAATTGGTGATACAACAAATTATCGGTTTACAATCAATTTTAGTTTACACATTTAATTCTTTTGTCCTTGATGTCCAGATTGAACACGAGATATTGAATGTGTCATTCTCGTTATGTCCAATCTCTAGTTTCTTGATTCCCTAATATACTAATAAAAACAACAACTAATATCTCATATCATTTATCTGAGCATGCATGCATTTCCTTAGTATATATTTATGAAGGGGCCCAGAGACATCACTCCCGTCATAATGGAGGGACAAATTCTATCTCGATACATGCTAGTTCTACCATGTGATTTATAACATACCCAACAATAATTATGTCACCCAGTTACAGAATGCTTAGAAATTTTTTGAAATATATTACTCACACATAACAAACCCCATATTTCTCAAATCAAAGAATTACATGTACATTGACCACATGAGAAACACTTATGACACTCACATGACATCCAATGAAGTGTTCTCATAGCGAGTCACATCCAATACACAAAATCTCCATTTTGTACCCATATGCAGATTCAATATCTCTATATGAATACCTACATATGCTAGTCATTATCATATTACTTCAACCTTAAAACCCAAAATAATATTTAACTAGGGACATTTAGAATACACTATTCTAAGCTTATTTATTATGAATAATTAAAAACACATAATATAACATGGACATAATAAATTGGGCAATGTCTTTTATTTATTTATTAATTTCATGAAACAAAATTCAAAATTACAATCATCATATGATTAGCTTTTGGGCATTCCCTAGCAATCTCCCACTTGCACTAAAGCCAATCATCCATGCGTCATATACCAATGGATCTACAGTATCCATCATGCTTCTGCTGTGTTAACGGCTTGGTTAGTGGATCAACAACATTGTTGTCAGTTGACACTTTGCTTATACTAACATCGACTCTTTCAATAATCTCTCTAATGAGATGATATCTTCTAAGAATATGTTTGGATCTTTGGTGAGATCTAGGTTCCTTGGCATGTGCTATAGCTCCATTGTTGTCGCATAACAACTCTATAGGACAATCACTGCTAGGAACAACTCCAAGTTGAGAAATAAATTTTTTGATCCAAACGACTTCCTTGGCTGCATCTGATGTTGCAATGTACTCAGCTTCCATTTTAGAATCAACTACTGTTGCTTGCTTGGAACTCTTCCAGCTCACAAAACCACCATTAAGACAAAACACAAAACCCGACTGTGATCAAAAATCATCTTTATCCGTTTGGAAACTTGCATCAATGTAACCCTTTATACTCAACTCTTCTTCACCATCATATACCAAGAATGAATCATTTGTTCTTCTTAAATATTTTAGGATATTATTGACGACAATCCAGTGACCATCACCTGGATTGGATTGGTATCTACTCGTCATGCTTAAAGCTTACAATACATCAGGTCGAGTACATATCATGGCATACATGATAGATCCAATTGCCAAAGCATATGGAATCTTACTCATTCGTTCACTCTATTGAGATGTAGTAGGACACTGCATCTTAGAAAGTGATATGCCATGAGACATAGGTAAGAACCCTTTCTTTCTATTAGACATGTTAAACCATTTCAACACTTTGTCTATATATGTAGTCTGACTTAAGCCAAGTAATTTCCGCGATCTATCTCTATAGATTCGAATGCCTAACACATAGGCAACTTCACCTAAGTATTTCATTGAAAAACATTTTCCTAACCAAGCCTTTACAAACTCAAGTGTCGGAATATCATTTCCAATGAGTAGTATGACATCTACATACAATAAAAGAAATGATACGGTGCTCCCACTAACCTTTTTATAGACACAAGGTTTATCCTCATTTTTTCAGAAGCCAAACTCTTTGATCGCTTCATAAAAACGATGATTCCAACTCCATGAAGCTTGCGTCAATCCATAAATAGATCGTTGCAACTTATACCTTATGAGATTTTTCAGGAGCGACAAAACCTTCAGGTTGTATCATATATACATTCTCAAGTAACTTTCCGTTAAGGAAATCTGTTTTGACATCTATTTGCCAAATCTCATAATCGTGATATGTGTTGATCCAAACTCTCTCAGTGATTTGATGATAACCCTTTAAAATACAAAGTGAAAATTATGTTTAACATCTTTATGTATTAGTGTTTCACCATCAGCGATCACTGAGTCTGTTCAGTATCGCTGATACTTTCTAATGTATTCTGTTAGACGTAATCCTTGAAGACAAGTTTCGTGTAAAAGATGTTTGCTGCTAAATCGAAGACAATGCTGCTGAACAAATGACAAGTCTACTCATGATCTGATGCGGATATCAGTGAAACCAAGGTAAGTCTACAACACGCGAAGAACTTTGAAGAAAAGCTTCAGCGATTGCTGAACTTCCTTTTATCTCCCTGAAGGAAGAGATATTCAGCGATTGATGATCACAAAGTTTATGCTCCAAATTTCTTTTGTTTTATCCTTGCACAAAAAGTACAACTGTCAGAAGAGACATACTGCTACAAGTCGTACAACAACTCTGATGATCTACACTATTCACCATGCGGCCAAAAGCATGTTAAGTCAGAGGCATGCAACAAATCAAAAGGTAACATGTGTAAAGTACCCTTCCATGCATTTAATGCATATGGTATAAATAGAAAGGCTGAGACTCTCTCTTTGTGTAACCTTTCTATATTTTCTCTTCGTGAACCAGATATAGAAACCTCTGATTTATATATCCTCTCAATCTCCTATCTCTATTTCTTAGTGCAAACATATGTGTGTTTCTTAAGTTTATTAGATTAGGTTCTACTTAATCTTGTTCCGCAACAAACTGTAAATTGTGATTTGATTCTTCAATAAACAATAATTGGAATGATATTAACTCTTATTTATTCATTATCTATGTCACGCCAGACCCGAACCTGGGTGATCTATCCATGACCAGGATGAAGCTTGGGTGAAACTAAGTGGAGGTCCGAACCGACGGATGTTGAAGAATCAACGATCAATTACTCTTCGCGCTTTGTGAGCAGACATAGATATATGTTTTTGGGAGGCCTACGCCCCATAGAATCTGCCTACCTGAGACTATCCCTTTAAACGAAAAATTTGTGTTTGTATTCAACCCCCTTCTACAAACTTGTTAAGCACCTTCGGGACCAACAAGTGATATCAGAGCAAATTGTTTATTCAATAAACAAGATCTTGCTTTATTCTCTTTCTTGTTATTTTTAAAAATAGCACTAAACACAAGTTCAAACTATTATGATAATGGTTCACTATCTAAACCTCCTCGATTTAGCAGAGACAACTTTGCTCTCTAGAAACATCGAATGATGCTCTTTCTAGAAGGTGTAGATCATACTATATCTGAATATGTAGCAAATAGACCCTATGAACCATTTATTATCATAGCTACAGTTCCTTCTACTGCAACAACACTCGCTATCCCAGAAAGATATCCTCCCAAAGAAATACGACAATGGAGCGATGAGGACAAGAATAAAGTTGGACTAGATGCAAAGGCAAAAATCATTATCTCTATGGCTTTGCCTGATGAAGCCTTCCATTCCATAATGCATCTTAAAACTTCTAAGGAAATGTGGGACAGTATATATGTTCAGTATGAAGGTACCACTGAAATCCAAGAAACCCCAAATATCAACTTGGCAAGACAGTATGAGAGTTTTATATGTGGTAAGAATGAATCCCTATCTGATGTTCACCAAAGATTTAACTGTTTATTCATTGATCTGAGAATTGTTGGTAGGACCTATTCTAATTCTGAGGTCCTCACCAAATTCTTGGAATGTCTTCCTGAAAGCTGGGACAGTTATTCAATGTGTCTCAAGTTGACAAAAGACTTAAATCATCTTTCTCTCAGTACTCTCTATGGGATTTTGCTCAACTATAAGCAATCAAATCATTTGAAGAAGAATCTTGTTAAAGATTCTAAAGACTCCAAAAGCACTCCTGTTGCTTTAGTCTCTTCAGAGGTTATCCCATCTCAACGATCTACTCTCACTATCACTGAGTTAGATTCTGACTCAGAGGATCTATAAGAAACTGACCTCTCAGAGTTTGATGAATCACTAGCACTCTTGATAAACTATTTTAAGAGATTTACAAGAAAGAGAAATTTCAGAAGTAATAATCCTCTCTCCCTTACTGACAAGCCACAATCAAACCTTACTGATAAGGCAACAACTACTTACTTCAACTGCGAGAAAATTGGTCATTTTGCCAGCGAGTGCAGGTCAAAGAAAGTTTTCAGACCTTCCTCATCTAAGAGGACCAACGATAACAAATACCTAAAGCTAAAAGAAAAATATGATAAACTAAAAAGCTACAAGCGAAAAGGTAAGGGTCTTATCGCTGAAAAACACGATTGAGCCGAATTAGAAGAATCAAGTTCGGATGAGGAGGACGCTGCTAATCTCTGCCTCATGGCTGAGATTAAAAAATGTAACACCCTCAAATTTGGTAAGAGCAACTAATTAAAAATTTCTATATTACATCAAGTAAAGATAACTTTCCAAAATAAAACTTTCTATGTAACCTCAACAATATAAACTCCAATATTATACAAGGACTAGACCAAAGTCGGTGTTACTTAATCCCAACTATAAGCTGCTATTCCCGAAAACAAGTGCGGAATACTTCACTAAAACTTCCACCTCTTGAGCACACGACTAGCACTCCTCTCAGCACAGTGTCACTAGAGCTATTCCCAACCGGAACCTGTTGCACATGCCGACAAATAAAAAGGTTAGGCTAACGCCTAGTGAGTTCAAGAGTTTTCCACATGAATGAAGATACGTTTGAAAAGAGGTAATGTAGTTTAAATCATAATCTTTCAATTGATATACTTTGAATATGAAAACGACTCATTTTCCAATAATATGCACTTTGGAAAAAATCACCAATATAACCGTTTTCCAATCCAAACTACTCCGGGGACAAGATCCCAATATAAAACGTTCTTTCGTAAATAGGTTCCAACCCAAAACTCCCTCAAACGTGAATAGAAATCGAACTCTCCATTTATGAAAATGCGGTTGGAACTTTGTATCCTAAAACACCCAAAACAACGGGTGGGGCATAATACTCAACCCATAAATCATGGATAAAACCCATTTATACAAAACGTCACCAAAAACTTGGATAATAAAACTCAATACCCAAAAACAACACCTTTCGGTGACGGGGGAGACCCGATTCCATAAAATGTGACGGTACACAAAGTAAGCCCATTTTATGTTGTTAAGACTAGTCATATAAACAAGTATCCGCAATGAATGTCAGGCTCAGTGGCTTTAAACGTACACCCACGGGAGTTCAACTTCAACCATAAAAGGCCCTTACGTTGAGTCCCTCATCCAATATCGCATACTTAGCACGTAGGGCTTATACCTCATCCGATGCCTAACCGTGCCTCGATGAGGAATGCCTAACCGTGCCTCGATGAGGAATCCTACCGTTCCAACATCGGATCAAATGATTCTAAACGCAATGAATGTCAGGCTCAGTGGCTTTAAACGTACACCCACATGAGTTCAACTTCAACCATAAAAGGCCCTTACGTTTAGTCCCTCATCCAATATCGTTACCAATGCTCTAAATCGAGCTATCAAAACTGGACAAATGTCCCCAAAACCCAAATCATAAATAAATACCGAGCCACAAGCTCAAGCGACCAAAAAGGACTCATTTTCAAAGGCAATAAAATGTAATAAAACGCACACGACCGACGTTTATGCAAACACGTGCTCTAATGTACACGACCCAATTCCAACACAACTTAAAACAGGACGAATCATTTTCCTAAAACAAGGTTATACCATTGACCCTTTTAAAAACATCTCAAGACATAAACTATGCATATTTACCAACAAATAAAATGCACTTTCACCAAGAAATCTCCATTTATGCAATAAATTATTAAAAATAAACATCAATTTACTACTCCTTTGTCAAAATGCCTAAAAGTCACAAATGTGGGGTTTTACAAGATTTATAAGGCCAAACACCTTTAAGTAATTAAACCTACCAAATAACTCAAAAATGATAATTTCATGTAAACATGTTAACACCGTAAAATTAGACATTTTGGCATGTACAACGTTTTCACAAATCAACTTGAACTCACCTTGCTAGATTTAGGCTAAATCTAGGTTTTACCCCCAAAACTTGAATCACCATTGATGAAGTCTTGAAATCTCCAAGCAATCTCCCTAGAGATTATATCCAACACCTCTACAAGGTCACCTTCACCACACAAGTCATCAAAATCACACCTAAGATGAAGGATGAAAGGAAAAAGGATAAAATCATCAAACCCTAACTTATCATTGAGAGAGATGAGGAGCTTACCACCACAAAATACTCTTGTATACTTCAATAGACTTCCAATATCTTGCTAAATCCTTGAATATCTCTCAAAAACGAAACCATGACAACTTGAATCACCAAAATCGGAGTTGTGATGCAAAAGTTATGAAGAAATGAAGTTCTAGGGCTGAAAATCGGGTTTTATACTTGACCAGGGGATTTCGCGACTTACCACACGCCCATAAGTCGCGGCATAAGTCGCCCACTTCCCCTAAGTCGCCTGGGTGGCTCAAAGTTGCGACATAAGTCCAAAATCTAGGATTCAAGTCCAAAATCCTATATCTTAATTTTCCCTTAAAATTATCGATTTCTGTATTAACTTGAAATGATACCTTTTTGAAATCGGGGTGTTACAATCCTCCCAACCTTAAAAGAGATTTCATCCTCGAAATCTGGAACCAACCAAGCACCCAACAATGCACTAGGAAAGATCGATTGATTTCCTACCCAAAAAGGAATCCCTTCACGAAACCTTACCTCATATACGGACCTGATTACATCCCGGTTGAGATTTCCACTGTGTTCCTCGTAACAAGTCACAACGCACCTGAGCTCAAAGCTCGACCTACCCCACTGATGACGGTGTTAACATCGAATTCTTATTAAGTCATTTTCTTATTATTAGGATCTCAGTTGCCTCTCAACCTTCGGTTGCGCTTATCACCCCAAGAATAGTTCATGATCTTAACCAACGATTCCCACTAAGGATACCTCGAAGCAGACTTCACCCTTAAATATTTGTAATTATCCTCCATCGAATTACGTTACACTCCTTTCTTGACTTCATGAACACAACAACTTCACAGAAACGATTCAACCGTAGCTTGACCATGTACCTTTCGATCCCAGGTATCCACAACTAGGTCGACCTTGCCCGAGTGGTGAGGAATCTATAAATAACTGCTGAGTTGATCACCCGCTGTTGCTACAGAAGCGATAAATATAATATCGAAAATTCAAGGCCTCCTCAATAAACAATTTATACTTAAGGTCCACCTCGAGATTCTCATTAATTGTCTCCAATAAACAATACCATAAAAGGTTTCATCGTCCCTTCCTTGACGAAATCCTTAACACTAGTTTGGTCAGATCCAACACAACGATAAATTTGTTTCCTAGGGCGCAACATCTGTAAAGGTTCTGAAACTTCCCTTAATCAAAGCATCGGTCTAACGTTTCACCCAGAATCGTACTATCATGCTCTACAAATAGTCGTTTATCCCGAACTCCAAGGTTACACGACTCCCATCATGCAATCAAGCATTGATTTCTAATTCAACGTAAGTCTTGTTAATTAGAGAAATAACAAATATCGATCCCCAAATACCAACATCTAATATCCTTATGGTCACCACTTAAATTGCAAACACACAGGATCTATCGGGAGTACACCAAAGCACCACATCGGTTATCGTCCACACAATAGAGTGTCGACGTCTATCCTCAAGATGGCTATACTGCAACATGGGTGTACCGTCAAGTATCTCATCCCAGATTTGCATTGACAATTCAAAGTTGACACCTAACACATCACTAAAATTCCAATCTTACGTCTCTAACAAGCGAACCACAATAGGTCCTTTATTCGCTGCTCTCAAAGTTGAAAAGGCCATAGTTGAAGGATGGTGTAAATCCTCAACTAAGATCACTGAGATTATCAGTGCTCAAATCCCTACTCATGATAAAAGCAGTCTTGGTTATATATCTGACAAGGATGAATCTAGTAGAGACTGTTCCATGCTTAAGTTTGGAATGTTTGTCTCTTCTATCCCTGACACTTCTTCATCTCAGTGCTCCTCGTCCTCAAAACCTATTCTTGAGGATTTATTAAATAGTTCTAGACTCGCTGATAAAAGAAAATCAATTTCTATCATCCTTAGAAGGTTACAAAAGTAGTAACGCTGAAGAAGACTTATTCTAAACCTTCAGCTAGTCAACCTTCAGCTAGTCAACCTTCAAGTTTTAGATCTAAGATCACTAATAAGTTTCAGAGATCTACTCCAAAGATGAAGATTGATGTCAAGCCTAAGAAATCAGAAGAACTGAAAGTTCCTCCGAGATCTAATGCTAAAGGCATTATTGGAGCTGTTGGTGATTTTAGTGAAATCATCGATTCATTTTATGTAATTGGGTTCACAAGATAATAATGGGGTTGGTAGTTAAGTGATAACTTGAAATAGGAGGTGTGGAGTGCACACTCGTGTAAGCTAGCTAGTACCCGAGATTGTTGGACGGTAATGTTTGGAGGGTTACTTAATGATTGGATTGACAGTGTTTGGCGCGGTTCTCTATGCGGGTACACCCGCACCGCCAGGCGCATAGAGCACTGGAATGTTTATCGTCCAGTGCTTGGCACAGATCTCCGTGCAGGTCCACTCGTGTCGCCAGGCGTGCGGACGTCCAGTGTTGTAACTGTTGAGTTTCATGATAATCAATCTGTAACCCCCAAATCCTCTTGTAACCGCTAGTTAATTTTGTCCACAAGCAATCCCATTAATGGGGAAAATTATTATCATTAATAATATAGGATCGGTTACAATTCTCTTGGTGTTTACATTAGATTGATTTCTACCAGAATCGATACCGATGAATTTGAGATTATCCTCGAGTGAATTTCATGATACCCAGGCAGAATAGGGTCGAAATATCACTTAAGGAAAGCAAGCTCTCACGCGATCTCGAATTCATATCCAAGTTCCGATCACTCTCTCTTCTTCTCTCTACCCATCGATTTCTGCCCCCAACTCCCCAAAAAACTTAAGTGATATTTCCTCATCATGAGAGAGATTGCGAATGATCAATCCGTGAGAGACATGACGACCAAGTTCACGAAACTGGAGAAGTTCGAAGGCATCGACTTTCGGCAATGGCAAAAGAAGATGCACTTCTTGTTGACCACGTTGAAGGTCGTGTACGTGTTGAGCACGACGATGCCGGAAGTGATGGAGGACGAGACGTTGGAGATGACCCGGCGTTGCGGCAAATGGGAAACGACGACTACATATGTCGTGGACACATCCTAAACGGTATGTGTGACTCCCTCTTCAATATTTATCAAAACATTGAATCCGCTAAAGAGCTATGGGACTCTCTTGAGTCCAAATACATGGCGGAGGATGCTTATAGTAAGAAGTTCCTTGTTAATAATTTTAATAATTACAAAATAGTGGACTCAAGGCCTGTGATGGAGCAATACAATGAGCTTCTACGCATTCTAGGCCAATATGCTCAACATGATATGAAGATGGACGAATCCATCTCCGTATCGATCATAATTGATAAATTGCCTCCCTCTTGGAAATATTTCAAACACATGTTGAAACACAAGAAGGAAGAGTTGTCTCTTGTACAACTCGGTAGTCACTTGCACATAGAGGAATCTCTTCGAGTGCAAGAGGATGAGAAACCTAAGATGAAAGAGGTTTCTGCACCTTCGGTGAACATGGTGGAAGAGGGAAGATCCAACAATTTCAAGGGAAATCGTAAGTTCAATGAAGCCAAGAAAGGTCCCAACAAAAAGGTTAAATTAACGTGTTGGACTTGTGGGATGACCGACCATCTCAAGCAGGATTTTCGAGTTGTCAAGAATAAGAATGGAGCAAGCTCAAGTGGTGATGGGCAAAGATCCAATTATCAAAACCCACGGCAAGGTCAATTTCTTGACTTTGGTGTTAATTCAAATTTGAAATATGTACCACTAATATCTGAATCATTTTATGTGTAGGATGATGATGATGCTTGGTGGATTGACACGGGTGCCTCGAGTCATGTGTGCAAGGATCGATGTTGGTTCACCACTTTGGAACCGGTTGAAGACGGATCTGTGCTACATTATGGGGAACGAGTCAAATGCTCCCATTCTTGGACGTGGCTTAGTTAGGCTAGACTTTAGTTCTAGCAAAATTATTGAACTTTTAGACGTTTTGTTTGTACCACAAATTCGAAAGAATTTGGTTTCCGGTAGTGTCTTAAATAAGTTAGGATATAGGCAAGTTTTTGAGTCCGACAAGTTTACCTTGTCAAAAGGTGGCTCTTTTGTAGGATTTGGTTATTTGAATAATAATATGTTCATGTTAAGTTTGAATAAAAAGGATTGTGTTTCTAATTTCGTTTATGTTGTTATTGACAAGTGTGTTGATTCTATTTTATGGCATGCAAGGCTTGGTCATGTTAATTTTAAAAGAATGGTTGAAATGTCAAAAGACGGTCTTATTCCAGCTTTTGATGTTAAAACCGAAAAATGTAAAACTTGCATGTTGACAAAGATCACTAGGAAACCGTTTCCTAATGTGAAAAGGGATTCGTCGCTGCTTGAATTAATTCATAGTGATCTTTATAATTTGCATTCAACTCCGTCTTTTGGTAATAAAAAGTATGTTGTTACTTTTACTGACGACGCTTCACGATTTTGTTATATTTATTTATTGCACTCAAAATATGAAGCGTTAGAAAATTTTAAGATTTATAAAACGGAAGTTGAATTGCAAATGAACGGTTTTATCAAATGTTTATGCACCGATCGTGGTGGGGAATATTACGACCCCATGTTTTTCCAATCCGTAGGAATTATCCATGAATCTACGGCGCCTTATAAACCACAACAAAATGGTGTGGCGGAACGGAAAAATAGAGTTATCAAAGAAATGGTGAACTCTATGTTATCCTACTCGGGATTGAGTGATGGATTTTAGGGTGAAGCCATGTTAACGGCTTGTTATTTATTAAATCAAGTTCCCAATAAAAGGAACAAGATTACCCCATGTGAACTTTGGTTCAAAAAAAACCTAACTTGAATTATATTCGAGTTTGGGGTTGTCGAGCGGTTATTCTACTACCTGAACCCAAAAAGAAAACCTTGGGTGAAAAGGGTATTGATTGCATCTTTGTTGGATATGTCGAGCATTCTAAGGCATATAGGTCACACCGTTATTGAATCGAGAGATGCATTATTTGATGAGACTAGATTGTCTTCAATACCTAGGCCGAAGGATCTTGTTCCAGATACTAGTATAACTAGTGAGGTTGAAGAACAAGCAATTGTTCCAACCGAATCTCTGATGCTTCGAAGGAGCAAAAGAGGAAGGATTGAAAAATTCTTTGGTCCCGATTTCCAAGTGTACTTGGTAGAGGGATCAAGAGATGAGATTGGGTCATAATTCTCTTACTGTTATAGTATTGAGGAAGATCAAGAATCATTTGATGAGGCTATGAAGTCTCAAGATATTGCTTTCTGGAAAGAAGCAATAAATGATGAGATGGATTCCATCATGGGGAATAATACTTGGGTATTATCGGACTTACCACCGGGTTGTAAACCGTTGGGATGCAAGTGGATCTTTAAAAGGAAGATGAAAGCCGATGGATCAATCCACAAGTTCAAAGCTCGATTAGTAATCCAAGGCTTTAAGAAACGGGAAGGCATCGATTATTTTGATACTTATGCCCCAGTTGCAAGGATCTCCATGATTAGATTGTTGATAGCCTTAGGAGCTATACATAATTTAGTAATTCACCAAATGGATGTCAAAAAAGCGTTCTTGAATGGTGACCAGGAGGAAGAAGTTTACATGAAACAACCGAAATGTTTTGTTATGCCCGGGATGGAGCATAAGGTGTGTAAACTTGTAAAATCATTGTATGGGCTTAAACAAGCACCCAAACAATGGCATCAAAAATTTGATGAGGTTATCTTGTCCAACGGTTTTATGCTAAACCAAGCAGACAAGTGTGTATATAGCAAATTTGACACATCCGGTAACGGAGTAATCATTTGCCTATACGTTGATGACATGTTGATCTTTGGCACCGACCAAAATCAAGTTGATAAAACCAAAGAGTTTTTGTCATCATGATTCTCCATGAAAGATATGGGAGAGGTGGAGGTGATCCTTGGAATAAGGATCAAGCGTGAGAACAAAGGGATTGCAATTACGCAATCTCATTACATTGAGAAAGTATTAAAGAAATTTAATTGCTTTGATTGTTCTCCGGTGAGTACTCCATTTGATCCGAGTGTGAAGCTTATGCCCAATTCGGGTGAAGCAGTGTCACAACTTGAGTACTCAAAGGCTATAGGATGCTTGATGTATGCCATGAAAAGCACTAGGCCGGATATTGCTTTTGCCGTAGGCAAGTTGAGTAGGTATACTAGTAATCCTAGTATATATCATTGGCAAGCGATGAGACGAGTATTTAAATACTTGAAGAAAACCATAAATTATGGTTTGTCATATGTCGGGTTTCCTTCGGTATTAGAGGGTATTCGGATGCAAGTTGGATTACCAACTTATAAGATCACTCTTCCACGAGTGATTGGGTATACTTGTTTGGGGGAGGTGCCATCTCATGGGCTTCCAAGAATCAAACTTGCATCACGAGTTCGACTATGGAGTCGGAATTTGTGGCATTAGTCGCTGCTGGTAAAGAGGCGGAGTGGCTAAGGAATTTAGTCCATGAAATTCCGTTATGGCCGAAACCAATATCACCCATTTTCATCCGTTGTGATAGTGCGACTACTTTGGCTAAAGCTTATTGTCAAGTATATAATGGCAAGTCTAGACACTTTGGTGTTAGACATAGCATGATTCGTGAGCTAATCACGATTGGGGTGATTTCGGTTGAATTTGTTCGGTCGCAATAAAATCTAGTGGACTGTTAGAACAAAAATATGTTGGATACAAGATCATGAGGACTAGAGGTCAAAGTACAAGAAGTCAAAGCTGGAAAATCAACTCTCAGTGAAAGTCAAAGTCAAAGTGTAATAAAGTCAAAGTTTAGTTGTATTTGTTTGTTTCTTTGTTTTAGTTGTTAGGTATAAATACTTTGATTTGCTGTTTAATAGAGAGATGACTTGAGAACTTTGTATGTTTTTTAGAGAGAGAGAGAGTTTGTAGAGAGAGAAAGAGACGTATAGAGAGAGAAAGGGAGAAAACATATTGTAAACAATTTGATTTGTGATTTGAATTCAAAATAGGTAATTGAATCATCTTGTTTGTTTGATTGTTTGAGAATTAGAAACTTGAATTCAGGGACACACAATTGGTATAAGACCTTAATCCAGATTGAAATCAATTCAAGAAAATGAGTTTGACACTGTTCGTCGAGTTCATAGATTGAATCTGAGTTTTAGTGCATCTTTCGAGTTGTAAATGGTCAGGTTTTGTACGTTTAGTGTTTTCGATCGAGTATGTATGATTTGATTTGACAATTGCACTGTAATAGATCGTGAATTGATGATTTTGTCAAGTTTGAAGTTCACGAGTTCCTACGCGCTGTCATAAATCGATTTGTATTTTTGTGTGTTTGTTATTGAAATTCATTGATTGTAATATGTTCTAGATGTTTAGGTGATTGAATTCTCAAAGTTTAAGTTTGTAATTCAATGTCTAGATAGGTTTTTGGACGAATCAGATTGGTTTTGTCTTCGAAAGTTGAAGAACTCGCAACCAGATCTGAAGAACTCTCTAACAGTTGAAGAACTCGCAAGTTTATCTCAAGAACTCGCAGAGTTCATTGTTTTTCAGAAAGTTTTAAGAATTCGTAGAGTTCTTTATTTTTCGCAAAGTTATTTTCTGAAAATCATAAGTACAAGATTCGTAGATCAAGTGGTTTACGAAAATCAGAGAATTCGTTTTTGTGTCACTTGCGAATTTCATAGATTTCGCAAAGAGTTTTTCATGAAAAGGTTTAAGTACAGAATTCTTAGTTCAGAATTCGTAATATTTTGTTTTTTGAGATTTGCTTAGAATTCGCAGATTTTCGAGTAAATTTTTCCAAGGATATAATTCGTAGTCGTATTACTTGAGAAAATCTAAGGATTCGCAGATATCTAGTCTGTGAGAAGTGTAGAATTCGTAAGAGTCTTCTCTGCGGATTCTAGTTAAAACTTGCGAATTCTAAGTGAATATTCTTGGTTGCGAATTTTGATACTTGCGAATTCTAGAAGCTTGCGATTTCTTGAATTCATTTCTTGCGAATTATGTGTTTGTTTCTTATAGCTTGCGAATTTCTAGTATATTTTGCGAATTCTTTGTTGTTTAAGTGAAGCCTGCGAATTCTAGACTTAGTGGTTTTTAGAAATTCCTTTGTTTAGTTCATTTCAGTGTTTTTCAAATTTCTTGTGATTTCTGTTGGACTAACGATCAATTTCAAGTTTCTTATTGCATATCTTTTCAAAACAGGATGACTTCCAGAGACGCTCTCTCAATTGGCACAGATGTCAAGCCCCCGGTTTTGTTTAAAGGGGAAAATGAACAATGGAAAGATCGCTTTCTTGATTTTGTTGATCGACAAACAAATGGAAAGGACATTCTATCATCAATCGAAGATGGTCCAATGCCGACACCTACTGACGAGATTCCTGCTGAAGGTAATGACTCAGATGGAGCTCCGAAAACAAAGAGAGTTAATAAAGATTATGCTCAATTCACTGATAAAAAATGCACAAAAGAGTCGGTTTAATGCTGATAAACAAGCCAAATCATTGCTTTTACAAAGTATGACAAATGATATCTATGTAAAAATAGACAGCTACAATGTAACTGCTAAATCAATGTGGGATCAACTAAGAAAGATGATGTTGGGTTCTAAAGTTGGAAATCAGATGAAGGTAGCTAACTGTATAAATAACTATGAAGAATTTAAAGCGAAGGAGAATGAAAGTTTGGAGGACACATATGAAAAGTTTGTTCTGCTTTTGAATGAGCTTTCCAAGAACAAGGTTAAGAAGCAGCAGATTGAAAACAATGTGAAGTTTCTCAGCATCTTGCAACCTGAGTGGAAAAAACACACTCGTCGAATGAAACAGATGAAAGACTTGAATGATATTCCACTGCATGAGGTCTACAAGACGTTGCGACAGAATGAGGAGGAGGTTGAGGAGAAAAGAGCTGAGAAAAAAGAAGTCTGAGAAAGTTCCCGATCCCATAGCACTTGTATCTGGAGAAAAGGAGAAAGAAAAAAAAGAGAAGAAGAACAAGAAGAAGATAGTTATTTCTAGCTCAGAGTCTGATTCTGAATATGATGGTGATGATGGGGAGAATCTCAAGCAGGCAATGCTTTTACTGACCCGAGCTTTCCAAAAAAAGTTTTACAAGAAACCAGGGTCAAACTCTCAGAGATATTCATCATCGGGGTCAAACAATTATGAGCACCGTGAGAGAATAGAAGGGAAGAAGCCAGATGAGAAGAAGAAGTATGTGAATGACTACACCAGCACTGAAAAGAAAGTTGATTATATGATCAAATGCTACAACTGTGCCAAAGTTAGACATTATGTAAAAGAATGTCAGAAGCCGAAGGTTCGGAATTCAGAATTCTACAAGAACAAAATGCTCTTGGCCAAGCAACAGGAAGCTGGCAAGGCATTGATGGCTGAAGACGAATTTTGGTTAGATCATTCTGATGTTGAGGAAGAGAAAGAAAAAGAACCTCACATGTGTTTAATGGGCAATACGGTAAAAGATGATGATTCTGAAGATGAAACGTCTGATGAGGTAATGAACTTATCCAAATCTGATTTTATGGTCAAAATGGAAGCCATGATGATCGAACTTCATTGATCTTCAAAATAAACTGAAAAAGGAAAGAAGTGGAATTGAGAAAAAAAATCAAACTATCTTTGATCTTAATAAATCAGTTATTGGGAACAAAGATCTGATTGATTCTCTTCGCAAATCTGCTTCTGATTTTAAAAATGAAAAGATTCGTTTTGAAAACAAGATTTCTGATTTTGAAACTAAATTGTCTAAGTCTAATTCAGAAAAGCAAGAATGTGTTCTAAAAGCGTTTAAACGACAGGTTGAAAACAAGACTTTAGAGCAAAAGGTAAATGGTTTGGAAGCAAAATTGTATGTTCGAGGCCAAACAAATCAAACTATTTTCTTGAATACACCAAATGAAGAAGCTGATTGTAAAGAAAAATGGGGATTAGGTTATGATAATCCTCATTACCTAGAAAAAGCTATCAGAAAACAGCCAGCTTTATATAATGCCAATTTTATGTATGCTGCTGATAAATATCCTCATTTGAAACCTAAATTTGTCACCAAATCATCAAAGGAGGTTGAGGCAAAAGAAGACGAGAAAAGAATGAATTTGAAGAAAATGCAACTACCATTCTATTATGAAAGACTGAATGATAGTTATCTTTCTGAAACACCACAATTTCTTTCAACTGTTTACTTTGCTAGTTATTCTTCTACTGAGATGGAGGCAAAACCTATTCAAGCTAAAATTTATGTTCCTCCACTCGTATTAGAAATCAAAATAATTAAGTTAGAAAATATTTTATCTGATGAAAGAATTTTGAGTGAAATAACACAAGATGTATTTTCTACAGTGTTAAAGAACACAGATTTTCATTTTAAATCTAAAGTGTGTTCTACATCTTCTAAAATACCTCAAACTTCTGAAACTGATATTGATGATTTATTTGCGTCTGCAAATGATTTCTTAAATTCTGATGAAGGGTGTATTGATGAAATTGATATGTTTGACTTCAATGCTTCACTTCCAGATCATTCTACTTTTGTTATTAATGGAGAAGCTTTTACCAAGTGTTTATGAAAAAGGTGATTCATCAACTAAGGTTGGTGAATCAGTTTCTGTGAATGCTGATTACTATGCCAAGAGTAAGAAACATAAGAAACAACGCTCACAGAAACGGATCAACACTGGTAAATACAAGAAAAATCAATCTCTGAAATCTGATTTTCCTAATAAATCTAAATTCTTTGTTTCAGATATAAGAAAGAAAAGGTCAGAAGAGAGAACTGAATGGCGACCTAAAAGGAAGAGTGATGACAAGGCAGAATCAATTCCTGATAATTTTTGTAACAGATCAAATAGCAGTGTGTGTGATGTAGTTCGTTCCATTGCTTCTACGAATAAAAACCTTGTAACTTCTTATAAGAGATATTCCATAAAGCAATTGTTCCAATTATCTCCTACTACTACTAAATCTTATACTTATCAGTGGAATGATTTTGCTTATCGTCATTATTCTAATGATTGGTTTGGATCATATCATGTTTATTCTTCTAAATCAAATGTTTTCAAAAGTTTTCAAAGGAAAAGAGGATCCATATTTAAATGGATACCAAAATCTTGCTCTGTCAGGACCCGTTTTTAAATGGGTACCTAAATCTGTTGTTACCTGATTTCTCTTGTAGACCCGACATATGTGGTACTTAGATAGCGGCTATTCCAAGCATATGACCGGGCATAAAGCTTTATTGTCTAATTATACAGAGAAATTCAGTGGTAATGTTCGTTTTGGCAACGACCAGTTCTCACCAATTCTAGGATATGGTGATGTGGTACACGAAAAAGTAACAATAACGAAGGTGAGCTATGTAGAAGGATTAGGGCAGAACTTATTCAGTATTGGCCAGTTCCGTGACAAAGGATTAGAGGTCAATTTCAAGGCTAAGAGTTGCTCGGTATGTACTGAAGACGGCAAAGAACTCTTAGTTGGTACTCGCAAGTCAAACCTCTACACGATCAACTTGTCAAAGGTCCATACTGACAATCAGGCGTGTCTACTTTCAAAAGCCTCGATGCAACAAAGCTGGCTATGGCATCGATGGCTATCTCATCTGAATTTTCGATACATAAACAAACTGGTCAAAGGCAGATTAGAGAATGGACTTCCTGAGCTGAGATTCGAAAAGGAACACTTGTGTGCAGCGTGTGAAAAAGGGAAGATGAAGAGAGCTCCACATAAACTGAAGCCTGAACCTAGTACCAGTTCTCCATTAGAGTTGTTGCATATGGATCTTTGTGGTCCGATGTGAACGCAAAGCTTAGGCGGAAAGAAATATGTTCTAGTTATCGTGGACGATTATTCGCGATATACGTGGGTCAAATTTCTACATTTAAAAGATGAGACGCCCGAAGTACTCATCACATTTCTGAAGACGATCCATGTGAATTTGCATAAACCAGTCAAGCTTCTCAGAACTGATTATGACACAGAGTTCAAAAACAGAACTGTTAAAGAGTATCTCGAATCGGTCGGGATATCACATCAATACTCTGCTGCTCGTATGCCAGAACAGAATGGAGTAGTCGAAAGGCGAAATCGAACACTAGTCGAGGCCGCTCGCACTATGCTCAACCAATCAGTCCTACCTCTATTTTTGTGGGCAGAAGCTATTTCAACTGCGTGCTACACTCAAAACCGTTCCATGGTACACCGCTGATTTCAAAAGACTCTGTATACGTTAATCAACAAACGAACACCAACCATAAAATATTTTCATATTTTTGGTTGTAAGTGTTTTGTGCTAAATGACAGAGAGAATCTCAACAAGTTCAGTGCTAAGGCAGACGAGGGCATCTTCATTGGATATTCTTCTACATCTGCTGCATATCGAGTTTACTTGAAGAAGTCGAAGATTGTTATCGAAAGCGTAAATGCCATATTCGATGAAGAGATGGCTTCTGAACAAGTCAGTTTAGAACCTGTGATAACCGGAGTGTTAGCTTCTGGACAACTCAGTTCAGAACCTGTACCTGAAAAGAACAAATCAGATGAAGCATTATCGTCTACTAATCATTTATCTAATTTAGATCTTTTATTTGAACTGTTTTATGATGAATACCTTGGGTCTAATGTGCATAAACCTGTTGTGGTTGACAGGATAGAAGATTCAATGATTACTCATCCAACCACATCAGAGGTTTCCAGTGAATCAAATTCTTCGATTCAGCAAGATATTCCAGTTCAAATGCCTACTCCAATAGTTGAAGTTTTATCTACTAATGATGAGTCAGAAGTTGCCGAGTCAGTAGGATGTGCTGTAAAGACAGATCAACAGACTGAACAAGCTGTACCTACTGAAGCTTTTGCACCAATTACTTCAACTGAAACTCTCCCTCATATTGTACAAACTGAAGAAGTTGATAGTGGATTTTTAGATGACAACCATGATCAATATTAATCTAATCCACTCCCTCATGAACATCGATGGACCAAAGAGTACCCTCTACACCAAGTAATTGGAGATCTAAATAAACCGGTGCAACCTAGGTCAGCAACTTTAAACCAGTGTCTGCATGATTCATTTCTCAGCAAGATAGAGCCTACTCGAGTATCAGAAGCTCTAGCTGATTCAGATTGGGTGTCTGCTATGCAAGAAGAGTTAAATCAGTTTGAAGCCCTGAAAGTTTGGAGATTAGTGCCAAAACCAGAAGGAAAGATCGTTATAGGCACTAAATGGGTATTCAAGAACAAGAAGGATGAAGATGGTATTGTCATTCGAAACAAAGCTAGACTTGTTGCCAAAGGTTACCGGCAAGAGGAAGGCATAGATTACGACGAGACTTATGCTCCAGTAGCACGTATAGAAGCAATCCGCATGTTTCTAGCGTACGCTGCTCATAAAAACTTCACTGTCTATCAAATGGACGTGAAGACTGCCTTTCCAAATGGCATTCTTAAGGAGGAAGTCTACATCTCTCAGCCAGAAGGGTTTGTAAATCCAGATAAGCCAAATCACGTCTACATCTTGGATAAAGCTCTATATGGTCTGAAACAAGCACCTCATGCCTGGTATGATGTTTTATCTCAATTCTTGGTCAAGTCAGGTTTCTCGAAAGGTAAATTCGATACCACTTTATTCATTAAAAAGAAAAAAGCCGATATCATTCTTATTCAGATATATGTTGATGATATAATATTTGGCTCTACAAATCCTAAATACTGTAAGAACTTTTCAAATCTAATGGTGTCAAGATTTCAAATAAGTATGACGGGAGAGATGAATTTCTTTCTCGGATTACAAGCAAAACAATTTTCAATGGGGATCTTTATAAACCAAGCAAAGTACATTTGTGATATTCTTCGGAAGTTCAAAATGGAAAATTGCAAACCAATTGGAACACAAAGATTGGCACTGATCCTTCGGGTAAAAGTGTTGATGTTAGGACTTATAGAGGAATGATAGGTTATTTAATGTATCTTACATATAGTAGGCCAAATATTATGTTCTCTACATGCTTGTGTACAAGATATCAGGCTGATCCTAAAGAATCCCATTTGGCTGCTGTCAAACGGATATTTAGATATCTGAAGGGGACTGCAGATCTTGGTCTGTGGTATCCAAAGGATACAGGGTTTGAACTAACTGCTTATTCAGACGCAGATCATGCTGGATGTATGTTAGACAGGAAGAGCACGTCGGGTCATGTTCAATTTCTTGGAGAGAAGCTCGTTAGCTGGGCGTCAAAGAAACAACTTTGTGTTTCCACATCGACTGCAGAAGTAGAGTATGTAGCTGCTGCCAGTTGCTGCTCTCAAGTATTGTGGATGAGAACACATCGGCGAGACTATGGATTCAAGTTCACAAAATACCAATTTATTGTGACTCGAAAAGCGCCATAGCCATATCAGCTAATCCTGTGTAGCATACTAAAACAAAACACATTGATGTCAGGTATCATTTTATCAAAGATAATGTAGAAAAAGGTACAATAGAACTTTACTTTGTAAAAACTGATTATCAATTTGCAGATTTGTTTACCAAAGCATTAGATGAAAAGACATTCAATTTTCTTGTATCTAAGCTTGGTATGCTAAATCTCAAGATCTAATCAGCGATTACCTATTAAAGTTTCTTTTATTGTAATTTTTCATCATTTCTTTATCAATATTTCTGAAGGGTTATCTGCACTTTAACATGTTGTTCATGATCTCAGGGGGAGTGCGACAAGATTCTAAGATGATCAATATTATTTTGAGGGGAAGTTTATAAATTTTTTGCATTTACTTAACTGCTAAAATTTTGTGATGCATGATTTTAGGGGGAGTCTATGAGTACAACAAAAGGAGTAAGGATATGACTTCTGATTATTTCAGATCAGAACTCGTACATTAACTGTTTTACTGCTTTATGTTCTTTAATTTTTCAATAAATTTTGTGAATAAAGTTGCTTTGACATGACTTTGAGATTTTTGCAGTTTGGGAGAAACTATCAAGATCATATCATTATAACTTTCAGCTTAACTTCATGAGATTTAAGACTGCATGATAAAGGTTAAATTTCTTATCTTAATCTCATATATGGTTGAAAGAAGGACAACTTTCAATCATAGAAAACATATTCTTAAATGTTCAAACCACTTCCCGATTCTTAAACAGTTTTCATGAATTGGAAGTGTGATTTTAAATGTTTTCATGTTTATTTGTGCTTCAAATGTTTACAAACCGTGTGTTTCCAAAGATAAATACTTGCGTATTGTCTTTTCTATATACTTTCAAGTATTCACACACACCGGTTTTCCATTTTGTTGGAAATGTTCTTACCATGTCTCAAATAGAAACATATTTTTAGATGGTAAGACACTCCACTTGTACTTCAAAGAATTTTGAGCGTCATTTCATATCGAAACGTTCATTTCAAGAATGTCTGTATTTTGATTCATACGGACAATATCTATTATTCTTGACCATAAGTTTTGATTGCTATATCAGATGATTCTGATCATTTTCATACAATGTCAGATTTTCAAACAAGTCTCTTGCATTCATGATTATTCATTCAATTTACTTGTTTGACATATTTTCACTGTTTAAAATGCTCATATATTCATAATTATATTCTGAGCATATAAACATCTGACTTGTATTTGAGCTTTAGTTGTTCTAGTTAAACCATTTTGAGCAACATATGCTTTATAGGACAACTTGGGTTCTTTGTGCTATGACTTAAATCAAACTTCTATGGATTCATGTCAACCAGTGTTTCCTACCCAAGAAGTTAATCCATAGTGATTGTGTGTGAGGAGTCGAAAAGAAATGAGTGTGGGTTGTGTGACGAGGTAAAATGTAAAGGAGAGTTTGGTTAGATGTGAGCTTATTAAAAGAAAGAGGGTGTGAAATCAGAGTAAAAGAATATTAAACTCTGCACCAACTACTTTCTTAGCCGGGCAGCCACATTACTAATGTTTCACAATTCTTGGTGAACATTATTGAAATAGGCAACTAGCCCGTGCCAACTCTTGACAAAAACCCCACCAGCCACTCATTTTCTTCTTAAAAAGAAAATGTTTCATATTTTTCTGGGGACGCAACACATTATCTATCTGATTTTCATTTGGAAAATCTGGATATTGAAAAAGAAGGAAGTCTGTCTCACCTTCGCCCTTCAATCATGCACATTGAGTCTGTGTTCATCTACTGTTGTCTCAGTGGTTTACACAATGTTGAGCCTTTATAAGCAATCATCATATGCTTAATTCTTTCTATCACTTGCACGAACACACAAGGAATTTGTTTTCTTGTTATAACATTCATAGAAATTTCCTTTGTTGTGTTTCGAGGATTGGATGGAAGCCCTGAGGGAGTGAACATTAAAAAGCTCTTTTCCAATGCGTATTTGTTACACACAGTGACTTAGTGTTACTGACAGGAATTTTAACTGATTCATTTGTTGATTCAGGTGTTACTTTCCTAGTTTGTCTAGATTTGAAAATATCTAGATGAATATCTTCGAGGATTGATGATGAATCAGAGGCTCAGTATGACAGATCAGTGGTAAAAAAAGATTCCAGAGACATTTCTTAGAGAAAGTTTTGATGATATCAATGCTCTATTCATCAAAAAGGGGGAGATGAATTAAAGAAATGTCAGATCCAGAAATTTCAAAGTTAAAGTTTTGAAGAAAATAAAGTTCAAAGATTACTTGGGAAGAATACAGTCAAAGAAAGGGAAGATTGAAATGCTTGTGCCTAAAGAAGAAAACTTGTTGCAAAGGAAGAGATTGTCCAGTTTGAACCAAAGGGGGAGATTGCTTTGTTAGATCTTTCAAAGATGATCTTGAATCCAAAGGGGGAGATTGCTAGAGCAGAAATATGTTGGATAGAAGATCATGAGGACTAGTGGTCAAAGTACAAGAAGTCAAAGCTGGAAAGTCAACTCTCAGTGAAAGTCAAAGTCAAAGTGTAATAAAGTCAACGTTTAGTTGTATTTGTTTGTTTCTTTGTTTTAGTTGTTAGGTATAAATACTTTGATTTGCTGTTTAATAGAGAGATAACTTGAGAACTTTGTATGTTTTTTTAGGGAGAGAGTTTGTAGAGAGAGAAAGAGATGTATAGAGAGAGAAAGAGAGAAAACAAATCATAAACAATTTGATTTGTGAATTGAATTCAAAACAGGTAATTGAATCATCTTGTTTGTTTGATTGTTTGAGAATTAGAAACTTGAATTCAAGGACACACACGGACCACTTGACGAAGGGGTTAGCTAGGGACTTGGTTCACAAGTCGGTGATCGGGATGGGATTAAAGTCCATTTGGATCTCTAACGGTGAGATACCCAATTCCCTTCTAATACAACATTAGAAGTTGAATTCGATGGGAAAGTTCACCCTAAGGGATTGGAGCACAAGATAATCACCCCAAGGTATGTGCTCGGTACTGCAAGCGAGGAGGTAATTGTTCTTTTGTAAAAGTGCATGTGCAGGTTCATGATGAAAGGAACTACCTATATGAGTACGAAGTGTGGCCGCTTCAAGAAGCTTGGACTTAGCTTTGATGCACTCAAGAATGGATAAGGACACACGACCTGTATAGTGTCAAGTTTAAACTTTAGAGAGTCTTTTAAATTCATGTGTATGTTATTTTCTAGTACTCAAATGGATTGAAGGGTTCAATCCATAGGACACCCGGATTCCCGAGTATTTGAAATGTGTAATGTACTAAGATGAGAATTCAATATTTTAGATATTTTCATTTATACATGAGTTTGTTTCATATTTTAACTATTGTTTGTGAACCAAGGATTACACTAAAATGGGGGAGGAATGTTGGTGATTTAGTGAAATCATTGGTTCATTTTATGTAATTGGGTTCACAAGATAATAATGGGGTTGGTAGCTAAGCTATAACATGAGCTAGGAGGTGTGGAGTGCACACTCGTGTAAGCTAGCTAGCACCCGGGATTGTTGGACGGTAATGTTTGTAGGGTTACTTAATGATTGGATTGACAGTGTTTTGTGCGGTTCTCTGAGCGGGTACACCCGCCCCGCCAGGCGCGCAGAGTACTGGAATATTTATCGTCCAGTGCTTGCTGTAAATCTCCGTGCGGGTCCACCCACACCGCCAGGCGTGCAGAGCACTGGAATGTTTATCGTCCAGTGCTTGGCGCGGATCTCCGCGCAGATCCACTTGCGCCACCAGGCACGCGGACGTCTAGTGTTGTAACTGTCGAGTTTTATGATAATCAATCTGTAACCCCCAAATCCTCTTGTAACCGCCAGTTAATTTTGTCCACAATCAATCCCATTAATAGGGAAAATTATTATCATTAATAATATAGGATCGGTTACAATTCTCTTGGTGTTTAAATTGGATCGATTTCTGCCAGAATCGATACCAGTGAATTTGAGATTATCCTCGAGTGAATTTCGTGATACCCAGGCAGAATAGGGTCGAAATATCACTTAAGGAAAGCGAGCTCTCACGCGATCTTGAATTTATATCCAAGTTCCGATCACTCTCTCTTCTCTCTCTACCCATCAATTTCTGCCCCCAACTCGCTGGCCCGACTCATCTTAAATTTTCTAATGCTACTGGTGTTAAAACCACTTTCAACTATAGAAAATGCTATCATTGTGGACTTATTGATCATATTGCCAGTAAATGTCCAAATGCCACCAAGGCTGACAAAATAGCCAAAGTGAAGATGAATTCCTCCAAGGCTAAGAAGGTCACCAAAGCTGAGAAATCTGTTAGGGTGAAAAATACAACTAAAGTTAAGAAATTAACTAAAATGAAGGTTGCCACTGACGCTGAATCTTCAAATGCCTTGAAGATTGTTGAATCTTCCATCTACATTGACCCCACTGGACCCATTGAAAAGTGGGTACCAATCAAAACTTGATCTTCCTTATGTTTGAATGTCTCGAAAGGTATTTGGTATCTAGATAGTGGATGCTCTCGACATATGACTAGACAACAAGACATGCTTACTGAATACAAGGAAGAGAAAGGTCCCTCAGTGACCTTTGCCTGAAATGGAAAAGGCTATACTAGAGGGTTTGGTGTACTCAACAATGGTACAACTACCTTCCGAAGAGTCGCTTATGTAGATGGACTGAAGTACAATCTTCTGAGCACCAGTCAGCTATGTGATAAAGACTATGAAGTATGTTTTTCAAAGAAAGCATGTTCAGTAATGGACAAGAACGGAAAACTTGCTCTCATCGGTTATCGTATGGAATATGTTTATGTAATAAACATGGACTCTACAACCACTGAAAATATATGTTTTCTGTCCAAAGCCTCATCATATGTCAACTGGCTATGGCATAAGAAACTCTCTCATCTCAACTTTATAACGCTAAACACTTTATCTTCAAAGGAATTAGTCTCCGGTCTACCTCAGCATTCATATGCCAAGGAATCTCTTTGCTTATCTTGTGAAAAGAGAAAGCAGACCAAAACTAGTTTCAAGTCTAAGCAAGTTTCATCAGTGAAAATTCCTCTTCAATTCCTGAATATGGATTTGTTTGGCCCTGTCAACATTCAATCCTTAGTTGGAAAAAAATACACTCTTGTCATAATAAATGAATACTCTCGCTACACCTGGGTGATATTTCTCCGTTCTAAGAGTGATACTCCAGAAGAACTTATATCTTTTGTTAAGAAGATGGAATTGCTTAATAACTTAACTGTTCATTCAATAAGAAGCGATCATGGAACTGAATTAAAAAATAGTTCCCTGGATAATTCTTTGAGAACAAAGGAATCTCAAACAACATCTCTGCTGTGAGAAGTCCTCAGTAAAACGGAGTTGCTGAAAGAAGAAATAGAACGATCATTGAAGCAGCCAGATCAATGCTCAGCGATTCTCATCTTCCAACTCAATTTTTGGCATAAGCTGTCAAGATGGCCTGTTTCACTCAGAATAGGTCACTTATTGGTAAACGATTCAATAAGACTGCCTACGAACTATTCCATGGAAGAAATCCGTCTATCAGCTTTCTTCACATCTTTGGTTGTCAGTACTTTATCTTAAACAACAAAGATACACTTGGAAAGTTTGATCCAAAGGTTGACGAATGAATTTTTCTTGGATACTCCTCAATCTCCAAAGCCTACAGGGTCTTCAACAAGAGAAGACAAACTGTAGAAGAAACAATTCATGTCACCTTTGATGAATCCAAATCAGTGAACTCCAAACATATCGCTGATAATGATGAATTAAATGCCTGGATGTTTTCTCATTACTGGAAAACTGAACCTCTCCTCAACCCACTTCATCATACAGACTCTCCAAATACTGATAATGAACCAAACATCATACCTCTTAACACTGAATCCACTTCATGGGATTCAGTTGTTCCTTTAAACACATTCCCTCATCAGATCATCCAACCCCTGCATCACCTAACATCTCTGAAGACCTCACAGTGAATGATGCTCTATCTGAACCACAACAGTTGATAGCTGATGAAACTCAAGCTGAAACCTCTTCATCAGTGAACATTCCTATTGTTGATCCATTGCCTGAATTAAGCAATCATACTCCAGCTCAGAGATGGACCAGAAATCACCCCATAGATCAAATTCTTAGTGATCCAGATGCAGGTATTCAAACACGACGATATTCAGGTAATATATGTCTCTTTGTTAATTTCCTTTCTCTTTGAGACAAAAAGGACTGATGATGCCCTCAGAGATCCAAAATGGGTCAGCGCTATGCAAGAAGAGGTGACTGAGTTTGAAAGAAACAAAGTTTGGAAACTCGTTTCCCGACCATCTGAAAAATCTATAATAGGCACCAAATGGGTATATATAAACAAGTTGGATGAAAATGGGACTGTAACCTGCAACAAATATAGGCTAGTTGCTCAGAGATATAGACAAGAGGAAGGCATAGACTATGATGAAACCTTTGCCCCTGTGGTCAGGCTCGAAGCAATTTGATTATTCTTAGCCTATGCAGTTCACAAAGATTTCAAAGTATATCAAATGGATGTCAAGTCAGCGTTCCTAAATAGATAGTTGAATGAAGAAGTCTACGTTGAACAACCCCCAGGGTTCGCTGACCCTAAACATCCATACTATGTATATAAGTTGGATAAGGATCTCTATGGGTTAAAACAAGCTCCTCGCGCTTGGTATGATACTCTCTCATCCTTTCTACTCTCTGAAAAATTTTAGCGTGGCAAAATCGATAATACCTTATTTTTCAGAAAGATAAAATGTCATATTATTCTTGTTCAAATATACGTTGATGACATTATACTTGGTTCTACTAACCCATCTTTGTGTACTCGATTCGCTGAAAGAATGAAGAAAGAATATAAAATGAGTATGATGGGTGAACTAACCTACTTCCTTGGACTTCAGATCAAGCAATCTGAAAAAGGTACATTTATTTACCAGAGTAAGTATGTTAAAGACATACTGAAAAAGTTTGATCTTACTCAAACTTCAGCGATGAAAACTCCTATGGCACCTCCGCTGACATTAAATAAGGATCTCTCTGGAAAACCTGTTAATGTATTGCCTATAGAGAAATGATAGGCTCCCTGTTGTATCTTACAACGAGCCGACCTGATATCATGTATTCTACTTGTCTCTGTGCAACATATCAATCAGAACCCAAGGAATCCCATTTAATCGTTGTAAAGCGAATTTTCAGATATCTTAAGGGAACTCATAACCTTGGTCTTTGATACCCCAAAGACTCAGGGTTTGGTCTCACTGGATATTCAGATAGTGATTTTGCAGGTTGCAAACTGGATAGAAAAAGCACCACTAGAGGATGTCAACTCCTACGTGGAAAATTGGTAAGTTGGACAAGCAAAAACAAAACTCAGTCTCCACTTCCACAACCGAAGCCGAGTATGTAGCCACTGGAAGTTGTTATGCTCAAGTCTTATGGATAAGGAATCAACTATTAGACTATGACCTCCAGCTATCAAATATCCCAATCTACTGTGACAGCACTAGTGCCATCGCTATAGCAAACAATCCAGTGCTACACTTAAAGACGAAACACATTCAAATCAAATATAATTTTTTCAGAGATCATGTGATGAATAGAGACATAGAACTTCATTTTATTCCCACTAACTATCAGCTCGCTGATCTTTTCACCAAACCTCTTGATGAGAGAAGATTTTACTTTCTCATCAGTGAGCTTGGAATGCTGAACCATGAAGACTAAACTCTTCAGCGTTCATGCATCAAGTCAGAGATAAAATTCAAACCTATTCATCTCATTATCCTTGAACAAAATACATTTGACATTCAGGTATGTATTCTCAACTATCCTCACTGAATCTGATTCAACGACTTAATCACTGACTTTCTACAAGTGATTAAAAGTTTTTTGATAATAACATTTAATCACTGACATTTCTTATCAGTGATTCTTCATATATAAAAGATTATCTCTAATTTCTTATTTGAGATATCCTCAAAAATGAAAAGACACTTTTAAATGTGACGTCATTCGAACCGACAATCCATGACACGCCTTTTTCTGACACGTTTGTCCGTTGCACTTCTTGACCAATCAAATTCAAGGGACGTGTCCGTGTCATGGTGAGCACCTTTTCCCACTCCAAATTCTATCTTCTCTCTCTCTCTATCTCATATATAAACCTTGCCATTCATAATTTTACTTTTTACGTTCTCATATTATCTAAAAATTACTCTCGGCAAATCAAGCATCTAAGAACTCAAGCTTACATCTTCAAAACTTCAAGCATTACAGGTTTTTGCTCTTCTTTCCTTATCTCAAAAACCTCTATTTGATCCTTAAATCTCTTTTCTCTCGGAGCAAAAACTGTTTTCTTTCTTAAAATCATTTCCTTCATGATTTTTGTGCAAAAACCTTTTGGTTTTTATGACTAAACTTTTGTTTAAATATTGTTCATGTTTCCTTCTCAATAAGGAAACTGACAATACTTCTTTTATCTCATTTCAATCTCTAAAATATTGGAAAATCCATCTTTACAAGGTTCCTTCTTAAAAAGGAAACTAGTATTTTTTCCAATATTTTTTTTCTTCTAAACCAGTTTGTGTCATTTTTTTTTCCAGAAATGGCCACCTAAACTGCTCTCACTTAATCCAAGAATGTGAAGTTTGAACTCTCAGCTTCACAACTCTCGAGAAACAATCACTTGGGAATTCTGGAATTCCTTAAGAAGAGACCATCTCCTCATCTTCAGTATGTCACTGACTTCCTCAAGGCATCTCCCCTCAGCTATGCACTAATGTAAAAGTCTTTGAGAGTTCTTTTGTTGTCAATCTTAGTGGTTTGAGAGAAGTCTTATCTAGAGAGTTTATCCTTATGAGAGAAGTGTCTTAGTATATATAGACCTTATGTTGTAAGGGTTGGTAACCAAGCATTGTACGCATATTCATTGTCACATATCAATACATATGACTTGAGTGTTTCTCTCTCTACTCTCTCTCTAGAACATATAATTGTCAAATTCTTGATTTGAATTGTGTTTGAATATTGGGATATTACATTTTCAATTGGTATCAGAGCTGAACCCAATCTAATTCAGAAGATTTGGATCATCAGATTGAATCGATTTCTTGAAAAATCAAAAACTCGCAGAACGTGTTTGTTTGTATAATGTTGAATCAAAATTTGTAATTGTTTGTTGATCTTTGATAGTAAAAATGGTGTAATTGTGTTCGACTTATGATTTAGAACACTTTATATTTACACAACTTCACGATTTAATCACTAGAACAATTTCAATTTTTGAAATTTTGGTTTTCTTGAAAAAGTTCATCGAACTTTGGTTTTTGAATCAAATCAGTGTGATTTTGTTGTTTTTAGATTGTTATTTGTACCAGAAAAGTATTCTAATTGATAAATCGATTATTCCTGTCAATTTTCAAGTTCTAGTTTCAGGTATTAAGGATTTTGGATCGATTTTTGAAATTCAGAGGCAAGAACACGCTAGATCTGAGTTTCACGCTAATCAAGAACACGCACGATGATCTTTGAGATTTTGATGTTGGTTCGCGCATAAAGCTCTTGCGAGAAGTGAGATACGAGCACAAGTCACTTGCGAGAAAGGGATGAACAGTGATTTGCGAGTTTTATAGCCGTGCGAGTTTGAGTTTAGCGAGTTCTTCATGTCTTGAAAATTTCTAAGTATGGAACGCGCAAGGATATTTTTTTACGTGCGAGTTTGAATTTGTTTGCGAGAAGTTCAGAGTTCGAAATTATTCTACGTCCAATTCGCGCACGAAGCATCTTGCGAAAAGCTACTTCGCGCACAACACATCTAGCGAGTTTCTCAATTCGCACCAAGTGTTATGCGAGTTTGTCTTTCGCGCACATAACCTTTAGCGAGAAGTAGTGTGAATAGTGCTTTGCGAGTTTTTGTATTCTTGGTGACCCGGACATTTCTGTGACTTGTAAATCTCGGTAAGTAAATGTCACCCGGACATTTCTGTGACTTGTAAACAGTGGGGTTTTGTTGGAGAATGCATTGTTTAAAGTCCCTCGGAGTATCGGGAGTTTTGGCGTTAAAAAGTCGGATTTTCGGAGTTCGGGGGGGGGGGAGTGGGGCGACAGTGCCCGGCGACTGTGCCAAGGGGCACAATCGCGTGGCATAGTCGCGGGGACTCCACCCCTTGCGGTACAAGTGGGGCGATTGTGCCCCTACGACAATGACCATGTCAAGGTCGCGGGGCACTATCGCGAGCGGGGGCCAGGGCATTAATATGTCTGAATTCTCACCCTTTCTTTTTATTTCTCATTTCTATCTTCTTCCCTTTTCTCTCCCAAACCCTAAAACCGAACCCTAACCCATTTTGATGGTTTTTCCCCTTGAACCACATGATTCTTCATCATTTAACTAGTTGGAACCTTGAACCACAAAACCTCCATCTTCATCTTCCTCGTCAAGTTCATTCGGTTGGGAGCTCGGGTTGAAGTGTTGGATTGGGTGTTCTCGGAAGTCTCTTTGTCTTCAAGGGTAAGTTTTCTTGTAATAAAGTTATAAATTCTCCTTTGGTGGTTTCTTAAGGTTCGATGTCTCAAATCTCGGATTTGATGGTTTTGGAGAAATTAGGGTTTTGATCTTGTTTGAGATCTTGGTATTTTTATGTTTGGAGAACGTTTCCTTATGATTGATTATGGGTATTTATGGGATGAAATGTTCGGATCTACGTTTTAGAAGATTTCGGCTTGAGGATTCAAGCGGCCTTCAAAAGAGCTCGTTGGGTGAAATCTAGATTTAGCCTAAATCTGGCAAGGTGAGTTCAAGTTGATTTGTGAAAACGTTGTACATGCCAAAATGTCTATTTTAAAGTGTTTATGTGTTTTACATGAAATTATCAAATGTTGTCTATTTTAAAGTGTTTATGTATTTTAACTTTACAACTTTGTAGAACACCCACATTTGGGATTTTTGGGCATTTTGATAAATGTATTACAAACGAATGTGTTTTGAGATCTTATTGCATAAGTAGATCTTTGGTCAAAGAAAATACACTTTTAAATGTTTATCGGGTTCCATCCATCATCATGAAATGGAGTGTTTTATAAAGTATTACTTGCACTTTTATGTGAGGTATTTGAAAGAGCGTTTATAGTCTCATTTTATGATTTTCATTCTTATCAGCAGTTAAGTTTGGAAAAAGGCATGTCTTTTGTGTTATGAGGCATTTTGGGAGTATAAGGGTATAAGTCATTTGGAAAATTGATTGCCTCAACTAACGTGGAGTTTTGAATTAATTACACTTTTAGTCGTTGGGTTTGCATGCCCGTGGGTCTAGTGCATTTTATCGTATTTTTACTTCATTTATCAATGGGTCAATGGGTGCTAAGCCTGCGGCTTGGCATTTTTATTTAAGTTGGAGTCTTTGGACAATTGTCCAGTTTTGATAGCTTGACTTAGAGCCTTGGTTGCGATATTGTATGAGGAGCTCGACCTATAAATCCCTCGGTGTTGAACTTGAGTTTCCGTGGGTGTATGTTTAAAGCCACTGAGCCTGACATCCCTTGCGCTTGTATTTATTGTCCGGCGTTGGGACGATTAGTTTTCCACGTCGAGGCACGTTAGGCACCGGATGTGGGTGTAAGACCTTCGTGCTTCACGTTAAGGTACCCGATGTGGGTATAAGTCCTTCGTGCTCAAGTATCACGATATTGGATGAGGAGCTCGACCTAGCAATCCCTCGGGGTTGAACTTGAGTTTCCGTGGGTGTATGTTTAAAGCCATTGAGCCTGACATCCCTTGCGTGTACTTTTGTTAATATGATTAGTCATAACAACATAAAATGGGCTTACTTTGTGGACCGTCACATTTTATGGAATCGAGAATCCCCCGTCACCGAAAGGTGTTTTTTTTGGGTATTGAGTTTTATTATCCAAGTTTTCGGTGACGTTTTGTATATTTGGGTTTTACCCTTGATTTATGGGTTGAGTATTATGCCCCACCCGTGGTTTGGGTGTTTTGAGATATAAGGTTTAACCGTATCTTCCTAAATGGAGAGTTCAATTTATATTTACGTTTTGCGTGAGTTTTGGATTAAGGCTAATTTATGAATGGGCGGCTTACATTGGTGTCATTATCTTCGAAGTAGTTGGTTTTGGAAAATGTCTAAATTGGCGTTATTTGTCTAAATTGCATATTATTGGAAAATGAGTCATTTTCTCTTGTAAGACGTATCATATTGAAGGGCTATAACTTTAACCGCATTCTTTCTCTTTTAAGCGATTATTTTATATATGTTGAAAAACTCTTGAGCTCACTAGGCATTAAGCCTAACCTTTTTATTTGTCGGCATGTGCAACAGGTTCTAGTTGGGAGTTGGGTTCTAGCAGTTCTATGAAGCGTAGAGCCTTAACTAGACACTAAAGTAAGTAGTTGGTGAAGTCTTCCGCAATGTTGGAGATAGTGACTATCTTTAGGGTTTTAGTAGCACCCGTTCTTATCATAGGCTTTTGTATAGAATGAATGTTTGTATTGAGATTAAATCTTAATTTGTGGTTGTAGATAATTCCTTTATTGAGGTATTTAGAAAATTTTAAATAAGTTGCTATTTCCATATTTGAGGGTGTTACAAGTTTACATCTAAATTGTCAAATTCTGATAAAACTCCTGATTGTGTAAGATGTGCAAATCATGCTAAATCTGATTTTGCAGGTATCACCAGAGCAAGAGAGAAAGAAATCAAAGAGAAAGAGAAGAATATTGTTTTAAAAGAGAATACTATTCAGACTTGTGAAAAAGAAATCAAGCTGAAAGAGAAAAAGATAGCAAATCTTCAAAGCCCACTGAAGACAACTGAACAAAAATCATCAGAATTGCAATCTGAATCAATTAAGCTTCAACAAAAGTTTAAGGCTTTTGAAGACAAGATATCTGCTTTGGAGTCAAAGAATGCTGATCTACTGAAAAGCCTCCAAGCAGATAAAGACAAGTCAAGTCTAGAGAATGATTCTACTCAACAGTTGTCTGATCTTTCAAAGAAAACTTTACAAGAGAAAAAGGATCTTGAGCTTAGATGCATTAAACTCTCGAAGCAAGTGTCAGAATTTGAAAAGATTTTAATTTCAAAAAGAGACACTTTTGCTAAAGAGAGAAAAGTTCTTGAAAACAAATCAGTTGAACTTCCCAAACAGATTTCTGTTTTACAAGACTTACTTGAGCAAGAAAGACAAAATTTTCAGGAAAAGAAAAAGTCTTTTGAGCTTGAAAAGAAAAATGCTGAGAAGAGAAATGTTGGGATTTTCAAATATATTTCAGAACAAAACAAGAACTTAGAAAAAGATTTTGAACAAGAACGTCAAATCTTTGAATCTGAATTATCTAAGCTCACATCCAAGATCTCTGTTTTATCATAAGATATTCTTAAAGAACAGATGGCTAGAGCTGATTTGAAACAAAAGTTTGACACACTTATTACTGAAAGAAACATTTTATCCGAAAGGATAAAGAACTTAGAAGTTGCAAATGTTGATTTGTCAGAAAAAATTTGTGCTGATGTGATCAATCAATCACTAGTCGACAATTCAACCGAATCAGTTTGCTCTTTTAAAACTGCTTCAAGTTCTATCCATGAGAAAAATGTTTTCAAAAAGAAAAGTGTCAAACCACAAATTGTCAAATCAAATCAGATTCGACCATCTAATCTATTTTATGACAAATCTGTTGATGGTTCAACGAGCTTTTATGTCAAATCTCTTGGAAAGAATTCTAAGAAAGTACAGATGGTCTGGAGAGTTAAAGATTCTCTTGATAAGAAGAACAATGACAGAGTATATGCATCCACATCCACTGCCAAAAAGAACAATAAGCATAAAGGTAAATCTTTTGGTAATTCCGATATGTTTTATTCTACTAATCATTTGATCAGGATTGCTCAGAAGAAAATTTGTTGTTCTTACTGTGGAGCAAATGACCTTGTAAGTAATAATTTTGTCAATTATTGGTATGGTTCATATTATGTAACCCCCACAAGAACTGCAACTAACACATCAGGACCCAAATACCAGTGGGTACCAAAACCTAAATCTGTGTTGCAGGCACCCAAAGTTTAAGGGGAAGCAAGAACAAAGCTTTTGAACAAAACAGTTCAAAACTCGGACTTCAATGTCAAGAACAGTGGCTCTTGAATAATTCAGTTCAAGACCCGCACTTCAATGTTAAAGAACTATGACTTCTAAGCAAAACAACTTAGGACTCGTTCTTTAATGTTTAAGGACAAGGATATTATGCAAATATCCAGGGGGAGCTTAACTGGATTAAAATCATTATATCATGATTTGAGGGGGAGCCTAAATGTTTGTAAGTATCTTCTGATCTAGATCTTTGATTGTTTGAAAGAAGAACAACTTTCAAGCATGAAAAACGTTTTCTTAAATGTTCAAACCACTTCTCTATTCTCAAAATATTACATGAATTTAGAAGTGTGATTTTAAATGTTTTTCATTATTGAGCATTAATGTTTAAACTGACCGTGTGTTTCCAAAGATCAATACTTGTGTATTATCTTATCTATATACTGTCAAGTATTCACACACATCGGTTCAGTATTTCATGTTGAAATTGTTATTACCATGTCTCAAAGAGAACCAATTTTTCGATGGTAATACCCTCGTTTGATTTCACTGTTATTGAGCATCATTCATCATTTCAACTTGAGCGTTCATTGCTAAATTGTTTATATTCGTTCATATAAACAAACTGTCAAGTTCTTTGATACCCCAACCTTTTCATGTTCATATCTTATGAAATTTGATCTGACTGATACATTATCAGATTCTCAAAACAATTCATTTGATTTCATTTCATTCATTCAATATCCTTGTTTTGAGAGATCTTCATTGTTCAAATGCTTAAACTTCATTTATATTCTTGATGAGCATACATTTTGACAATGTTATCATATTTGTGCTTAACTGTTCAAGATAAATTGTTGAGCAACCATTCTTTTTAGGACTTACATGGGATCAATGTGAGAGCTTAAAAAGAACTTCCATGGATTCACGTTAACCAGTGTTTCCTACCCAGGAAGTTATCCTAGAGTGATTGAGGGGTGAGGGATCAAAATCAAAGAGTGGGGGAGATAACTCATCCGGTTGAGTTTTTCTCATTGTGCTGAGCGGTAAAATGGAAAAGAGAGTTTGGTTAGAAGTGAGCATAATGATAAAAAGAAAGAGGGTGTGAGATCAGAGTTAAAAGAATATCAAAACTCTGCACCAAACACTTCCTGAGTCGGGCAGCCACATCTTCTGATTGGTTCACATTCTTTGGTGACCATCATTGAAACAGGCAGCGAGCCTTGCAATTAACCCCACCAGCCACTTGTTTCTTTCCCGAAAAAGAAATGTTTCATTTTCTTGAGGACGCAACACATCTGCTATCTGGTCTTCACTCAGAAGATTTAGATATTGAAAAAGAAAGAAGTTTGCCCCACCTTCGCACCTCTTTCATGCACATTGAGTTCGTGTAATACTTGTTGCTGTCTCAACAATTTACACAATTTGAGCCTGAAAAAGCTTGAGTAGCTTCAATCATTCATACACTTGCACGTACACACAAGGAATAAGTTTTCTTGTCATAACATTCATAGAAAATTCCTTCGTGGTTTTTCGATGATTAAATGGAAGCCCTGGGGGAGTGAACATCACAAAACTCTTTTCCAATGTACATCCGTTGTACAAAGTGGCTCTGTGCTACTTACAGGCATACTAACTGTATCATTTGTTGATTCAGGTTTACAATTCTTATTATATCTGAATTTGAAAAGATCCGGGTATATACATTTTATGAATTGACGGTTACTCAGATCAAAAGGGCGGAGAATGCTATTTTATCAAAGAGCGGAGATTGTCAAATTACCATAAAGGAGGAGATTGTTAGTTTTTCAAAAAAGGGGGAGACTATTATTCAAAGACAGTGATGAAATTGAAGAAGTTTTGATGATCATGATGCTCACAATCATCAAAAAGGGGGAGATATTTTAAAGATTTCAATTTCAAAGCGTAAAAGGAGAGATACTTTCTGGAATTTCAAATTCAAGACAAATGAAAGTCAATAGATTCTGAAATTATGTTTCAAAGATAATTCAAGAAAGTTTATTTTCTGAAGACGATTCAGAGATTAGAGAGAGGAAGATACGAGATCAGAGATTCCTCAAAGTTGTTGAAAAGTTGTCTTAAAGTTCAAAGATTCAATAGTTTAAAGAATTCAGATTCGTGTTCAAGACTTGTTGACTTTCCAAAGATACTAAATGTGAAAGACTTTTCAAGATTCTTCAAAGCATCAGAGACTAAAGACTGTCAGAGCTACAAAGTTTAAAGCTGTCAGAGTCAAAGTTTGAAGAATCAAAGCACTGAAGACGATTGTCAAATTTTTATTAAATCTTGAATAGAAAGGGGGAGAATGTTAGTGTATAGTTGTATCCAAGATTTAATGTGAAAAGTCAAAGTAAGTCAAAGTCTGTAAAGTCAACAATGTAAAAGTCTTTGAGAGTTCTTTTGTTGTCAATCTTAGTGGTTTGAGAGAAGTCTTGTTTAGAGAGTTTAGCCTTATGAGAGAAGTGTCTTAGTATATATAGACCTTGTATTGTAAGGGTTGGTAACCAAGCATTGTACGCATATTCATTGTCACATATCAATACATATGACTTGAGTGTTTCTCTCTCTACTCTCTGTCTAGAACATATAATTGTCAAATTCTTGATTTGAATTGTGCTTGAATATTGGGATATTACATTTTCAGCACTCAAGGTAGCTCCTCCACCCTCCAAAACTCTTCTTCAGCAGTTCTGGTTTACTGCTGAAAAGGGTTAAGTACTGAAAAAGAAAGGAAAGCCGATACCTACTATCACATTCCAGACTCAGCATGGTCTAGGAGCCATTACTCCCCTGGCTATCCGCACTACTCTCCGTTTCCCCTCCAAAACCCTGAAGGGTTTGATGCCATGCCGACTGATGAGAAGCTGATGCAGTTTCTTGACCACATGGGGTATCAGTAGGACTTCAAACCCCACACCACCATCCCTGACAAGAAGCTCACCAAGATTCTCAAGGCGAAGATGCCCTTTGAACTGAATTATGTCTTCTCTCACATAATTCAGTGCATGAGTGACAAGATAGGCTCGCTCGATCAAGCGAGCAAAGTTCAACTCCAAATGGGATTCTCAGTGATTGTTGGACACCACATCGACTATGCTAGGATCATTTTTGATGACTTATTATGAAAGATCGAGAAACCTGGCAGGGAAGTCAAAATTCCCTATGTCAGGTTCATCTCTGCAATCCTTCAGTTCTTCTTGAAGGACCGCTATCCAACAGAGATTGACTGTCAGTTGTCCAAGGTTGGCAACCGAATTCTTGAAGTCGTGCCAAATGAAAACGAGGTAAGTCTTCTTACTCTACGATCCCTTCTGTCTCCAAACTCTTCGACTTCAGTAGCTACGTCGATGGTTCCTTCATCGTCTATCCCCGCTGCTACCACCACTTCCTCCAAATGGAAGTCATAAAATCTCCCTCGTACCTCTAAAAAGGGCAGGAACACTGCCGAGCAAACCTCTCAGCAAACAACAACCAGGGTCGTCTCCCTACAAACCACTCTAGATAGTTTCATTGATTGCTCCTCCATTGTTGCACCCTCAACAACCATTTCAGTGGCTCCCTCAACTGACTCAGTACTGGTTTCAACCCTTCCTACCTCAGTTCCTCACAACACTACTGAGGTAATTCCCAACTTCTCCAATGCTTCTCTTTCTTTCTCATCCATTTCTCCTTCTATTTCTTTGATCTCTAACATATCACCTTTACAACAACCCGCTCTTTCAGCTGCAAATCTAGGACCTGATGGCCTCCCTCTCGGAGGTTTTCAAACAACTCTACCACCATCTTCCTTTGAAGGGGACATGGCATTTTATAACATGTTTGATACATCAAGTATTTCTAAATCCCTACACACTTCTACCACCCTTCTAAATAAGCCTGAGCCATCTTGTGCTCAACAACTAACTTATTTTGCAGGTCTAGTTTGGCAACTGTGGATGCCTCCCTGACCAAAGTCATCGAGAAGGTGGACTCTCGGCTAACTCCATCAACACCAACACCTCAGCAGTCAATGTTGCTGGTGAAAGATTGAAGAATCTCTCCTCCACCATCACCACCAAAGCTGAAGCATCTCAGCTCTCAGTGTTTCAAACTGAGGTCAACTCTCAAAAGGACAACGTGCCCACAAATACTACTTAGCTGCATTTTCTAAATGACAACGTTGACAATCTTTCTGGGGAAATGAAGACACTCACTAAAGAGGTGATAACTCTCAGTCGGAAGATCGACAGTTCAAATTAGCTACTCGCTGAAATACTAACAAAGCTTAATGAACCATATCCTACACCTGAGCCTTCCTTCACGGATGACGATAGGATGTTCCTCACACTCACCGCATACTTTGTTCTTTCAAAAACCTCTCTCATTTCAGAGATTGAAGAGCACCTGAAGGCGTTAGAGGTTGATGCCCACAAGTCCACTGAAGTTGATCCCACTGCAACCGATAAGAATGTTTCCCCCGATGATGAAAAAGAGGGGGATAAATAAGCTAATGAAGAAAATGCAGTGATCGCCACAGAGGTAATCATGGAAGAACCTCCCTCTCAGGCTTAGGGGAGATGATAGTTAAGAAAACAGTTGCTGAAAATCAAGCACCTCCTTCCTTCTCTTCAGTGCTCCTGGAAGAAGAAATTTATGAAGAAGAAGAGGAAGAAGAGGATGAAGAAGAACTTGATCGTGATGATCAAGATTCTAAGGATATCATCGCTGATGATGATGATGACGAGGAGGACCCAACTTTATGGTTCACCCCTGCATCAATCATCGCTCCAGCCCCGGCAATGAAAGGCGTTGTAATAAATGAAGCAGGGGCGAGAAAAGATAAATCTTCAGATCCCTCCACCCACGGCAAGCAAAAGGGGATTGCTACGTCCTTAAATATACACTAACTACTTTATTTTTTCTCAGACGGTTTTCTCCCTTGCTTAAGGGAACCTCTTTGCAAATAATCCCAACTACCCCAACTAAAGATCAAATAATCCCAGTCTCTATCAAAGAGGCTGATGATATAGATGAAGAAGAAGAATCCCTGAATCACCCAAGAAGACCCTCTCGACTTATCACAAGGTCAGAGGATGATATCCAAAGGCGGTCAGAGATGATTCTGAAGATCCCTCATCAATCCTCTATTGAAGAACTGCCTTTACTGACACCGAAAGAAATTGAAGAGTCTATCAGTGTTGAACGGTTAATAGATGAATGCCAAGAGGACGCCTCTTTAGCCCTCAACGTACACTCAACCTTGTTTAAAGACAAAAAGCTGAAGAAGAACCTGGTGAAAGTACAAGCTGCTATTCTAAAAGAGATAGAGGAGAAGAACATAAAAGAAAAATAGATCAACGATCATGATCTAGCTTGGTGCAAACAGAAGCTTGACTATCGATCTGATCCACAAAAAATCTCAGCCGTAACAATCTCTGGGAGGAGCAAGAAGAACCAATTCTTTGTCACCATGAAGATATTCAGAGAGGATGGAATCTCAAAAACTATGTATCTGTCAAAACTGGAACATTTCGGCTACTATGAGTGGTTAGAGTTCAAAGAAGCACTAAAGAAATCAAGATCAATGCACAGAGATTATGCTGAAAATCTTTTTGAAGCTCTTATCAACAAGGTCACTGCAAGAATGAATGTGCCCTTAGCTCTTCCACATAATCCAAGAATAGTCAGATGAAAGAGAGCCTCCTCTTCTAAAAATGATGCTATAATCATAAATGAAACATCTGTCAAATTCTCCAGGGATGCACTGTTCGGACCTTCTCCTGACCTCTCAGCTCTAAATCTATCACTACCCCATGGCGGACCTTTCACAGCAGGGCAAGTGATAAAGAATCCATATAGATTATTCTTATGAGATTATGATGAAAATCTCAGATTTCAAGGAGTCTCAGAGTTTCCTCTCTATCCTCTAAATCATCTACATGATCTTCTCTACTTGTGGTGCGCCTATTCTTCATCAGGGACCTCTATCAAAACTCTTATTCGAAAAGAAGCAGTTGTTCGAAGACAGAGAGGAGAAAAGGTACCTGATCATATGTTCACAGTAGATGAACCTACGGTCATGGAAGAACCCACATAACTGATAGATTCCCATTTTGTATCTTGTAATCTATTAGTTAGACTTACAGTAGTATAAAATTTCACTTCTAATTGTAATTTACATATTCTTCTTTGTAATATCTTTTACAAATAAATGAAAATTTCAGTGAAGTACTTTACATCATTAGTAATGTAAAAGATCTCTCAAAATAGTAATTGGGACATGTATGTTATGAGTCCAAAATATCTTTATATTTTGAGACAAAGTAATTTTCTTCATATTACTTTGTGATCATCAAATAGGGGAGATTGTTGATCCAAACTCTCTTAGTGATTTGATGACAACCCTTTTAAATACAAAGTGAAAATTATGTTTAACATCTTTATGTATTAGTGTTTCACCATCAACGATCACTGAGTCTGTTCAGTATCACTGATAGTTTCTAATGTATTTTGTTAGACATAATCCCTAAAGACAAGTTTTGCGTAAAAGATGTTCACTGCTAAATCGAAGACACGGTTGCTGAACAAACGATAAGTATACTCATGATCTGATGCGGATATCAGTGAAACCAAGGCAAGTCTACAACACACGAAGAACTTTGAAGAAAAGCTTCAGCGATTGCTGAACTTCCTTTTATCTCCCTGAAGGAAGATATATTCAGCGATAGATGATCACAAAGCTTATGCTCCAAGTTTCTTTTGTTTTATCCTTGCACAAAAAGTACAACTGTTAGAAGAGACATACCTCTGCTACAAGTCGTACAACAACTCTGATGATCTACACTATTCACCATGCGGCCAAAAGCATGTCTTCAAAAGTCAGAGGCATACAACAAATCAAAGGGTGACACGTGTAAAGTACCCTTCCATGCATTTAATGCATAGGGAATAAATAGAAAGGTTGAGGCTCTCTCTTTGTGTAACCTTTCTATCTTTTCTCTTTGTGAACCGGATATAGAAACCTCTTATTTCTATATCCTCTGAATCTCCTATCTCTATTTCTTAGTGCAAACATCTATGTGTTTCTTAAGTTTGTTTAGATTAGGTTCTACTTAATCTTGTTCCACAACAAACTATAAATTGTGATATGATTCTTCAATAAACAATTTATTAAATGAAAAATTTGTATTTGTATTCAACCCCCCCTTCTACAAACTTGTTAAGCACCTTCGGGACCAACATTATGCTGCAATGGCTAGTAAAATTCTAATAGACTTAATCATTGTGACTAGAGAGAAAGTTTCATCACAATCAACACCTTAAATTTGTTTGAAACCTTTTGCACCCATTCGTGCTTTATAGGTAATCACATTACCATCCATGTCAGTATTTTTCTTGAAAACCCATTTGCACCCTATAGGTCGTACCTCGTTGGGTGGGTCAATTAAGTTCCAAACTTGGTTTTCATACATGGAGTGCATTTATATTCTCATAGCAACTAGCCATTTATCGGAGTCACTGCTTGCCATAGCATCTTGGTAACTAGTGGGCTCATCATCCATGAGCATTACATCCCTGGTATGAGTGATGAGAAATCCATATCTCTCAGGCTCATTCCATTTTCTACTAGATCTATGAGCACTTTGTGTTATAACATCATACTGCCTTTCCACATCACTTTGTGGATCCATAATTAATTGTGGTGTCTGTGTTGGTTCCATTTGTGTTTACATATTTTGATATTGAACAACTTCAAGTTCTACATTCCTCCCACTGATACCTTTGGAAATAAATTCATTTTCCATGAAGACACAAGTACGCCCAACAAACACTTTATTGTCGTGAGGATGGTAGAAGTAGTATCTCATAGTTTATTTGGGATATCCTACAAATATGCATTTATCAGATGTTGGTTCTAATTTAGTTGTGATTAGACAACGTACGTAAACATCACAACCCCAAATCTTCATAAAATATAATTTAGGACTCTTCCCAATCCATATCTCATATGGTGTCTTTTCAACCGATTTTGATGGAACTCGGTTTAGTGTGAAAGCCGCTATCTCTAGAGCATATCCCCAAAAGGATGTCAGAAGGTCAGCTTGACTCATCATTGATCGTACCATGTCCAACAGTGTATGATTCCTCCTTTCAGAGACACCATTTCATTATGGTGTTTTAGGTGGAGTGAGTTGTGATACAATACCACAATTTCTAAGATGATCAAGAAAAGCAAGGTCTAAGTATTCGCCACCTCGATCAGATCGTAGAATCTTAATACTATTTCCAAGTTGGTTTTGTACTTCATTTTGAAATTCTTTGAACATTTCAAAGGACTCGGACTTATTTCGAATTCAATATACATAGCCGAACCTACTGAGATCATCAGTAAATGTAATGAAGTATCTATAACCACCTCTAGCATGTATGTTCATCGGACCACATACATCACTGTGTATGATTTCCAATACATCACTTGCTCTCTCACTTTGTCCTACAAAATGAGCCTTTGTCATCTTTCCAATTAAACAAGCTTCACACGTCCCATATCATTCAAATATAATTTGTTCAATAATCCATCTTTATGGAGTTTGGAAATGCGAGTTTCGTTTATCTGTCCAAGACGACAATGCCAGAGATAGGTTAAATTCAAACTATTCGAATTAACTTCCCTTTTATCCATGTTATAAATCGGATTATCCATATTAAGAACATAAAGATCATTAATCGAACTTACATCACCATAATATATATTACCAAAAGAGAATGAACAACATTTGTTCCCAATATTAAAGGTAAAACCTTTCCTGTCCAAACAAGATATATAAATCAAATTCTAGAAATAGGTGGTACGCAATAACAGTCATCAAGTTCTAATAATAATCCGGTCGGTAAAGTAAACAAAATAGATCATACGGTTATAGCAACAACCTTTTCCCCATTTCGAACACGCATATCAACTTCACCTTTGCTCAACCTTCTAGTCCTTTTTAGTTCCTACACGTTTCTACAAATATGAGAACCACATCCAGTATCTAATACCCATGATGTATAAGAAGTAGAAAGATTAGCTTCTATCATATAGATACCTGAAGTGGAAGTTACACTTCCCTTCTTCTTTTCCTGAAAGTAGAGAGGACAGTTCCTCTTCCAATACCCGGGTTTGTTGCAATGAAAGCACTTACCCTCCTTAGGTACAATTACCTTGGGTTTCTTAATGCCTCCTTTTGGATTCAAAGATTTATAAGTGGGTTTGGCAATGGACTTTTCTTTGCCTTTCCCTTTCTTGTCCTTACGGACCATCAAAATAGTGGACTTGTTCTTTGCAAGCTCTTTCTCGGTTGT